>SJYT01011332.1:544427-587113 GCA_006410635.1 Cephalophus harveyi
AAAAAAAAAAAAAAAAAAAAGCAATGCTAAAGATGTAAAGAAATGGTCCCTGAAGGAAAATGGAAATGTAAAAAGAAATGAGCAGCAGAAAAGAGTTAATATGGGGGTGACGCTCTGTGAATATTGACTGTACAAAACAATATGAATTTAGCTTTGCAGTATTAAATATGTGCAAAATTCATTATTTGACAACAATAATACTTAAAGAGTCACTGGAGTGAGAAGAATTCAAGTAGTCTAAGGTCCTTGCATTGTCCTGGGAGTAGCAAAAGTATATTAGATGCTAACATACTAGACTCCAGTGAGTCAGGATGCACGTTGTAAAGAATGCCAGACTCATTAGGGGCTGGATAATAAAATAAGCCTCTGGTGCAGGCCATACACCCACCCTGAGACAAACACTGCTGCTGTCTTAGGCCCCATTTTGGAGGCTTTGGAGTTCACCTTAGTCCCAGTTCTTTGCGGTTAGGATTGTACATTCTATGTATTTGATAAACAAACATGAACGCTTATATGCATGTATATTTGCTCAAGTTTGGGGTCACTATAATTAGAAGGGATGAGTTTTAGATGAACAGCAAACCGATTTGAAAAAGAAAACCCTTTGGACATCGGTATAGAGGAAAACTTCATTTTGAAAGCCCCAATCATGCTTGCACTCATGATCCCAGATCATCAGCCAGATGAGCACACCTTTTATATTTGCAGTGATTCTTGAATATATGCTGCAGAGTTCATCACATTTTAAAGAATAATCTTGCATCAGATAACACATACATACCTGTCAGTGCTTATGGGTTAAATGTATGCATTTATGAAACCTATGGAATACTTAGTACACCAAGTAAATAATCTCCTCTTCCCTATCCTCCCCTTCCCCCAACAAAAAAATCCCAATAAGAACCTGATGTGTTACTCTGTATTTAATGGCTATTTTGAAAAAGATTCCAGTTCCCCCAGCACTCCTCCAGAATGCTGCTTTCAAGAGCTGTGGTTCCCAATGAACAGGCTGCTCCAACAAACAAGAATCCATGCCCTTTGGGACAGCATTGGCTTGCTAGTTAATAGACATTTGATTTTCTTTACCCATTGATTAATGAAGCAGTTATTTTGCCATTGAATAGGAAGATAATTAAGAACTACTATAACTGGAGCCTACTGGGAATGGGTTGTAGTTTGGAGAACTGGTGATAGCTGAGGAGACAAACAGGTAGGAAGGCTGGCTTTGCTTATAGCAGCCTTTCTGACAGGGAACCTCGGGCTAAAGTGTTCTGCTTAATTCAATAGACACTTATTCTGATGCTGGGAGGGATTGGGGCAGGAGGAGAAGGGGACGACCGAGGATGAGATGGCTGGATGGCATCACGGACTCAATGGACGTGAGTCTGAGTGACCTCCGGGATATGGTGATGGACAGGGAGGCCTGGCATGCTGCGATTCATGGGGTTGCAAAGAGTCGGACACGACTGAGTGACTGAACTGAACTGAAGGTATTGTGAGATGTATGTAAAGCCCTACTGGGGAGAGGAAGGGAGGGCTGTCCAATGCAGAGCCTGGCTCAGCTGGAAGCCTATGCTGTACTAGTTCTTCCAAAGGCACCCCCCGTCTGCCCGTCCCCGTAATATGAGGCAGGGAAGGGGCCAAAGTGTTATGCAGGGTGTCTGAAAGATCAGAGGAGGCAGAGACAACATGTGCTTGGACCTAGGAAAGGCATCAAAGCAGAGTGGGCTATGTGAGGCTGGGTGGAATCCTGACAGATACAGATGGGGAACAAAAGTCTTACATGGATGGAGAAATAACACGAGGAAAAGCAAAAACAACAGCAAAAAGGAAAGAACTCAAAATGTCAGTACTCTTGATTTTTAGCTGTGTGACCTTGGGCTAGTTACCTAACTTTTCTGGGCTTCGCTTTTCTCATCTGGAACATGAAATCAATAATAACTACCTCTATAGAGTTGCTGTGAAGTTTCACTGAAATAGGTTAGTCTGTCAGGAATCTATCATGCCACCTGGCACAGGGTAGACACTCAGTAAATGGAGGCTATACGCCACAAGAGAATGAAAAATAATAGGAAGACTGAAAGAATCATCTGCCTTCCTTCTTCAAGCCTTCCTCTTCTGAGATAAAGCACTGCTTTTGGGGTTTTCTGCCTAAATGAACTGAGTCCTTGATCCCTTTCGGGGTGAGCTCTATGTCTTCTGCACTTGTGTCTGCCTTCCTGATTCCCTCAGGGCACAGCCCATAATAGGTGCACAGGAAAGCTTCCTGGAAAAAATGAGTGGATGAACGTGTCCATTCTACTCCATCTCCTAGCCCTCTCCCATCACTCACAGTTTCATGAAGGTATTACACACCCTTGCACAGCCTGGTGTGCCCTTCCTTTTTCTCTACCCTGCAAACTCTCTTCATCCCTCAAAATTCAGCTCATGATTTGTGAGGTCCTTCATTCAGGATGGAATTGGACAGAACGGATACTTCCTCCTTAGTACCACTTTGTACACAACTCTACCACAGCATGCAGCTTGCCAGCTTGTAATTGCTCTCTCTTTCCTCTTGCAAACCTCATTGGCTACGTGGTGTCAAGGGGACATAATGGGATAATGTGGAGGCAGAAACTGAGAAGCCAGCAGAATCTCTTCCATGAGATGGGGCTCCTGTGCTTTCTTTTGTTTGCTTATCTGTGTCTATCCTAAGGAAAAATTGATATGTTTACATAGTTACAGAACAGCTGGAAGCGTGACATATGACTTTACAATTTCCATTGCTTAGTGCGTAGACTATGGAGTTTCAGGGACCATTTGATTCCTTTCCTTCTCTGAAATAAGTTTTGCGTGGGGTAGACAGTACGTTACAATACAGAGTGATGACCTGAGGTGTCTTCCACACTCGGTCTTCTATGCCACATCTGTGCTTCTAGAGCCCAGTATGGGGTCTCCCTCAGTGCCTTGCACACAATAGATGTCAATAATTATTTGTTGAATGAACGAATACCCCTGTGCCTGGTCACTTCCCTGCTCAGGAATCCTCAGTGGCCGCCCTATTCCTACTGGTCTGTTTGTAACCTCAGCAGTGGCAGCCTGGTACTCAAGTTTGCTCATGAAGCGACTCCAACCTCCCTTTACAGGCCTGTTTCCTACTCCCTTATGCCATACATCACTCACTGCAGGCAAGCTGGACACCTGGGTGGTGGCTCTTGGCTCAGCAGAGGGCATCTTTGATGGACTAGGAGAATTTGTTTGTATGGGGAATACCTTCATGATGAGAGAGCTGAAGAACTGAATGGATGGGAGGGACAGCCCACAGATGCTCTGAGCAGGAGTGGGAAGTGAACAACACTTTCTCAAAACAGACCCAAAGATCAGAAGTAGAGGTGGCTGGGGATATAGTTCTCAGGACAGTTACCCAATTCAGCTAAAGGGCATGAACTGGCTGCATTCCTAACATGCTCAACTCTTGAGTCCATCCTCACACAAACAAGGCAACAATAAAAATTGCTATCCTGGTGCTGATGGTCCAGCAAGACAAGAAAGGAGTTAACACTTTTTGAGCATCAGGATTTACTGAGTTTAATGCTGCTCATGAAATCTCAGCTCCCTGAGGCCAGGGAAGGCTCTGCTCTGTGTTTTCCCCATGTGCCTTGGACTTGACCTTTCTGGTCCAAGTTGCACTGTGTTGTAGTCGTCACCTATGTCTATGTCAATGTTTTGTAGTAACTGTAAATGGAAAGTATTTGTATAAAAATAAAATTAAAATAAATAAATCTATACTAAAAAATATTTCTTCAACTTGAGTTGTGGCTAAAAAATAAATAAATAAAAAATAAAAATATCTTTTTAAAAGAGGACAATTATGAGAAAGATAGTAGAAAGACAGAAATAAACATGGTTTACTAAAACAAAACAAAACAAAAAAGAGACCTTGAGCTGCTTAAGGACAAGTATTTTCTCAAACTTGGTGCTTGACATTGAATGAATGAATGAAGTCTATACAAGATACATACACCTTTTTTACCACTAGATGGCAAATATTCATTGGACAATTTACTCTAAACTGTCTCAGACACAGTTTGGTGAAAACTAGGCAAGTTTTTCAGTACATACAACAGGATGAAGTTTTCAGGGCTGTCTATGCCTCCTCTCTTTTAGCAGAGAGAGGAGAAAGTTCTAGAATGGAAGCCAGGTGTCCTGGGGCAAGACTCTGTGTTGTCATTGGCATTTGGGCAAGTCTTATATATTTTCCAAGCCTCGGTTTTATTATTTTAAAAAATCTGTGGGCTGTGGTAACTTCAGATAAACATTTATTAGCATCTGTGATATTTCAGGCCCTGACACCAGTACTGGAGGTAAAGATGATCAAAAATACTCCTTGCCTCTAGGACAATGCTTCTCAACTCTAGTAAAAGACCAGTTGATTTTCATTTTAAAAATGTCAAATCCGTTGCAGACTGTATCCACATTCTGATTTTTTAATTATTAGAGTCTTTGGATGTTGTTAAATGGCTATTTCTAAATGTTTATTCTTAACTTTGGGGCTTCCCAGGTGGTACAGTGGTAAAGAACCCACCTGCCAATGCAGAAGATGCAAAAGATATGAGTTTGATCCCTGGGTCAGGAAGATCCCTTGGAGTAGGAAAAGGCAACCCACTTTAGTATTCTTGCCTGGAAAATTCCATGGGCAGTGGAGCCTGGCAGGCTCCAGTCCATGGGGTTGCAAAGAGTTGGATATAACTGAGCAACTGAGCACAGATTCTTAACTTCTGGATTTAGCACATCGCAAACTGACTGCAAATGTCCTGTGAACAGGCCCTTGTCCACAAGGCACACACTCAGGAGGGAGGCTCACACCAGCCTCTGCAGGACTCAGGCCTGTGAATGTGGGACAAGCCTCAGACAAGGGCCCTTCTTTGTAGGGCATTAAACACTTACAGCACATAGGACCACTATCTGGTAGTTTTGGAGGGAGGTGAAGGGGGCAGAGATCTGAGATCACTTCTGGAGTCTTTCTGGAGAAAGTTCGGGCCAGTCCTCTCTGATCCTTAAGATATGAGGCCCTCCTAGGCCTTGCGGCTGCCAGCACACCAGATGAGGCTTCAGGCACTTTGCAGTCCTTCCCTCACTGTCTGGGCTTCCTGGATCTTTCAGTTTGTGGCCTCACCCCTCAGACCTAAGGCTAAGCATCAACCCTGACCTTTGCTTTCTTCCTTGGCCGTGATTCACACTTTTTCTCTGAGTCAACTACTTTTGGCCACCAGGATTATAATCTTTACCTCTGCCCAGCACAGTCCTTGGGACCTCGTCTTCAGTGGGATTTGGGGGCATAGTGGTACCACGTGGGCCTGACACTGTGAATAGAGTCTAGACGAGCTCTGCTGGTCACCAAGATAAGAATAATCCACCAAGAACATACTTTCTTATGTGGTGTCTTTTAAATATTCCTAAGCTTCACTGTTTGGCTTATTTATTATTTCAAATACAAAACAATCACTTTCTCGAACAGATATTTTGTACCATGTACCCAAAGACACAGTATAAAATTCTCATCCAACCTATCCTTCCCATCTCCAGGCTCTCAGATCCCTACCCCAGAGGCAACCACTATTTATAGTCTTACATGCCCTTCAAAAGATGTAAGGGTATATCTTGTGATACCACAGTGAAATACACTAGAAATACTCTGCTGCAATCTCTTTTTTAACCAAATGATTTGCTTTGATAATGTTTAATCTCAACTTCTCATTTTTTAAAAACTGGTCCCCTATTAATAGATATTTAAGTTTTGCTACTTTTTCTGTTATACACAGTGTTCAGTAAGTAGCATGCACCTCAGTTCAGTTCAGTTCCGTCGTTCAGTCGTGTCCGACTCTTTGCGACCACATGAATCACATCACTCCAGGCCTCCCTGTTCATTACCATCTCTCGGAGTTACATGTGAGTGTATCTGTGTATATAAGTTTCTGGATAGGAAGTGTGAGGCAGAGAAATGTGGCCTCCACAAAACTGTGCCAATCAGCACTGCCACGATCAGCACATTACTGTGTCTGTTTTTTCACACTTCTGTCAACATGTGATTATTGAAAGTCCAATAGATCAAAAATTATAGCTCTGTGGAATAAAGATGCATTTCCATAATCATAAATGAGATGAGACATCTTTTAAAATATCTTAAAACTTATGTATTTTGATCATTTTTAAAAACTGGTTTATTGTTCTTTAAAAATTGAACCATATGAGCTCTTTACACATTAAAGAAATTAGCCCTTTGTTTATTGTATGGACTACAAACATTTCCCACACTTTGTCTTTCACCTTTAAAATCTTTAAATATTTTCCCCAATAAAAAACATGCTTGTAGTTTATCAATGTTTTCTTTTATGCCCTCTGAGTTTTGTGACATGCTTGGAAGGGATTTTGCCATTCCAAGGAAATAATCTATGGAAATGAAAAACTAAATAGTCAAGAGTAACCAGAAAATGTCTGAAAGACAATGATAGGGGTGGGGGAGAGGCAGTAAGTAGAGAAGACTAGCCAAACCAGATATTAAAAGCTAAATTATAAAACTATATTAAATAAAACTGTGTGACACTAATATATGGATAAATAATAAAATATAATAGGAAGTCAAAAAAAGACGCAAATTTATTTTAAATTAAGTGTAAGAAAAAGATATAGTTTTCTGTCTCTTGGAAAAAGATGAATTATTTAATAAATGGTATTGTCACAACTGGAGAAGGCAATGGCACCCCACTCCTGTAGTATTTCATTTCCATAGATTATAAAATGATTTCATGTTTCTTCTAATCTTTTTAAATCTTCATTTTAAAATATCAAAATCTTTGATAAATTTGGACTTTAGTTTAAGGATTGAAGTATGGAGCAAATTGCATTTTTCCATGACTTTCAGTTGTGACAATGCTGCTGCTGCTGCTAAGTCACTTCAGTCGTGTCCGACTCTGTGTGATCCCATAGACGGCGGCCCACCAGGCTCCCCTGTCCTGGGATTCTCCAGGCAAGAACACTGGATTGGGTTGCTATTTCCTTCTCCAATGCATGTAAGTGAAAAGTGAAAGTGAAGTCACTCAGTCATGTCTGACTCTTAGCGACCTCATGGACTGCAGCCTACCAGGCTCCTCCGCCCATGGGATTTTCCAGGCAAGAGTACTGGAGTGGGGTGCCATTGCCTTCTCCAGTTGTGACAATACCATTTATTAAATAATTCATCTTTTTCCAAGAGACAGAAAACTATATCTTTTTCTTACACTTAATTTAAAATAAATTTGCGTCTTTTTTTGACTTCCTATTATATTTTATTATTTATCCATATATTAGTGTCACACAGTTTTATTTAATGTAGTTTTATAATTTAGCTTTTAATATCTGGTTTGGCTAGTCTTCTCTACTTACTGCCTCTCCCCGACCCCTATCATTGTCTTTCAGACATTTTCTGGTTACTCTTGACTATTTACTTTTTCATTTCCATAGAACCAGCCTGTTTAATTTTAAAAATTATGTTTTGGGGGAAGCACATTAAATTTATAGGCTAAGCTTGAACTACTGATCTTTTTGCAATATTCACTTACTAAAATTTTCTTTGCTTATTTAGATAACATCTTTAACAGGTATCATGTATGTGTACAGACAGTACAGAAGGGCATATAGTGAAATGTGAATACACCTTTCAGATATGACCCCTACTCTCCCAGTTTGCTCTAGAGATATTGAGTTTCTGACGTGTGTACATAGAGATATTCTATGCATATAAAATTCTCTATGTGCATATAATCATTTGACTCTAATCCACCTGTGTCTTCCCTAGATGGCAGCTAGCTGGAGACACTCCTCCGTTTTCCCCCACCTAGTAAATATACCAGGGAGCCTTCTATATCAGTATATATAGATCTGCCTTGCTCCTCTTAGTAGCTGCGTGGTATTTAACTACATAGAAGCAGCCAGAATTTTTAATATGCCACCTATTGATTAAAAAATAGCTTCTTTCCATCTCTTATTTTTATAAGCAATGTTGTGGTAAGTATTCTTCCTCACATACCTTGTGTGAGAATATTTCTGAAGGACAAATTCCTAGATACAGAATTACTATGTCAAGGTATAAAGAAAATGTACACACAATAGTGTAAATACACTCAACACTACAGAACTATACACTTAAAAATGGTTAACACAGTATTATGTTTTGTGTGCTTTTTTTGTCATGATAAGAAAGAAAATGTACAATTTTTGATAGTTATTGCCAAACTGTCTCTAAATCTTGACAATTTATTAATTATTTCTCTGTTTAAATTTGCCTTCTGTTTGCAATATTTTGGCTCAGTTGCTATAAAAATAGATTTTTAGGAAGCTAAATAATCTCTAAGTTCTGAATAAAACCATTCCCCATTTCTTCCATAGAGAGATTCTCAGAAAAATTTCCAGGGATTGATGATGCTCTGATGTGAAGCTGTGGAAGTCAGGAGATGCTGCTAAGAGCAGGACTCTGCCTCCTTCTAGCAAAGGCAGCCTGTTCCAGTTTTATTAAAGAACAGGGATCACTGAATCACTTTGGCTGCTTGTCCTACTGTGATTTAGATTTGTTCGAAGGCTCAACTGAAAGAAAACAAGAGGTTTCATATGACTGAAGTCCCACCTTTCAAATGATGTTCTAATTTCTGTATCAAGTGTCTGTGACTGGGAATCTTTATTTAGCTTCTTTCCCACCCCCACCCCTAGTACCACTTTATTCCTATCAACCACAAGTGCCCACTTACACACTCCATGCAGTTAAGCCTTGAATGAGGTTGTGAAGGACAAAAGAGGTATGGATAACCGTATTAATGTAACCCCAATAAAACTAGGCACCTGGGGACTGTGTGCAGCAGAGTAACAGCCTAAAGTTTCTCCCCAATCTGATTCCGAGAAGGCTGGAAAAGCACTGCAGGTCTTTACTAAATGTATCTTGAGGAGCCAACAGAGGGTTAATTACATCACACAACGTTCTGCAAAGTGCACTGCTAAAAATTCTCTTTAGATGTCTCTTCTCTGAGAAATCAAATTTACTAAAAGTCTTCTTTGGACCTTTCTTTTTAATCTATATTTCCAATCCAAATGGCAGCTGCTCATATATGTCTCTTCTCACACTTTAAAATTCTAATTCTGTCCCAGCTTACTGGCCTTACTTCTCCCCTCACTTCTTTTTTCCTGGTCTTCTTTCTCTAGCAGCTTTTATTTAGCACAGTTTACCTCTCCTGTCAATTGCATTCCCACCCAATGAAACCATAGCATCTTCTTGGAAGATGGGAGGACAAGTGGATTACAAATCCTCCAAATTTAATTTTTTTTTTGGTCCTAATACTAAGAGTACAATTGGGTCATACTTCAGGCACTGCATGTGTGTTATTTCATAACCAATATATGGAGTTCATATCCTCAAGATTGCTGTTGTTGTTCAGTCATTAAGTTGTGGCCAACTCTTAGCGACCCCATGGACTGCAGCACACCAGGCTTCCCTGTTCTCTGCTGTCTCCTGGAGTTTGCTTAAGTTCATATCCGTGATTACCATTTTGGAAATGAAAAATCTAAGGCTCATTGAGGTTAGGTGATCTACTCAAGGTCAAAGACTTAGGGAGCATCTCTACTTGCTCTGTACTGTTTTCACGGTTCTTAAGCAGATAAATGCAACGCAGTGTAGGAGTAAACGACTGTGCCCTTCACCACCGTCACCTTTCTCTGATCTCTAGTTCTCCAAATCTTTATGTTTAGGTCTAGGGATATCCCCAGGTCCCTCCTCAACGGCTGAACCAATCTCTAGACCCAGTATTTCTCATCCAATTGGCTTAGCTCTGTGTCCCAAGGTTCTATTGATCTCTCTCCTTTGTGCTGAGCAGCTGTTCTCTTTAGTGCTCCTCCCCGATATCCTTCCCCGAACTTTGGTTCTTGGTCTACTTGGTCTACTTCTTGCCAATCTACTCCTGCTGTCCTGAAATGTCAATCAATTTACCTTCTACTGCCAATTCCCTTTTTAGTAAAAACTGCCCTACCAACCACCCCTGTATGGAATTATACTCTGTGGTTCTTTACATGGAGGCCCACTGCTGATTAGAGTAGATGGATATCTGATGCAGGAGGCACCCATGCACAGACTCTCCAATGACCAATCTGTCTTTCTGGTATTTCAACTAAGAGTTACCAACACCACTCTGGCTATGAAAAGCCAAGGAAGAAAGTTATACAGCTGCCATGTGTGGCCATGTGCAGTATAAGTAAGAGGAGATAGCAGATCTATTGAGAAAGGGTAGTAGAAGAAATTCACATAGAGGAGCATAGAAAAGATCATGTGACTCTAGGGTGGTGGAGTGGGGTGGGGAGGGGAGCGCGTCAGTGGTTCGCTCAGCCTGATGTCTTCTGGTTACAGCTCTCACGAGGCTTTTTTGCACTCAGTACTAACTTGTGTTCTCCTGAGTTCTATTTACTCCCTACAATAAACTTTCCTTTGTTTTTCAGTTACTTTTAACAGGTTTCTGTTACTTACAATTAAGAGACTTCACCAAGCTCAAAGATACAGAGAACACAGTAGTGGTTACCAGTGGGCAGTGGTGATGGGGCAAAGAGGTGGGGCACGGGAGGTACAAACTATTGTATGTAAGATAGGCTCAGGATGTATTGTATAACATGGGGAATATTGCCAATGTTTTGTAATAGAAAGTGGAAAGTAATCTTTAAGATTGTATGTATAAAAATAGAGACTTCACTAGGCCACCTCCTTCCTTGGGTTGGGAGCTTTGTCTGCATTTCTAACCCCCAGCAGGTATCGCATAGCAAATGGGAAGAGCTCCTGTTCTGGGCTGCCTCGAGGCCTTGTTCTGGAGGTGGCCTTGAACTAGCAGATAAAGCTGTTCCAAGGAAAAAGAACATGTGCCCAGGAGTAGAGTTGGAATGAGCTTGGAGTTTTGTTGTGGCTCCTGTTTTATAGGAGGGTGTGATTATTGTCCTCAAATAGTACCGGGTCAACTTTGGGAGGAAGCGCTAGGGCTATCAGGAGGTAACATTGTTAAGCAGGGGTGGGAGGGGCAGGCAGAGGCAAGGGATGGCAAAGAAGTGGTATCCTCCTTTCAGGCTGGGGACTGACCTGATGAAAGCAAACCTTTAGAATCATTAACTTTTGTAGCTCCTACCGAGGCTCTTCCCTTTCCTGATGAGGAAATGGAGACCAAGAATGAAGACATGATAATGACGGGTAACATTTAGAAAGTGCTTTCTACAGGCCAGGGGCTGCTCCAAGCACTTTACACACATCAGCTCCATTAGTCCTCACTGCAACTCAGTGAGCTTGGCATATTATCACGCTCATCTCATGGAAGGGGAACCCAAGGCACAGAGGGGCTGAGTAACCTGTGCAACATCACATATTAAGTAACACCTGGAACTAGCATTTGTACCCAGGAATCGTGATTCAGAGTAGCTACAATATGGTGCTATTTCTCACAAGCACTAAAAATCATTGGAATTCAATTATTATATATAAAAGGTGGTAATGTGTATGTGTGTGTGTCAGACAAGGTAACATCATGATTCACGGAAAATATCAGAAATCAGGCAATGGCTTCAATTTTAATTAGAGGAAAGTGACCACAAATTTAGAAAATAAAAAATCAGGAAAAACAAAAGTTTGGTAGGCATCTTTTGTCTCTAATGATTTAAAGAAGATGAGAAAAGAAAATTCTCAGACTCTTTCTATCAGTTCCCAGAGCCTTATAAATTGTTTCAACTTTAAAGAAAAAGGATGTCAGCTTGTTTATTGATTCTTGTGCCATAGGTGGTGTGATAATCCTGGTGGCAGGTTTAAGGAATCTGCCAAAGTGAGGCCTCCTGAAGGTGAAATAATCAATATCTATGTGAGGGTCCACCATTATCTGACCTCTTACAGTCAGGAAAGCTTCAAATTTAGAGAAATATGAAAGTTGGAGTGTTTTATTCTAGCATTTTTTTTCATGAGTGAGTGCCCAGTGCATGGCTTTATGCAAGAGGCTGTTGCCAGAGATGCTCCAGGTCTCTGCTCAAAACCTGTCAACCCTCTCCTTTAGCAGAAGTGAACATAAATCTTTAAGTTAAAGGGCTGAGATAAGAAAGGAAGCTACAAACAAACAAACCCAGCTGGACCAAGATGGCAGTGAATCAGACCTCCAACAGAGCCTGAGTCTCATGACCAGCTGATTTGACTATATTTGCATATTAAATAACACAACTGGCAGCCATGACTTGACATCAAGGACCAAAAAAGGATAAAAGGGGATGGCACCCCAATCCCTGGAAAGAGTCCTGCACTTTCTCCAATGGATTAATGCATATGCCTCCCCGTCATTAGCCTCGCTCCTCCTCCCTTTGTCTTATTCTTTAAAATTAAATCCCCCGGCCAGGTGCGTGAGAAGTTAACCTGTCAACCTTAGTTCCTGCTTCTCCATTCTCTGGCCCCTGAATAAAGCTTGTGCTGTGTGGCTCTCAGCTTACTCGAAACAGAACAACCAGGGTGGAAAACAAGCCCTCCTTGCCAAGGCCGAGAGCTAGTGCCCAACCAGGGCACTAAAGTCCATATGACTTAATTTGTCATTTGTTAATGACTGCCAAAGAATGTTCAAACTACCGCACAATTGCACTCATCTCACACGCTAGTAACGTAATGCTCAAAATTCTCCAAGCCAGGCTTCAACAGTACGTGAACCGTGAACTTCCAAATGTTCAAGCTGGATTTAGAAAAGGCAGAGGAACCAGAGATCAAATTGCCAACAACTATTGGATCGTTGAAAAAGCAATGGAGTTCCAGAATACATCTACTTCTGCTTTATTGACTACACCAAAGCCTTTGACTGTGTGGATCACAACAAACTATGGAAAATAATTAAAGAGATGGGAATACCAGACCACCTTACCTGCCTTCTGAGAAACCTGTATGGAGGTCAAAAAGCAACAGTTAGAACTGGACATGGAACAATATGGAAATTTGGAATACTCCTACTCCAAATAGGAAAAGGAGTACATCAAGGCTGTATATTGTCACCCTGCTTATTTAACTTATATGCAGAGTACATCATGAGATGTACTCTGGGCTGGAAGAAGCACAAGCGGGAATCAAGATTGCTGGGAGAAACATCAATAACCTCTGATATGCAGGTGACACTACCCTTAAGGCAGAAAGCAAAGAGGAACTAAAGGGCCTCTTGATGAAAGTGAAAGAGGAGAGTGAAAAAGCTGGCTTAAAACTCAACATTCAAAAAATGAAGTTCATGGTACCCAGTACATATTTCATGGCAAATAGATGGAGAAACAATGGAAGCCATGAGAGACTTTATTTTGGGGGGCTCCAAAATCACTGCAGATGGTGACTGCAGCCATGAAATTAAAGATGCTTGCTCCTTGGAAGAAAAGCTAGGACAAACCTAGATAGCATATTAAAAAGCAGAGACATTACTTTGTCAACAAAGGTCTATCTGTCAAAGCTATGGTTTTTCCAGTAGTCATGTATGGATGTGAGAGTTGGACTATAAAGAAAGCTGAGCACCGAAGAATTGATGCTTTTGAACTGTGGTGTTGGAGAAGCTCTTGAGAATCCTTTGGACTGCAAGGAGATCAAGCCAGTCAATCCTAAAGGAAATCAGTCCTGAATATTCATTGGAAGAACTGATGCTGAAGCTGAAACTCCAATACTTTGGTCACCAGATGCGAAGAACTGACTCACTGGGAAAGACTCTGATGCTGAGAAAGATTGAAGGCATGGGGAGAAGGGAATGACAGAGGATGAGATGGTTAGATGGCATCACCAACTTGATGGACATGAATTTGAGCAAGCTCCAGGAGTTGGTGATGGACAGGGAAACGTGGTGTGCAACAGTCCATGGGGTTACAAAGAGTTGGACATGACTGAGCAACTGAACTGAACTAAATGACTTAATAGGGCTTCCTTTTATGGATCAGCTGTAGAAAAATCTGCCTGTAATATGGGAGACATGGGTTTGATCCCTGGGTCAGGAAGATCCCTTGGAGAAGGAGATGGCAACCCACTCGAGTATTCCTGCTTGGAGAATTGCATGGACAGGGGAGCTTGGCTGTCCTGGGGTTGCAAGAATCAGACACCACTTAGCAACTAAACACAACAACAATGACTTAGTAAGACATTTTGGCTTGTGTGTCAGTTCACCAATTCAGATACTGGCTGAGCACCTACTGTGTGTGAGACAGTGTATGAAGTGCTGGACATACTTGGTGGACATCAGGAGGCAGGAAAGACTGAGCTGATGCAAAAAGTCTCCTTCCTACTACAAACACATAGACATGTTAGACAAATATAGCAGGTGGAAGTTTCAAAAATACAAAAGGGAGTTTAGGAAAATTCCCTGGATGCCAGAAAGGAGGAGAAAGTCCAACCCAAAACTGTGAGTGGAGCTGATGCCTGGGACTGGGCCCAGGTATGGTCCCAGGAGCCGAGGTCTCAAAATCATGCAGGGCAAGAAGACGAGGTCTTAAGCTAGTGTTAGATGACATGTGGGAAGACACTCCTGTCTCAAGCTGGATATTTTGAAGGACTCTCCTTTTTGTGAATGGTGATAAGAAAATCCTCTGTCAGTCATTTGGGGAGGTGGCAAGGAAGGTTGCTCTCATCCAGGTTCTTGAATGAAAATTCACTTTTACTAAATAGAAGCCCCAGCCTTTCCCATGCGTTTAAGTGCAGGCCACTGGCCTGGCAGTGGGCAACTTGAAGCTGAGAAATGACATCAAAACTGGGGTGGAAAGAGAAAAAACACAATCTTCCCTTGAGCAGACAACACAACTTGAGCATAGAGGACTCTCACAGGAAACAAAGAAAAATACCCGCTATAGATGAGCAAACAATCCAAAGTCAATCAAGGACACTAGCAATGGGGAGAGTGGGCAAGTTCAATTCAAAGGAACATTCATCCCTAAGACCCTGAGGTAACAGAATAATCCAAGTAAGACAATTAGACATGTTTAAAATGGAAGAGATTAAAAGAAACCGTAATGAAGCAACAGAATGAGTAAGAACAGAGCAGAGAGGAAAATCAACAAGTGCCCACCTTCCAGGGACGCAGAACATGCTTGAGAGATGGAGAAGGAATGAAGCAGGGACCATCCTGTCTAGGAGGAGGACCACACAGAGAGCTGCAGTTGCTCCAGGAAGGGGCGCCAGACCCAGCCTGCCCAGAGGGAGGGGCCGGGAAACACGCGTGTCTAACACGGCTCCTGGGAAAGTGGACCCAGAGAATGGCACATTCAACAACTGCCACAGTCTAATGCCTGCATTTCCTCAGCTGTTGCAGAGATTCCTTTAAAGAATTTAAGTACATTATAAGGAAATAGTAATTTATATATCCACCTCTCCCTCCCAATCTTTGAATCTCTCCAGCATGGAGACAATGTGTTCTTTATGCACATGGAGCCACACTCCCCCTCACTCATTCTTCTCTTGCCACACAAGTCTTCTCTCAGTTCTTCCAGGATAATAAGCTCTCTTCTACTTCTGAGTCTTTGCACGTGCTTTTGTTACCGTCTAGAGTGATGTTTTCCCGATGCTTTTCTTTTCGGTCTCAGCTTAATGGGCACCGTTCACAGAGACCTTCCCTGACCACCTTACTAACAAGGTCCCTTCCTACTAATGTTTTTTTCTTTTTTTTTAATGCCACTCCTTGTTGGTTTCTTTTCTTACCTTAATTTATAATTATTTAACCATCCCCCCCACCTCCTTGTTTCCTCCATTAGAATGTAGACTCCCTGAAGGCAGGGAATGATCTCATGGCTGCTGAATTTCCAATGACTGGCATTTATTTAGTAGGTGTTCAGTAAAATTATCAAATGAACTAATCTATGCAGGAGACAATTATGAAACAATTAACACTATACCCACTCAGAGGATACAGAGATGGAGAACATGGATTGCTGAACTTTGCGGTTTAGTGAAGGAGACATATCAAACAAGAACTTGCAGTAAATGTGATGATGGTAATGATGGGGGAGGTACCTGGTGTTGTGGGAGCACTAGGTCAAGGGATAAATTTTGCATAGAATTTGAGAAGGCTTCCAGGAAGAGCAACATTTAAGCTGAGTTCTGAAGTAGAAACACTAGTTCACCAGTTGAAAGGGAGCTGGAAGATGTTCTAGACTGACAGAAGGCCCAGATGCAAGAGAGGTATGGCTTTTGGAGAGTATGAAAGAGGTTTTGCACTGGTTCAGCTTAGAGCTGCAGCAAGAAATAAGATGAGGGAGGTAAACAAGGCCAGATCATGGAGGGTTTTCAAGCTATGATAAAGAGTTTGGACTTTTTTCTGGGGTCAATTAGGAGCCATTAAACATTCTACTTGGGAGAGTGGCATAATCCAATGGATATTTTATAAAATGACTGTGGGGCAGTATGAATAACAGGAAGAGGGCTGGAGGCAGGGAGGTCTGATGGCTAGTGCAACAATTCAGGCAAGAGATGAGGATGGTTTAAATGGAGTTGTGGTACCGAGGAAGTGACCTGGAGGAATTTAGGAGAGAAGGCAGAAGAAATTGGGATGGGGGCAGAATCAAGGGTGATGCCCAAGTTTCTAGCATGAATAACATGGTGAAGGGAGCACCATCTTTGGGCCCATACACTTTGTACACATGCCATAGATGTATGCTTGATGAAATAAAAATGGTCTTAGTGTAACATTTTCATAATGATGAATATTCATCAGTTCACTTTCAGGTCCTGAAGGTGGGTCTGCCTGCAGGTGTGATCTACCATTCCCTACTGCCTCCACCTGTCTTGAGGTTACTCATCTGTGACCTGCCAGGCCAAGCTTCTCTCGGTATTCCTAATCCACCATCCCCACCATCCCTACCAGGACCCACTTGCCTCTGTCTCCTGCTAAGAAGTGTGCCTTGTGCCCTTCCCCCACTATCTCTGGCTATAAGTGTCATGAATGCCAAAAATGCTGCTGTAATTTTTCATTAATTTTCTTGGTGTTTTGTAGCTATAGGGACATTAAAATTTATGCTCAATAATATTATTACAGTTTCCCAGTATTAATGGGATTATTATTTTTGTTCATTTGTGTTTGAAAGCCATTAGCATAAGATTTACCTCCAACAATATCTGCTGTGATTTTTAATGTCCTTGAAACTTGTAGTGAGTGATAAGTCTATAATAAGAGAATGCTAGGACGCATATAAATGTCTTTCTTGGGAAAAGAGACCTTTTTATTTTCATCCTGGTTGGACTCGGGTTCTTTGATATAGCAGTTGGTAGGATATAAGGTATTAAAGACTGAGAACACTGTGTTAGTTTGTAGCTGTGTTCAAACAAGTTCCTGGTTATTCAGGGGACACTTTCATATTCTAGGAGGATTCATATTCTTGTTCCTTTTTTATGTTGTTTCTTACCTGGCTTACAGAAAAATAAATTGTGTGCTTTCAGGGAACAATATTTAGAACCATGAGTTGCTTGAAAGCAAAGGGACCCTGAAATCACTTTATCTGTCTGACTTTTCTAGGAGCTGGGCTGCTGGATGCACTGCTGAGCAGAGCTATGGAAACAGACTTATTTCAGAGGCTGGAGAGGGGAGTTTCTCTGCGGGGCGAGGAAGCGGGTAGAGAGCAGCAGTCTCATGACTGTGTGACCTGTGCAGATTGATAGGGCCCTGTGCTGTGAAATTCAAGTGCCACCATCTTGAAATTCTTAAGTTTTGAACAAAGGACCTCCCATTTTCACTAGGCCCTGCAAATGATTTATTTAGTACTAATACAGGCTTTGGAGCCAGGTGGACTTGGGTTCAAGTTCTGGAATTCTTGAGCTATTGACTGTGCCTCCATTATCTTTATCAGAAAAACTGGGGAATTAATATTGTCTTCTCCAACTAGAGGTGAGAGCTAAAAGTCCATGGTTAGCATCCAGGGAACCTGACAGCCCTTAGGACGTGCTCAGTGGGATTTTTAACTTTCATGAGCTGTACCCATAATTAAATATTATTATGACTTAATGTCAGGAACACTGGCCAGCTGGGAGAACCAGACATTGTCTACATGTACAAAAGCTAATCCCAGGTATGCTGGTCAGGAGCACACCAAGCAAAGAACATTCTCCTAAGAGGAGACAGAAGGCAGGAGGTCCATTCATCAGCTGTCAGCCTTCTTATTGCTATGACACATGACTGATCGTGTTCTCCAGCACAGTGTGGTCTCAGTTTCTCAGAAAACCTGCATGCTTCCCTTCTATCCAGAAATCCCTCAAGATAGCCAATGAGTGACATGAGCCTTATTATGAAGAGGCCCTTGATCTTAAGCTAATTAATATGTAAACTTAGTTTCAGCTACTATTTATAACAAATGGTTTTTCAACATAGGACACAGAAGAACTTGGCAGGCCATATATCACAATTCCATGCTTGAGAATCAGGAGCCCAGACAAGGTATTTCCCCTCCATGACAGCCTGGACAGACGAGGACCAGTATGGAGCCCTTCATGACTTTGCAGATGAACGTGGCTGTGCTGTAGCCTAAATGAGCAACACCAGTGACGAGGCATGGCGGCCAGAGTCAGAGAGACACTAAGTCATTGGGAAGATAAACCCGTGATGAATAGCACACTATCTTGAAACACTGGCTTAAACAATTTTTTTCTGAAAATGGAGAAAGGCTTTAAATCAAATTAATGAGAAACATAAGCTAATTCCTGGGTGTTTTTGGATGCTGGGCCAAAAGAATTCCTCAGGGGATTATAGCAGGAATCAGGTGGCCTTTGCTGCATTCAGTTTAGGGTCTGTGGGAGCTTGGAGTCCAGATGGTAGACATCAGGGGGAAGGACTGGGGGCCTCAGCTCTGCGTGCCCTGCTGCACACACACACCGTGAGACACAGGCCCCCCTGCACCATCTCAGCAGACATGGGGCAGGAGCCCAAGAAGCGCAGCAGCCTCACAGTGGCCTGTGCTGGAAACGACCACACTCCCAGCACGCTTGGCTCTTTCCTTCCTTCCCCCTGTACACTTATGAGCAGTGAGATGTGGTTCGCTACCTAGCTCTCTGAGGCCCAGTGGGCTTTTGTGGGTAGTGATGGCCAAAGCTGGACTGTCTCCTCCCCACAGTGCAGCCTGTGAATGGCCTTCACCAAACCACAGCTCTTCTTTCAAGATCCCTCATCAGCCTCTTTCTAGTGCTTTTGATGATGGATGATGCTATTTCCCAACGAATAGAAAAGAATGATAGACTATTTCTCCCTTATCCCTCATTGGTGTGAAAGGGGTCCTAGATAATACCTGACTCCTGGGCCCGCATGAGATGGTACACTGTATCAATACATTAAAGATGCTTCAGCTTATAATGATTTTGATTAATTACTGACTAGTTTATCAAACACCTCAAGACAAAGGGGCAAAGACCATCTGTCAATAAACAAATGTTTCTTTTTGGAAATGGTAATTTTAGCTTCGTGTGAATGTCACTCTCCCGACCCTCTCAAGAATCAAAGTAACCCACCACACTGACCCTCAGGAGAACAAAGATGTGATATTCCAACAAGGCAGCCACAGTAACAGCTTTTAGCACAAGCTCAAGAAACCACAAATGCAGTCAGGGAAGATGCAAGACAACAAGATGAATATTTGTGCCTCTGTCTTCAACTGAACACAAGCACTCTGAAACTCAGCAAATATTTTTCACTTCCTACAGTACCAATTTTCAAGCACATTGTCCTATAAGTTTTGAGCTCCTGGGAAAGAAAGCTAAAGGATGCTTGATGACATGTCTGGGTTTTAGTCATTCTGGGATTATTTCTCTTACCTGTTGTCGAATTTCCTCCTCCATTTTCACTGGAGAGCCCAATTCTGCAACCTGTTTGACGCCTTCGCTGGCATACCCTCCATACTCCCATAGCACGTAATTCTTGGAGTGGGATCCACCGATGATTGCAGACCAGTGATTGGCCCGACCTGGAAAAGCCAATTAAATGCAGGTATCAGTGTGGCTGTGGCTAAAACACAAGTCTCTTCAAGGATGGGGAGGTGTAATTGGACAATGATCCAACCTGTATTGGCTAAGCACCTACTCTGTGTTAGGTCCTGTTCATCCTATTCTGGGATGAGTAAGATAGTCCCTATAAGCAAGTAAGTCTTGGGCATATGCAGACAGGGCAATGGGTAGATGTCTAAAGAAGACACAGAGCTGGCCCAGAATGACAACTCCTGTCTGGAAGAATCTCAGAGAAGAAGAAAGTTGAGAGAAGGTTTAAATGCTGAGCAAAGTTGTAAGACAGAACAGAGAGGAAAAACTATTTCTGGCAGACTCAGAAACATTAAGTCACATTGTGTGTTTGGGAGCCATAAGTGATTTAGCATTGCTATGTCACAGAGTGTCAAGGGGGGAGTTGGGAAATGAGGCCAGGGAAATGGGAAGGAGCCTGCCCATGGAGAACCTTGTTCTAAATGCTTCAGGAGATCAAATGTCATTTTAAAGGGTCTGAAACCATTGAAGTGTTCTGAGCAGGGGAATGACATGATCATATTTGAATTTTAGATAAATCATCCAGATAGCAGTTTGAAGGATGCATCAGTGTGGGCAATATTGGAGTGTGGAGCTGGGGAGGTGGGCACCGAGCAAAAGGTAAAGGGAGTAAGAAATTAGGCTTAATCATTCCTGGGAATAAGCACTGCTGGTTTTTGCTGGCTTTTATGTACCTTCCAAGGTGAGGGGCGGGCAGGCTAGCCATGTGAAAGGATGGGTGAGGTGGTTTGGATACAAGGACATGACTAGTCCACAGTGGTTTGCTGAGGATCACCCAGGATAATGACTGCAGTCATTATCCTGCAGATTATGACACAGAGGGAGAACAGAATAATGTCTGGGCAGGACCAAGGCAGAACTTGGCCTGAGGATTTTTCAAAGTCTCAAGGGGGAGGAAAGAGAGGAGAGAAAAGCCAACACCAATACCACACCAGGTTTGTTTTTGCACATGATGAATATAAATACATATATATTGATTACTGGGCTTCCCGGGTGGCACTAGTGGTAAAGAACCCTTCTGCCAATGCAGGAGACATCAGAGACCCAGGTGAAATCCGTGGGTCCAGAAGATCCCCTGGAGGATGAAATGGCAACCCACTCCAGTGTTCTTCTTGCCTGGCAAATTCCATGGACAGAGGAGCCTGGCAGGCTACAGTCCATAGGGTCACAAAGAGTCAGACATGACTGAAGTGACTTAGCATGCACGCACGCACACACACATACTCATTACTGTTACATACAATTCGTTATAATGTTGACTCATTTGTCTGCTATTCTTTGGCTGGGTTTTTAAAATCTCCAGTTAAGGAATATTTTTGGACACAGCAAAGAGAGAAACTTGAACTGGTTGGATCCAACTGATGTTTGCTGCTTCCAACCGTCTGACTCAGGGTGGGCAGACCTTTCCATTCTACCCCCCACTACTTAATCTGGGCCTGTGATTCTAAACAGGCCCAGATCTTGTTCACATCTCTCACCTGATACTCCAGGGCCCTCTGGTCCAGGGGCACATCAAGAGCATGGGCCCGAAGCTACCTGCCTGGTCTGCTGAGAGATAACATGATCCAGGCAGACAACATCACCATGGGGGTCTGCCCAGCTGCTGGCTCACTGTTTCCCATACATCAGGGAAATGCAAACACTGAGTTTGTCCGTCACATCCCTAGAGAAGACAGATGGAGGTGTTGCCAGCCATTTCTCTAATTTACTTCCTGATTGGGAAGCATGCTCTGGTTATCATCTAGGCTAAGAGCACTGTCTGTGTAGGGGCAAGGGTTAGAATCAGTCATGATGTTTGGTTCATGGTATGAACACAGGGAGACCAGTTCCAGTATCTCACTTATCCTCCTGTTCTGTTTCACCAAAATATCCCCTTGTTCCAGACCCATTCTACCTGTAATTTCATACCTCAGTGGCTTAGCACATGCTGTTCCCTCTGTGCTTTCCTCCTGTCTCGGCCACTCATTCCTCTTTCCTTATTTACCCAGAAGCCTCCCAAGACCTTCCTGCTGCTGCTGCTGCTAAGTTGCTTCAGTCGTGTTTGACTCTGTGTGACCCCAGAGACGGCAGCCCTCCAGGCTCCTCTGTCCCTGGGATTCTCCAGGCAAGAACACTGGAGTGGGCTACCATTTCCTTCTCCAATGCATGAAAGTGAAAAGTAAAAGTGAAGTAGCTCAGTCGTGTCCGACTCTTAGTGACCCCATGGACTGTAGCCCACCAGGCTCCTCCGTCCATGGGATTTTCCAGGCAAGACCTCCCTAGAATGATTTAAACCTTTGTCTTCTGTCTCCCCTTAGCACAGATCACATTTTAAAAAATGGAAGTATAGTTGATTTACAATATTATATTAGCTTCAGGTACAACACACTGATTCAATATTTTCATAGTTATTAAAAAATAACGGCTCTGTTTTTCTGTGCTGTACAATAGACACTTCTTGCTTACCTATTTTGTGTATCTTAATCCCTATCTTACCCCTCCCCTCTCCTTTTCCCCACTACCAGTTTGTTCTATCAGCACAGATCATATTTACGATCCCCACTCCATGTGTGTTTTCCCACTAGATTGTAGGCTCCCTGAGGAAGTCTGTCTTCAGCACTGTATGCCCAAGGGCCCAGCCCTGAGCCTGATGCACTGTGAATGCTTAGCACTTATTCCCTGAAGCATTTCATCCAAAAAATCAAATACAAAGATGGCAGTATATGTGCTGGAAGCATTGGGCAGCAGGCTTGCCCAGATTTGATTCAATGTGATTAAATTCAAGTCTCAGTTCAGCAGAGTTCCTAACTCCTACTGGGCTAAAGCACTCAGCTATTCTGCGGGCTATTAAAAAATAAACACCAAACAACAACAAAAAAGAAAGGCCTGGGTCTCAGAGCTGGCAGACAGGGATTCACATTCCGGCACTGACACTTACTACCTGTGGAAACTTGGCCAAATTCCAATTACTTTATTTCCCTGATTCGTAGCTCATGCTTTTGTAATTCAGGGATGATAATGCCCACTTTATCGACCTGTTATAAGAATTAAATTCAATTTTTAACATAATGACATAATATATGTGCAATCACTGGCACACAGTAGACTGGTTTCTTCCTTCCCTGGTTGTTTGCTAAGTCACGTCAGTCGTGTCCGACTCTGTGCGACCCCAAGGACTGAAGCCCACCAGGCTCCTCTGACCCTGGGATTCCCAGTGTTCTCCCAGAAGAACACTGGAGTGGGTTGCCATTTCCTTCTCCAATGCATGAAAGTGAAAAGTGAAAGTGAAGTCGCTCAGTTGTGTCCGACTCTTAGCGACCCCATGGACTGTAGCCTCCCAGGCTCCTCCGTCCGTGGGATTTCCCAGGCAAGAGTACTGGAGTGGGGTGCCATTGCTTTCTCTGCCCTGGTTGTTTGGGAGGCTACAAAAATGAGTAAAATATGAACCTACCTTTGATTCAATATAAGAGATAAGAAATATATAATGTGAACTAAGGTAAGAGGATAGGAACAAGCACAATCACAGGGGTATGAGGGGGTGGACCAGATGGCTCTTTCTGATTTATTCATCGAACTTCCATTTACTATATGCCAAGCACTGTGGCAGGCCCTGGGCACTGACAGGACTTGGATGTGGTGCTTGTCCTGGAGGGACTCACAGCCTGGGGGAGGGGAAATGGATGGATCAGCAGATTACCTACAATCAAGCATGGTCAGAGTTCTAGACATAAGAACATGGAACACAGGAGATGGAGCAGCTAACTCCAAATTCAGGGATTCAAAGTCTAAACGCACGTTTACAGAGAAACAAGTACCTCAAGAATGAGATGTCTTACTCTTGACTAAAACGTCAGGGTATCAGTTCAGCCTTCTAGTCAACACAGTTGCTAGTTTTCTGAAATGCTCTTGCAACATACCACATTTATTCAAATTTTAGGACCTTGAATGACATTAACCACATAATAGATATTTTGCAAGGCACTAGGCTAGGGAAAGGGAGCAGACTATATCCTTCCTGGGGATACAAGGCAGGCACTCATGGGACCATTTGCACTGTTAGAAAGAACAAGGAATTCAGCTGAGTGGCAGTCACGTATGGGCAGGATGGCTCGGGGGGAGGGCCCCAGGGCAGAAGACCAAGGCTCCAGGCCTCCATTCGTGACCACGAATCAGTTATTCCATCTCTCAGAGCCGCAGTTCACCTTTTAAAAATAGAGATGATAATTACTAGACTGGACTGCTTCTCAGAGTTGTGCAAATTAATAGGGCTGGCCTGGGAGAGAACTATAAAAACTTTAAAGAAACTGTACAAAACAAAGTCTCTGCATCTGTATGAACAGAAAGCACAGGAGCATCCACAAGAAGGCAGAGGAGCAAGGACACTTGCCCCTTGGAAGGAGACTCCCGTGGGAAAACTGGCAGGACAGGAGGAGCAGGAATTCTATTAAAAATAGATAAGATCTATTTTTAGGGTCAGGAAGATCTCCTGGAGTAGGAAATGGCAACCCACTCCAGTATTCTTGCCTGGAGAACTCCATGAATAGAGGAGTCTGGCGGGCTACAGTCCATGGAATTGCAGAGTTGGACGCGACTGAGTGGCTAACACGCAGGTGTTAGGCACAGTGCTTTCCTAGGTGCAACCCTCATTACAACTTCATTGTCATCCTACAGATGAAGAGATGTTAAGGAACCTAGCTAAGCTCACAGAGGAGCTAGCAAGAGGGCCAAGTTGGAGTTCAAATCCAAGTTCACGGGCCCTAAAACACATGCTCTTTTCCTGAGAAGTCAGGAAATGGAGACCGTTTAGTGGAATAGAGAGTTAGAAGACAAAGAGATAAGATGAAAAAGAAAGGCAGGGCCAGGTTGTGGAGAGTGATGCATGCCCATTGTGGTAACTGGCATCAGAAGAGAGAGAAATATAATGGAAATTTTCTTCCGGCAAGAATGACATAACAATAGTTTACACGTATGGAGTCATTACTACGTGACAGGAACTGTGTCAAGGTCTTGACCGATATTGTCACATGAAATACTCAAGAAAGAAGTCTTTTTTTCAAACCTAATAGAATTGTTTAGTAGCTCAAATATATAATAGACATAATAGTGAGCTTGCTTTATAATCTGTTATAACATTATGTCAATGGGAAAAAATCCTTTCTGAGATTCAAACAATTAACTAAATTTAACAAAGAACTCCCTTCAAGAAAGTGAAAGTGAAAAGTCGCTCAATTGTGTCTAATTCTTTGCGACCCCATGGACTGTACAGTTCATGGAATTCTGCAGGCCAGAATTGGTACTGGAGTTGGTAGCGTATCCGTTCTTCAGAGGATCGTCCCAACCCAGGGATCGGACCAAGGTCTCCCACATTGCAGGCATATTCTTTACCAGCTGAGCCCAAGGGAAGCCCAAGAATACTGGAGTGGGTAGCCTATCCCTTCTGCAGCAGATCTTCCCAACCCAGGAATCGAGCCGGGGTCTCCTGCATTGCAGGCGGATTCTTTACCAGCTGAACTACCAGGGAAAATTCAACTCCCTTCATAGCAAATATTTATTTAAAAGAATTTTATGACATATTCAGACATTAGGAAATTCTTTAAAATAATATATATTTATTTGACTGCGCTGGGTCTTAGTTGCGGCATGTGGAATCTAGCTTCCTGACCAGGGATTGAACCCAGGCCCCCTGCATTGGGAGCTCAGAGTTTTAGCCACTGGACCACCAGGGAAGTCCTGTGAAATTCTTCTATGTCAGTCAGTCAGTTCAGTCACTCAGTCGTGTCCGATTCTTTGCGACCCCATGAATTGCAGCACGCCAGGCCTCCCTGTTCATCACCATCTCCCGGAGTTCACTCAGACTCACGTCCATCGAGCCCGTGATGCCATCCAGCCATCTCATCCTCGGTCGTCCCCTTCTCCTCCTGCCCCCAATCCCTCCCAGCATCAGAGTCTTTTCCAATGAGTCAACTCTGCTTTTAAATTAATAAAAAAAGAAAGTTCTTTTTTTTTTTTTTTTTGATACAAGTGTTATCTCAATTTCCACTTTTCACATGAGGAAACTTAGACTTAAAGAGGTGAAATGAATTAACCCCAGATCACCAGAGCAGATATTGAAGATGCCAGGATTCAAAGTTGGGTCTATCTAGTGTCAGACCCCACCTCTCCCCCACCCACTGCTGCTGCTGCTGCTAAGTCACTTCAGTCGTGTCCGACTCTGTGTGACCCCATAGATGGCAGCCCACCAGGTTTCCCTGTCCCTAGGATTCTCCAGGCAAGAACACTGGAGTGGGTTGCCATGTCCTTCTCCAATGCATCAAAGTGAAAAGTGAAAGTGAAGTCGCTCTGTTGTGTCCGACCCTCAGCGACCCCATGGACTGCAGCCCTCCAGGCTCCTCCATCCATGGGATTTTCCAGGCAAGGGTACTGGAGTGGGGTGCCATTGCCTTCTCTGCCCCCACCCACTACATCACATCTTTGGAAGGACATGCCAGCCATAGGGAGGAGAGAGGGCCCAAAGGTGAAGAGACCAAACAGGAGATCCATCACCATCCCTGAGTTGTGTATGGCCTGGCTTAGGAGAGGAAATGGGAACATGCGACCAGACGTGTGAGCCAGTAAAATCAGGGAGGACTAGACAGTCTACAGAAGTCAGTTTGGTGAAGTAAAAAGTTCCAGTTTTTGGATCCAACATGTGTGTATTCCAGTCTCCAATCTGAAACTTTCTAGACTGAATACGTTAGTCAGTCACTCTCAACTCAAGTCTCCTCATCTGTAAAGTAGGGCTATTGACATGACCAGCCTCCTAGTGCCTTTCTGAGGCTGATGTCCATGAATTAAAGACAGTTAACACATGAAATGGGCTCCAAAGATACCAGCTAGTCAAATTAAATCTGAATGTGGTGGGGCAAAGCCAGAAAAGCTTCTGGAAGCCATGGGACCAAAGGGAATCGGATTTGGAGATTGGTTAGCAGTTTGAACTAGAACTGGTGGGAAGAGATGATAGGAATGTTAGATGCAGGAAACTGAGTCTGAAAAAAATGGTAGGGAGTCATCTAAATGGGACACAGTTGTCTGGGGCTGGAAGAATGAGGTGCTAAGCAGACCCCAGTTAGTTGGGACCCAGGCAAATTTAGCCCCCATTCTCCAGGAAATAAGGGATGAGAAGGAGAGAGGCTGCAGGTATCAGGAAGCCTGGGGAGAAGGGGATAAAGTAAATGCTCATGACTTTCTTATAGGAACACTCAGTGGGACCACCAACGGGGTTCCTAGTTAACACTTGGGCTTCAGCCTCAGGGCAAAGGCAGAAAAACAGACACTATCAGCAACTCTTTGACTCTCAAGTAAGGCCACAGCTCCTTGGTTTAGCCAGCCTCTCTCTGGCTCCAGCAGCTGGGTCTAGATGGTTACTCCCAGTAGCTTGGATGGGGCATAGATGTGACAGGCAGGTGGAAAGCTGGGAGGAAATGAATAGACATGTGAGTCTGAGATATTGCTAGCTAGCCAGGTGTGTGCATCGGTCTGAAAAACCACTCCAGGGGGACACAGGTGCACTCATCTCACTTCTGACATCTTTTCTGCTGTCAGCGCTAGATGGTAAATTACGGGATTCACAATGATGCCTAGAAGCCTAGTGCTGATGAAAGAAGAACCATGTCTGGCCTTTTGCCTGGTGTAGGAGGAGGCATGTTGCACAGTAGATGGATTCTTTGAGGTGTTCTGCATATGGTAGCTATTCAGTGACAGCCCAGATTTCCTAGACTGCTTTGCCAGTGGCTGCCTTTCCATGCCAATCTCAATCCTGCAGAAGCCAACCATTCATTTTCTTGACACTCATTCAAAGCTTCACTGGAGAATGTTTTGCAACCTTAAGGAGTAGTTTGCTACAACCTCCTGTTATCCACTCTCAGTCTCACCCATCATATCTTAGCAAATCTTTGGGAACTGGTTGGACTCATACAGAATTTGTTATTGTAGCTACAGCACAGTTCCTCCACTTTCTAAGTCCTAGCCTCCTCTCCCCATCTACTCTTAATAGATGACTCTGTCACTTAACTTTCCTGAGAAGACCAACATCAACACACCCAGACTTGCCCAGGTACCACCTGGCCAGTGATCAATAGAAAAACACTGTGGCCCTGCCAACCCTGCTCATAAACCTTGTCTTGGCTCTCACTTCCCTCTTGCCCTGGCTCTTCTCACCCTGAGCTCAGTTCCAGAATCTGCCTGGTTTCTGACCCTTTGGATTTGGCCATAGAACGTGGCTCCTCTAGATTTGCTGCTGGGTGCTGCCTAGGACATAGCCTGTACTTGCCCTCTGGCTCTTGCTCTTGGGTGCTTCATGAACTCACTCTGATCAAGCTGTTCTGGTTTTTATGATTCCATATCAGTAGAGCCTCTTGGAAAAAACCCTGCATGGGGAGATCTGTCACTAAGGACAGAAATTCATCAACTTTCTATCATTCTGCCTTCTTTACTTAGCTAGTGTTTTTTTCTTCCTTAAGCTCTTAAGATAGTGCCATTTTTCTGTTCCAGGAAAACATGTAGGCAATTGATTACATTCTTTTGTATTTCCCCTAAGACCTCCAATGATAATATTCTATTCTATTAACTAATCAAATGAAAATTTACTAGGCAAATACTATGTACTAAGTCAGCAATCAGTAAGCTGAAGCTCACTGCCTATTTTTGTCCTGATAAAGTTTTATATTTCATGTATTATTTATGTATTGTTTATGGCTGCTTTCATGATACAACAGTTTAGTCAAGAGGTTACAACAGAGACCATCTGGCCTGCAAACCCTAAAATAGTTATTATCTGGTCCTTTATTGGGCATCCCTGGTGACTCAGATGGTAGAGAATCTGCCAGCAATGTGGGAGATCTGGGTTCCATCCCTGGGTCAAGAAGATCCCATGGAGAAGGGAAAGGCTACCCACCCCAGTATTCTTGCCTAGAGAATTCCATGGACAGTGGAGCTTGGCAAGCTACAGTCCAAAAGTTTCCTAAAATGTGTGCTAGGCCATGGCAACTCTGAAAAGAATCAGATTTAATCCCATCTTTGAAATGTTCAGTGTGGAGGGTAAGGTTGAGGGCAAAAAGGATAGGTCATAATAGGCAATTACAATAAAATGTGGGCTTTGATAAAGGCAAAATCAGAGTGTTATAAAAGCACAAATAAAGGGACATTAAACCCAGACTGTACCAGAAAAGGCTTCCTGGAGGAGATGGCAATTGAGCTCCATTCTGAAGGAAAGTAGGAGATAAGAAAGGCAATTAGTGGGTAAAAGGGAGGGTATTTTGTGCAGAGGGATCAGTATGTTCCAAAGCGAAGCCAGAGACACAAGAAAAATCAAAAGTCGGTCAAAGCATTCTGTATGTGTGTCTCTGTGAGTATTTGTAAGAAAGGACTTATCAGTAATGAAGCCCATCAGCTAGGCAGACCTTGAAGAGATATGAATGTCTTCATAGTAAGTTTTTAATTTTATCCTGAAAACAGTGTGAAGAAGAGAATAAGATATTCCTGTCTACAGATAACTCCCAAATCTATATATGCTCATGCAACTTATGCTTCTGACTCTGATGTAAGTAAATGGCACTGGACTAGCCCTCTGGACATAAGTAACTATAAAACTGGACAAAATATGGGCTTTCCTGACAGCTCAGATAGTAAAGAATCTGCCTGCAATACAGAAGACCCTGGTTCAATTCCTCGGTCAGGAAGACCTCCTGGAGAAAGGATAGGCTACCCACTCCAGTATTCTTGGGCTTCCCTGGTGGCTCAGATAGTAAAGAATCCACCTGCAATGCTGGAGACCTGAGTTTGATCCCTGGTTTGGGAAGATGATCCTCTGGAGAAGGGCATGGCAGCCCACTCCAGTATTCTTGCCTGGAGAATCCCCAAGGACAGAGGAACCTGATGGGCAAAATATATGAAGCACCAGTTTTCAGCAAAGGACTCTGATCCCTGAGAAAAGTGAAACATAAGAGATGAGCCTCAGGTGTGACCCAGACATTTTCTAGTTTGTGATGCAGGAAAGTAGAGCACAACGAAGAATGGCAATCTGGCTAAACTGACAGGAATCTGAGGCTGCTGAGATAGACAGGATTTACTAGTAAAAATACAGTAAGGGAGGGAGCTGCACAGAGAAGTTCAGAAATATGCATAAAAGTCCACTTAAATCTGTCACCAAACACTCAGCTGCACATGTGCAGGGTGGGACTCCAAAGGCCTAGGAGAGAACAGTTACTGACCAGCTAAGAGCTGAATGGAAATTTCAGAGATCACACGATGCTAGAGATGTAGGAATTCCAATCACCCACATTGAAGAGACTTTGCTAACCATTCAGGATGTTCAAGTGAGACTCTAGAAAAGCCACATATTAGGAGTAAAATGACATTATACCCAGAGCAAGGACTACTCTAGACTAACCCTAACAAAGCTTAGAAAACAAGCCTTGAAAGAGAATTCAGCAGGTCTACCACTAAAACTGTCAAAGCAAAACTCCATCTCTTTAAAGAAAGACAATAAATCCAGACACTCAACAACATATCACCTGCAATGTCTATCATACAATCAAAAGTTGTTCAGGAGCAGGAAAATATGATTATAACCATGAAAAAGAAAACAATAGAAAAAAAGTTCCTGAGATGACAGATACATTGGGATTATCACATGAGGACTTTAAAACATCTATTATCAATATGTTCAAGAATTTTAGGAAAAGATAGACTTAATAAGTAGACAAATGGAGACCCTCAGCAGAGAAAGAGAAGCTATTTTAAAAAACCCAATGGAAATTCTAGAACTGAAAAATATACCTGTATATATGACATGGCAAAGGAAAAGATAAGTAGACTAAAAAATAGGGTAATAGGAACAATTCAAAATGAAGCACAGAGGAAAAAAATTTTGAAAAAAATAAACTGGAGTCTCAGCGATCTTTAGAATAACAACTAGTTTAACATAAAGGTATCTGGAGTCTCAGAAGGAGATGATAGAGAAACTGAGTTATAAAATATTTTTTTTAATGCCTGAAAATTTCACAAATTTGATGAAAAATATCAACCTACAAATCAAAGAAGCTCCATAAACTCAAAACACAATTGAAGCAAGAAAATTACACCTAGGTACTTCACAATCAGTTGATGATACCTAAAGATCATCATGGAGAAGGCAATGGCAACCCACTTCAGTACCCTTGCCTGGAAAATCCCATGGATGGAGGAGCCTGGTGGGCTGCTGTCTATGGGGTCGCACAGAGTTGGACACGACTGAAGCGACTTAGCAGAAGCAGCAGAAATCATCAAGGTCCTGGAAGACAGCTGGATTTTCTAACTGGCCGTGGGCAGCTTAGTTGTTGTTCAAGTGGCAGTCAGCACTGGCAGGGTATAGAAGCTCAACAGGTGGGTGGAGCAAATGGTGGGAAAATGACAACAGAATAAGTCAGATATACAGACAGAAGTTCTCAGGAGCAGCCAGTAAAGTCCCTGACATTAGTTTGCCGTCAGGGTTCAGGTTCCACCTTTTGCAGTCAGAATGGGAGACTTAAAAGGTGCTGAGAGAGAAGCAGTGATCAAAGAAGCCTCTCTGTTCTGAGCCTTAGGGGCACATGGCAGGGACATCTTGAGTGTGAAGACAATTTAAGAGGCCAGAGATGAGCCCCGAGAGACTTGGGGTCTGGATTGGGAGTGAAGGATCTTTAGCAACTGCCTGCCTCATATAGGATTGCCTCAGGAACAGGGAAATCGTAATAATTGTTAATATTTAGTGAGACTTTACTATGTGCTTTGTATATTGTTATTTATTTAATCTTTGAGTCAAGCCCATTTTACAGACTAGGAAGTTAAAGCATAGAAGCATTAAATGACTTGCTCAGAGTCATCCAGTTGGTTAAGTGGTAGAACCAGGATTTGGACCCCGGCAGGCTCACTCTACAGATGCTCTAAGTGAATTTTTCTGTGAAGATGGAATTGTTCCATAGTCTGCTGTCCAATATGGTAGCCCCTTGCCAGAGTGCATATTGAAGGCTTGAAATGTTATATAACTTTAATCCATTAAAATAGCTATGTGTATCTAGTGGCTATCACATTAGACAGCACAGCTGGAGAATCTTGGATAGGTCTGTGGGTCTTGGATAAGTCTGCTAAATATAAGGACCAACTGTGCAAGTAGCCACTCTCCGAAGTGGAGATGAGAGGACAGGCCTTCCTGGCAACTCTCACAGCTGTGGATCACAGGTGGCAGGCAGAACCTGTCCTTGAACTAAGATTTGGCCTGCAGCAGTCGCATTTGATGCTCCGTATCACATACTCTCCATCTACCTCTGACTTCAGCCACAATGGTCGGCAGATGCGAGTACACACTCATGCTTTCAGTGAATGTCCACCTCAAGCGTACTGCGCCTCTTTCCATTTACTGCCTTATACCTTCAGTCCATCCTAAAGGAGATCAGTCCTGGGTGTTCATTGGAAGGGCTGATGCTGAAGCTGAAACTCCAATACTTTGGCCACCTCATGCGAAGAGTTGACTCATTGGAAAAGACCCTGATGCTGGGAGGGATTGGGGGCAGGAGGAGAAAGGGACAACAGAGGATGAGATGGCTGGATGGCATCACCGACTCGATGGACATGAGTCTGAATGAACTCTGGGAGATGGTGATGGACAGGGAGGCCTGGCATGCTGTGATTCATGGGGTTGCAAAGAGTCAGACATGACTGAGTGACTGAACTGACTGACTGACCTTCTCTGAAGCACTGAGTACCTGCTTGGGCAGCAATCAAGTGTCTGGAAGACCAGGGAAGTTATTGCTCCTAGAGACAAAACTCAGCCTACAGAGTCATGGGAGCTTGTGGACAATTCTGGAAAGTGGATAATTCTGGAAGGCATTCTGTATACTTTTCAGAGGTGCACTGATGCCAGTGACCTCAAAATGCACTCCTAGGCAGATTTCCTTCTCCTGCCCTATCATTTTCCCTCAACTCCTTCACTCTCACTTCCAGCATCATCATTTACCAAGACAGCGTCCTCTTCATCTCTACGCTGCATGGCGGCTAAGGGCCCCTCTCCATGCCTGGGCCCCCTTGGGGTCAGGAGAGCAGAAGAATCAGACAATCCCCTGGGGCCCTACTTCCAGATCTTCCTGTCCCCCTTGGCTGCTTTCTTCCCTACTCTGTCTCTTGAGCTCACCCCAGGCAGGGAAAAGAGGCCAGGTGCTAAAAATGAGCCTTTCTTGGGCACGTGAGCAGGGGAAGGCAGGCACCCGAACCGGGCACTCCTCCTCCCAGCAGCTGAGGTGGGGGAGGGTACCCCTCCGCATGGCTGGAGTGGAGCGGGTCTGTGCGGCCAGGTGACCCAGCTGCTGTCCCTCCTGTGTCTCCCTGACTGACCGCTGACAAGGGACTGCTGCTCCTGGGCTGCGGTGCCTTCCTGGGGAAGAGCAATGAACCTTACTAGCTGATGGCAGGCCCCTTCCCTCTCAAAGACAGGAGGAGCCTTCGCCTCAGTTTCCCCATCTGGACAGCAGAGGGCTCTGCCTGTCCCCCACTGATATCATTATGGAACCCCAGCTGGGGTCCCCTATTCAGCGCCGACCACCCCTTACGCACACACACAGCAGCTGCTCCTCCAACCTGCTCCTCCTCCTCCTGCTTCCCCACCCACAGTCCTTGACCCTGGCCAGCCTCCCCCAACACAGGCCACCAGATGGGCTCCTGAGACCCTCCCCCTGGCACACGGCAAAAGGCTGCCTATGTACAACTCATTCCACTGGGGGTGGAGAGCGGGAGGGTGTAAGCTAGACCTTGGACTGGCAAATAGAGGCCTGGGGTGGGGGTTCAATGTGCCTCAGTTTCCCCCCTAATGACAATGGAATTTTTATAATATCTGAAAACTGAAGGGACTTCCCTGGTGGCTCAGACAGTAAAGAATCCACCTGCAATGCAGGAAATGTGGGTTCGATCCCTGGCTCGGGAAGATTCCCTGGAGAAGGAAATGGCAACCCTCTTCAGTACTCTTGCCTGGAGAATCCCTTGGACAGAGGAGCCTGGTGGTCTACAGTCCATGGGGTCACAAGAGCTGGATACGACTGAGCGACTGACATCTGCACCAAAGTCCTTGCCTCAGGCTCTGCTTTGGGGGAAGATGATAACATGGCTATCTCAACTAAGATTGTGTGTCTGGGCCTGGAGAGTCATTCAAGTCTGGAGATTAGACAAGAGCTAGCTAGGGCTGCTCCTCTTATTTCTGCAAGCAGAGTAGTTTTATAGATGATCTTTCAGCACCCCTCCACCAAAAGCTACAGATGTTGTTTTGTCATCACCATTGTTGCCATTGTTACCGTTATCATTATCATTAAAACCTTTACTATTTATTGAGCACACTCCCTGCCTCATGTACTTCATAGGCATTAGCTAACATCCTTCTGTTCTTACAGTGTTCATAGTAGGGAGGTCCATTACCACCTCCATGTTATGGTTGAGGGAACTGAGCTGCTGGTAAGCAGCAGAGTTAAGCCTATCACCTGGTCTACCAAGGCTATGCCCTTTCTACTCCACTGGGCATCCAAAGCCTGAGCCAAGTCCCGAGTTATTTAAGAGGTCACTCTAGTGTCACTCATGCCTGGGAACAAATAAGGTGGTGCCTATCCAGAGCCTCTGACAACACGGGTTTATTGGCTCTTGAAGTTCATAAATTTTAGCCTTCTTTAAACTCAGCCTTTCCCACCCATTTTTCTGAACTTCTGATTCTTGATTTATTTAGTGACAGATTTTATTTTCTTGGGTTCCACAGTCACTGAGGATAGTGACTGGACCCACAAAATTAAAAGATGTTTGCTTCTTGGAAGAAAAGCTATGACCAACCTAGGCAGTGTATTAAAAAACAGAGTCATCACTTTGCCAACAAAGGTCCATATAGTCAATGCTATGGTTTTTTCAGTAGTCATGTATGGATGTGAGAGGTGGATCATAAAGAAAACTGAGTGCTAAAGAAGTGATACTTTCAAACTGTGGTGTTGGACAAGATTCTTGAGAGTCCCTTGGACTGCAAGGAGATCAAACCATCAATTGTAAAGGAAATCAACCCTGAATATCCATTGGAAGGACTGATGTCCTTCCAATACTTTGGCCACCTGATGTGAAGAGTCGATTCATTAGAAAAGACCCTGAAGCTGAGAAAGATTGAGGGCAAAAAGAGAAGGGGCTGACAGAAGATGAAATTATTGGATAGCATCACCGACTTGATGAACATGAGTTTGAGCAAACTTTGGGAGTTAGTGAAGGACAAGAAAGTCTGGCGTACTGTGGTTCATGGAGTCATGAAGAGTCAGGCATGACTTATCGACTGAACAATAACAAAGCTTAGCTAATCACCTGATTTTCATCTCAGAGGTAAATAACATAGCCTCAGGGCACCCCCAAACTCCCATCCCCTTTGCTATTCTAAAGGCTAGTTAAAGGTTTATTGTGCATTGAGAAATAGCACTGGGGTTAAATTCCTAGAAAGAAGAAGTGTATTTAAAAGTATCCTTCCAAGCTGACTTTTTTACATAAACATTGTTATATATGGGAGAGAGGCTGAATTCCTGGACAACTTCCAAATGTTTAATACACCATTTACACCTGAGTTTGAAGCCCTGCAGAAGGAATTATAGCACTTTGGATGATAAATTCCAGTAATGTTTACCTAATTTTAAAAATCTAGGAGCTTGTATTGGAGAAGGCAATGGCAACCCACTCCAGTACTCTTGCCTGGAAAATCCCATGGGCGGAGGAGCCTGGTAGGCTGCAGTCCATGGGGTCACTAAGAGTTGGACACGACTGAGCAACTTCATTTTCACTTTTCACTTTCATGCATTGGAGAAGGAAATGGCAACCCACTCCAGTATTCTTGCCTGGAGATTCCCAGGGACGGGGGAGCCTGGTGGGCTGCCATCTCTGGGGTCGCACAGAGTCGGACACAACTGAAGTGACTTAGCAGCAGCAGCAGGAGCTTGTATGTAAAAACTCAGCTGGAGCAGTAAATAACTCTGCTTTGCTTTTTAGAGTATAACCAAAAAATGGAGCTCTTCTATATCCATTAGCTCATCTTTCAGATTTAAGTCTCAACTGTCAGATAAACCCTGTAAGCAAGTAACCCAAAGTTCTTCTGGGTTTGAAAAGTTTTTAGGCAGCAGAGAGAAGAGGTAGTGAGAAATAGGAATTACTGAGCATACACTTGTACCAGGTACTTTCACATGTATCATCTAATTTGCTTTTCAGTTCCATTTCACTGATGAGGAAACAGGCTTGGTGAGGATCTTTAACTTGTCAGTGGACACATTACCTATGAGTGGTTAAGCAGGATTTGGGTTTATTGCTTTGTCTTTGGGAAGAGTTTTTCTTCTGCCAATGACAGAGAGCTTGGAAGCTCATGGGGATGTTTGTTAAGTTAATAGAAGCAAAATCTATTGACCCAATTTATATATAGGAAGATAGAGGAGTCAGGATGGGTAAAAAAAATTCTACCTCAAAACTGAAGGTAAAAGTGAAGATAAGAGTCCAGTTCTTTCATGATCGTAGATGCAATACCTCAAACAAAAATATTAGCCAACTCTGTATTCAAGTATTTAGAAAAAGGATACCATATCACAATGTAGGGTTTATTCTATGAATACCAGTATAGTTTTACATTCAATAATTCACCACATTAACAGAAAAAGTTTATGAATATTTACATAGATATAGAAATATTTTATGCAGAATAAAATGGCTGTCTGAGGAGGCCTTACAAATATCTGTGAAAAGAAGAGAAGAGAAAAGCAAAGGAGAAAAGGAAAGATATACCCATTTGAATGCAGAGTTCCAAAAAATAGCAAGGAGAGATAAGAAAGCCTTTCTGAGCGATCAATGCAAAGAAATAGAGGAAAACAACAGAATGGAAAAGACTAGAGGTCTCTTCAAGAAAATTAGAGATACTAAGGGAGTATTTCATGCAAAGATGGGCTCAATAAAGGACAGATATGGTATGGACCTGACAAAAGTAGAAAATATTAAGAAGAGGTGGCAAGAATACACGGAAGAACTGTACAAAAAAGTTCTTCATGACCCAGTTAATTATGATTGTGTGATCACTCACCTTGAGCCTGACATCTTGGAATGTGAAGTCAAGTGGGCCTTAGGAAGCATCACTACAAACAAAGCTAGTGGAGGTGATGAATTCCAGTTGAGCTATTTCAAATCCTAAAAGATGATGCTGTGAAAATGCTGCACTCAATATGCTAGCAAATTTGGAAAACTCAGCAGTGGCCACAGGACTGGAAAAGGACAGTTTTCATTCCAATCCCAAAGAAAGGCAATGCCAAAGAGTGCTCCAACTACCACATGTTGCATTCATCTCACATGCTAGTAAAGTAATTCTCAAAATTCTCCAAGCCAGGCTTCAGCAATATGTGAACCACGAACTTTCAGATGTTTAAACTGGTTTTAGAAAAGGCAGAGGAACCAGAGATCAAATTGCCAACATCCTCTGGATCATTGAAAAAGCAAGAGAGTTCCAGAAAGACATCTACTTCTGCTTTATTGACTATGACAAAGCCTTTGACTGTGTGGATCACAATAAACTGTGGAAAATTCTGAAAGAGATGGGAATACCAGATCACCTAACCAATGGTTTTGAATTGTGGTGTTGGAGAAGACTCTTGAGAGTCCCTTGGACTGCAAGGAAATCCAACCAGTTCATCCTAAAGAAGACCAGTCCTGGGTGTTCATTGGAAGGTCTGAAGTTGAAGCTGAAACTCCAATACTTTGGCCACCTGTTGTAAAGAGCTGACTCATTTGAAAAGATCCTGTTGTTGGGAATGTTGAGGCCAGGAACAGAAGGGGACGACAGAGGATGAGATGGTTTGATGGCATCACCGACTCAATGGACATGAGCTTGGGTAGGCTCCGGGTGTTGGTGTTGGACAGGGAGGCCTGGCGTGCTGTGGATCATGGGATCGCAAAGAGTCACACAAGACTGAGCGACTGAACTGTTAGAAATATCTGATTATATTCAATAGCATTCATGATAAATAAAAATCTCAAGGAACTTAGAAGGGAACTGTCTTTACCTAATAAAAAATAAACAACAGCAAAAATAAAAGATATGACAAAATAATACTTAATAATGATATAGTAAAAGCTTTTTCTACAAGACTGGGAACAAAACAAGAATGCCCACTCTCACCATTTCTACCCAACATTGTACTGGAGGTTCTAACGGGTACAATAAGGCAAGAAAGACAAAAAGAAAGCGTAAGAATTGGAAAGCAATTGTTGGTAGAAGATACAATGGTATATATAAAAATTTCACAATAACCTATCTATAAACAAATAGAAATAATAGGTACATTTAGCAAGGTCTCCAGCTACTAACTCAATACATAGAATTGACTTAATGTCTATATACCAGTGACAAATATAAAATAAAAGTTTTAAAACCTATTATTTATAATAAAATCTAAAATATAGTGAGAAGTAAGTAAGATCTCTTTTTTATAGGGAGGTATAAAACACTGTTGAGTGTACTTAGAGTAAAGCTAAATAGAGTACTTTAACATATTTGGTGATTAGAAGAGTCATACAGCAAAGTTGTCATATCTCCTTAATTTGCCCATTCATTCAATATGAATGTGATAAAAATACTAGCAGGTTTTTCCAAAATGAAAATTGAGGTCATTCATGATTCTAAAATTTAGCAAAAGACCAAAACCAGCCAAAATAATCTTGGAGAAGAACACAGCTGGAGAAATAACACTTCCAGATCTGAAAGACAGATGGACATATCAATGACTAGAGTTCAAAAACAGACTCACAGATACACAGTCCCTTAATGCATGACAAGGCGACACCGCTGCAGTAAGGGAAGGATGGGCACTCCAGTAAATGACTCTGGGAGAAAAAAGAAAAGAATCTGGACCCCCACCTTATACCATACACAAATTCAACTACAGATCAATCCAACACCTAGACATGAAAAGTAAAAACAATAAAGCTTTTAGAAGAGAACATGAGCAAAGTCTTCATGACTTTGAAGCAGGCAAAGATTTCTTAAATGAGACACAAAAATTGTTAGCCATGAAGAAAAAAATATCAGTTTGATTACATTAAAATTAAAACCTCTGTTGATCAAAAGATTAGCAAAGTAAGAAAGCAAGCCACAGAATGTATTACATGTACAAGGACTCATATCTATTATATATATACACATACATATATGTGTGTATGTACGTGTGTGTGTGTATGTGTATGTGTGTGTGTGTGTGTGTGTATGTATATATATATATATAAAATCCTTACATAGCAATAAGAAAAAGGCAGACAACTCAATAGAAAAAAAAATGGTCAAAAGGCCTGAATAGGCACTTCAGATTATCCAAGTGACCACTAATAACATAGTAATCAAAATCAAAGAATTCAAATTAACATTGCAAAGTGATAACAACACATACACTACATAGCTAAAATGAAAAAAAGGCCAACAATATTGGATGTTGGCAAAGATATAGGTTCATCAGACCTCTCTAGTTGTGAAAAATTACTTAACAATATCTGCTAAAGCTAGGCTATATATCTTATGACCCAATAATTCCACTCCCAGAATATAACCAACAGAAATACATATGTTTACTAGAAGACATGCACTAGGCTGCATATATAGCACTATTCATTGGGCTTCCCTGGTGGCTCAGAGGTTAAAGCGTCTGCCTCCAATGTGGGAGACCTGGGTTCGATCCCTGGGTTGGGAAGATCCCCTGGAAAAGGAAATGGCAACCCATTCCAGTATTCTTGGCTGGAGAATCCCATGGACGGAGGAGCCTGGTGGGCTACAGTCCACGGGTTGCAAAGAGTCGGACACGACTGAGCGACTTCACTTTCACTTTCACAATAGCCCCAAACTTGAAACTCTCCAAATACTCATCCATAACAGGATGGATAAGTAAAATGCAGTATATTCATACAGTGGAATATTATACAGCTGCAAAAAGAACTAAAATTATATACCACCATGTGGATGAATCTTACAACTATTAATATAAAGCTGAACAAAAGAAGCCAGACACAAAAGATTACACACTGCAAAATTCTAATTATAAAAAGTTTAAAAACAGGAAAAATTAATCTATAAGTCAAGCTGGTGGTTGCCCTTGCTTGGTGGAGTAGTGACTGGAAGGGGACAAAACAGATGCTTCAGGAATCCTAGTAATTTTCTGTTTTTTTTTTGTGCTGTTAACTTAAATGTGTTCAAATAAATGGGAACCTGTGACCTATACACTTTAGATTTATCCACTTTTTTGCATGTATGTTTTGATTAAAAGTTTACTTTTAAAAAAGAAAATGTGAAGATAGAAGCTGTGTTAACCTTTCCATTCTTGTCTCTCAAGGCTCATTGTGGACTACCCGGGGCTTGAGTTGCATTGTATAGAAATCAAAAGTTTAATTCTCATGTAACAGGGATGGTGAAAGGGAAATTATAAAGATGAGCTGAGTTTGTTAGAGGTGTGGGTGTGACCCAGCACATTTTAAAGGTCAGAGGTCATGTGTTCTGGACCAGGAGCTCAGCCTGCATGGATCCATTAGCTCATACCTATATAAAGTTCATATCTTTATTTTAGGATTTGACATATCAGGGAGGAAGCTTGATAGAGAGTTTGGTTCACCTTAATTCAACGAATACTCACTGGTTTGTGTTATGCTCTAAACCCTATGGAAGGTCCTGGTGATTCTGAGCCAAACCAGACAAGGGCCCTGCCCTGTCTCAGCTACTAGGAGGATGGAACATGTAAACAGGCAGTTACAGGGCAGCACAGGAGTGTCATGTCAGGATAACCGATGGTGGGAGCAGAAAGGAGGAGAGCTGCTCATCTAGTTTGGGGAATTGAAGAAGGCTTTTGGAGGCAATGAGGGTTTATGCTGAGAACAAAAGGGTGGCCAGTATTCAGCCAGGTGAATGGGGTGTAGGCAAACAGAGTGCTCCAAATTCCCCCAAAAAACAGCCTGCGCAAAGAAGGTACGGAGATCACATCGAGCAGGGTGCTCTCTGGAAACATAAGATGGACGTGGAGCCAAGAAAAAATTTCAGAGGGGCAGGAGATGAGATTGGTATGGTCCCAGTGAGTGGAGTCCTGTTGAAGAATCTGTATTTTAGCCCAGTGTGATGTAATTAAATCCTGGCTTTAGCCTAGCTGGGACCTGTGACCTTGGGCAAGTCTCTTCCGTTTCACCAGTATAAGACTTGTTAGCTCTGTCTTGAGTGCTAGCTTTCCCACTAATGCTTTTTAAAAATACATAAAGAAGTGACTTTGTTTTCAGTTTTAAAGGCCTGCACATAGTAGGTATGTGCAGGAAAGTTGGTTGACTGACAAGTATCCAGGGCCCTGTAGTGAAGGAGGATAGCATCTTAAGATTTATTATTTAGAAACACAAAAGCTGGCTCAGACCCATGCCCACCACCACGTCCTGGCAGCTGAGGACACTGCAAAGGCAACAGTCAGGATGGAAAATTCCCCTTTCCAAGTTTCTAAAACCTGCAGCCCAAGGTGGCAGCTGGGGGACTATTATTCCCTGGCGCTCTGGTGAAATGGAAGAATTCTGTTTGTGCAATTCTAAACAGTAGAAGTCTGTTTTCTCTTGATGAGGAGGGATAGTTTATGATTAGAGGGATATTTCCTTAGTGGTGGTGGAGCTTTTTTCTTTTTTAAAACTTATTAGAGATTAAATTATTACAGTAAGAGATGCAGTACTTGGATGCAATCTCAAAAACGACAGAATGATCTCTGTTCGTCTCCAAGGCAAACCATTCAGTATCACAGTTATCCAAGTCTATGCCCCAACCATTAATGCTGAAGAAGCTGAAGTTGAACTGTTTTATGAAGACCTACAAGACCTTTTAGAACTAACACACAAAAAAGATGTCCTTTTCATTATAGGGGACTGGAATGCTAAAGTAGGAAGTCAAGAAACACCTGGAGTAACAGGCAAATTTGGCCTTGGAATGCGGAATGAAGCAGGGCAAAGACTAATAGAGTTTTGCCAAGAAAATGCACTGGTCATAGATACTTGGATGCAATCTCAAAAATGACAGAATGATCTGTTTGTTTCCAAGGCAAACCATTCAGTATCACAGTAATCCAAGACTATGCCCAACCAGTAATGCCAAAGAAGCTGAAGCTGAATGGTTCTATGATGACCTACAAGACCTTCTAAAACTAACACCAAAAGAAGATGTCCTTTTCATTATAGGGGACTGGAATGTAAAAGTAGGAAGCCAAGAGATACCTGGAGTAACAGACAAGTTTGACCTTGGAGTACAAAATGAAGCAAGGCAAAGGCTAACAGAGTTTTGCAAAGACATCACACTGATTATAGCAAACACCCTATTTCAACAACACAAGAGATGACTCTACACATGGACATCACCAGATGGTCAATACCAAAATTAGACTGATTGGATTCTTTGTAGCCAACAATGGAGGAGCTCTATACAGTCAGCAAAAACAAGATGGGGAACTGACTATGGCTCAGATCATGAACTTCTTATTGCAAAATTCAGACTTAAATTGAAGAAAGTAGGGAAAACCACTAGACCATTCAGGTATGACCTAAATCAAATCCCTTATGATTATACAGTGGAAGTGAGGAATAGATTTAAGGGCCTAGATCTGATAGATAGAGTGCCTGA
>SJYT01011332.1:587345-629903 GCA_006410635.1 Cephalophus harveyi
TTTTGAACTGTGGTGTTGGAGAAGACTCTTGAGAGTCCCTTGGACTGCAAGGAGATCCAACCAGTCCATTCTGAAGGAGATCAACCCTGGGATTTCCTTGGAAGGAATGATGCTAAAGCTGAAATTCCAGTACTTTGGCCACCTCATGCGAAGAGTTGACTCATTGGAAAAGACTCTGATGCTGGGAGGGATTGGGGGCAGGAGGAGAAGGGGACGATTGAGGATGAGATGGCTGGATGGCATCACGGACTTGATGGACGTGAGTCTGAGTGAACTCTGAGAGAAGGTAATGAACAGGGAGGCCTGGCGTGCTGTGATTCATGGGGTCGCAAAGAGCTGGACATGACTGAGTGACTGAACTGAACTGAACTGAAGAGGTAGCAGGAATTCTTTGACTTGATAAGGTCTGGCTTACTAGTTCTCCCTTGGAGGGAATAAGGGCTGAATAGCTTATTCACTGCTTGAACAAATTTCAAGGGTGCTGTCATAATCAAAACCAGAGCAGGCAGATGAGCTTAAAGACAAGACAGAGAGACTGTTAGTGGAGGTGAGCCAGAAGACCAAGGATCTGCTGGTAATAGGAGAGACCAGGGACACTGGGCATTGGGCAGGTCTGGCAGGCCTAAGACACAGAATTCCAGGGTTTGGAAGAATTGGTAGAAGCAAGGGTTGGAGGAGCAGAGATAGGGTCTCATTGGGGAGCATGGCAACATTAAGGGCAAGGTCAACTGGATAGTAGTCAGTCCTTAGATACCTATGGAATCAATGAATTCCTGATGACTGAGACTCAACTATGAGACCTGGGGTCAAGGCAAGAACTGGATCACAAGAAATGAATTATAACAACAGCTAACAATTATATAACATAGTGTGCACCAGGCACTCTTCTAAGTTCTTTACATATATTAATTCGTTTCATCCTCACAAGTCCTGAGACGTTGGCCTTGTTATCATTCCCACTTTACAGATGAGATAAGTGAGACAGAGAGAGATTAATTAAGTGCAAGATTCAATATGGCTCCAGAGTCCACACACTTGTCATTAGATGCAATGGCTTTGCTAGAACTGGGACAATGATGGGGTGCTAAGCACTTCTAAAATTCTTCCAATAGGGAAAATCTCTGGTACCAGAATCAACAAAGGGTTGGACTGAGTCTTAAAGGTCCTCAGTAAGCTCAATTTTCAGGAGCACTATTGGTCTGTAAGTTTTATTTTTTTGTGAATTAATCTCCAAGCATATAATTTCTAGCACATCTAAGACCTTGGCCTTCCAGCTTTTTTGCTTTCTTCTGTAAGTTTTGGCCCAAAAGCTGCCAGGATAGGGAACTGATTTCTCACTTTGGCTGATAGAAATATCTGACTGACAATCTCTCAGTTTGTGCCTCTGGCATAGAAGGAGTGTGAGCCATTTTCCCAGGGTTGTGTGTTCAGAAGTCAAACTGACATCACAACACTATTAACTAGTTTCCACATCCTTTGGTTGAAAATCCATGTTGCTTTGTCAGCCAAAACAAGCATTTCAAGACAGAGTTGAGACATTGCTCTAATCCGTGTAACCTCAGTAAGTAGTAATGAAGAAGAAGATCCTCAGAAGTTGGGTGGAAGAGGCATTTTATTGCTTCATTTTCAACATGAAACCCAAGAATCCTTGGAAATTGTTTGGGAGGATGTTTGGCAGGAATGCAATGGCTGGCACAAAACACACAGTAATCCCAGTCATGATCATGAATAGTTAGCCTTATTTGGCGTAAACAATTCTTCAGGGTATATTTTCAACTCATTGTTTGGAAAACTTAAGCACATAAATGCTATTAGCTTCAGTGAAGTTTCATGTGTACAATTCTGGTAAATTTATAAACACTTTTTAGAACATAGACATTCCCTTTTCCTATGATTGTTCTAAGTAGTTAGAAAGTTTTCTTAAAAATGGGGACTTTGTGCAGCAAGCCCACTGATAATGTGTCTTGAGCACTAATCACATATCAGATACTATGCTGAAGCTAGGGATAAAGTGATGGTCCCAATTAATTCTAATGTGTTTCTCCAAAGTCTATCATAAAACCATTATAAAAGATGAGGAAAAAGCAAGGAGGACACAGGAAATAGAGGATAAGGAAAAGAATCATATAGGAAATTTGTCCAGTGTTATTTCTATTATTTATAATATCTCAAAGATGCTAATTGTATGCCCCATGGTTGAAGATAATGAGAGATATTTTCCCAGATCTTATAAAGGAAGCAGAATGCATTTAACTTAGATTTTAGAAAGGGTTTAGACTCTGTCCTATGTGACATTCATTACAAGGGATGGAGTGGACCCCAGGAGTCCAGTTCATCCATCTGATACTGATAAAAGTCCACTCTGTTTTGTATAGGCTGGGAGATCATAGCATAGTTCTGAATAAGACATGATCCTTGCCCTTAGGGAACTGAGAGTCTAGTACAGGAGACAGACTGATAAATAATTTTTGCCAGTTAGGATCTTCTTCCTGACGTAGGAGTGAACAGAATGCTGTTGGAGCCCAGAGGAAGAGATAATTCTTTCCTCTGTCTTTGAGATGAAAGACATGACTGTCCTTCCTGCCCACAGAAAAAAGAAAATTATTCCTATTTTTAGATGCTCAGAGGAAGTCAGTTCCTACCCTCCCCAGCCCTCTCGGGTTTTTTGACTGTCTACCATGTGCCAGGCATTTTGCTGGGCACTGGATGTACGGTAACGAGCAGTGGGTAGTGACAGTTCCTATAAGCTATCCTTTAGAAGGAAAGAAAGCAAATTTAATTAAACAAATAATTATGGAGCAGCCTCATGTTGCATGGATGTGAATCACAGAGCATACAAATACATATACATATTAATAAAAACATAAAAATAGGAATAAAATCCCTTATACATAAATTGTTCATGCAAATTCCCCCTCTCCACAATTAAAAAGAATTGCCTGGAATATTACTCAGCCACAAAAATGAAGGAATTTGAGTCAGTTGTAGTGAGGTAGATGAACCTAGAGCCTATTATACAGAGTGATATAATTCAGAAAGAGAAAGGCAAATATCCTATATTAATGCTTATACATGGAATCTAGAAAAATGGTCCTGATGAGCCTGCTTTCAGGGCAGGAATCGAGATGCAGATGCAGAGAAGGGACTTGTGGACACAGTGGAGGAAGGAGAGGGGGGACAAATTGAGAGAGGAGCATTGACTTTTATATACTACCTACCATGTGTGAATAGCTAGTGGGAATAGACAGCTAGGGGGAAGCTGCTGCAAGGCACAGGGAACTCAGCTCGGTGCTCTGTGATACCCTAGAGGGGTGGGGCAGAGGCTCACGAGGGAGGGGACAGATGTATACTTACACTTGACTAATGTCATTGGGCAGCAGAAACTAACAACATTGTAAAGCAATTATCTTCCTATTAAAAAAAAAGTTAAGAGAATGCCCAACATTAGAATAAATCTCTAGGTCTCCCAAAAAAACTATGCAAAACAATAAACCAAACCAAAAAAAAAAAAAAAAAGAATATCAAGAATCATAATTTCAGAGTTGGTGACTGACTTGAGTTTTAAACTGTGTTTCTGTGATTGGCTCACAGCTGTACCACTGCAGAGCTGGATTTAAAAAGCAGTCTTAATTCTTTGTGAGGATGCATCTTGAATTCTGTAGAACTTTAAATTATATGGATATCTAGAAGAACATAACTCTAGGGAAACCTGTAGCAGTCCCACTAAACAATAAATAGTTAGAAGGGTACAAAGCGTTGTACAGGGCCTTTGAGAACCAGATCCAGTCTGGTGTGGGTTATCAGGAAAGACCTCCTTGAAGAAGTGATGGTCTAGGCTGAAGTAAGAAGCCTGAGTAAGTGGCTTGGCAAAGAGAGAAGTGAACAGAACTCAGCTCAACAATTCAGCTGGTTTCCTCATCTCATCCCAACTTTGCTTCTCTGTTTCTTGCTCAGGCCCTAGAATAATTTGAGGCAGAGTCTACCTAAGAATTGCTTATGCATATCTGGGGAGGCCGGAAGGGGAGAGAGAAATGGGAGAGAAACCAAGAAAAACTGGTCTTAGCCAACAGAAATCACAGAATACCAGGCTCCTCCGCCTATGGGATTTTCCAGGCAAGAGTACTGGAGTGGGGTGCCATTGCCTTCTCCGAGCTAACACAATATTTGCTGTGATATTTAGCTGCTGCTGCTGCTAAGTCACTTCAGTCGTGTCTGACTCTGTGTGACCCCATAGACAGCAGCCCACCAGGCTCCCCCATCCCTGGGATTCTCCAGGCAAGAACACTGGAGTGGGTTGTCATTTCCTTCTTCAAAGCATGAAAGTGAAAATTGAAAGTGAAGTCGCTCAGTTGTGTCCGACTATTAGTGACTCCATGGACTACAGCCTACCAGGCTCCTCCGTCCATGGGATTTTCCAGGCAAGAGTACTGGAGTGGGGTGCCATTGTCTTCTCTGGATATTGAGCTAGGGCCCTTTAAAATCTCATTGTAGAGAAAAAAAAGATTAACACTTTGTGAGCCCTCACTATATGCCAAGACTGTTTCAAGAACTGTAAGAATATTAACTCATCTAACCCTATAATAACTCAGACATGTAGATTTTGGTTTTACTATGTGATGGTTGGATGGCATCACCAACTCAATAGACATGAGTCTGAGCAAATTCTGGGAGATAGTGAAGGACAGGGAAGCCTGGCATGCTGATGTCTATGGGGTCACAAAGAGTTGGACACGAGTCAGCAACTGAACAATAGCAACAATGCAAAATCAGAGCTTAGAGGTCAGTTGGTGTCTTTCGTAGGGTCTTATGTCTACTGTATAAAGGAGCTTAGCTTTGAACCCAGGCCATCTTCACAGCAGCTTCACTAGGTAGATGCTTTGATTATCCCAGGTTTTCAGGTAAGGAGACTGAGGTGCAGAGGCTAAGCAAGTTTTCTAAGGTCCTATAACAAGGCTTAGATTCCATACTTCAAGTTGAATCTAACTTCCAAGGCCACAATCATTCAGACTGTACATGTAGGTTTTAGCTTTCTGTAGAGTGCTCACCACTGGTCACTATATTTTTTCTTGGGGCAAGAGAACCTGGAGTACTATGTTTCTCTCACCTCAGAAATGCTCTCTTTCCCCACTCTCAAATTGCTCTGATATTTGGTGTTGAGATTCGGTATTCCAGTAAGAACCCATTTTCCCCACCTTCCTTGCTTTAGCATATTTTTCTGGCTTTTAGATTCCACTTTAAAAGCTGACCATCTTTCATTTTTTATCTACTGAGCTCACCTTCAGGATACAGATAAAAGTTTAAGAGGGAGGCAGAATTAGTCCAGCAGCTAGGTAGCCACTCAGGTCTGCAGGCAAAAAACCTTTATCTAAAAAATTCAGTCAGTGGAGCAAAGAGGGAAGCAGAGACTTAAAAAGCAGAGCCAAATGAATCCATGTCGGCCGTAGTAGAGACAGCCGGACAGATGTACAGCTCTCTTCAAAGGTTGCTTAGGGACCCAATAACCCTGCAAAGACTGTGCCCTGCATCTCAATGTGGGTGGGCGGATAAAGGAACATTATTCCTCCTCTTCCTCTTGGTTTTCCCAGGGTAAGTGCAACAAAGCAAATGCAATTTGCATTCAATGACTGAAAGCCACTCACATCTGTAAACACTAAGGGTCCCAGGCAGCAACACCCTCCAGAAAGCCCCTTAGCCCCATTTCAAGGAGCCAGATGTGAAGAGAAAGCCTTCTGCTTGCCATTGTTCTTTCCACTTGAGCTGCAAGACCCTGGGAAGCGCCATGTGTGGGGAACACATGGCACATTTTGCTCTTAAATTGAACCAAGCTTATTATGTTAGAGAGAGTTTAATTAAACTCTTGCTGGCGGTTGTGAAAAAGGTTAGCTTCCTCCCAGGCCTTTCTTTAAGTGTTCTCTGCAGGTAGCACACGCGTTCTCCTTCCAGCAGAAGGTCATTAGGACCCTATGATTATGCACAGACTCTGGAAGTTTCCAAGAGGTTCTGGGAGCATTTGACTCATAACTTTAAATTTAATCAATCAACTCGGTGGTACAGTAAAGGGATTATAACTATCCTCCGCCTTGATCGAAGATGACTGGCTTTACTGCTGGGCCACCCATACTAATCCTTTTCACTCAAATAAGCCAGTGTGATGTCCTACACCCTTTGTCCTCATATATTTGTGCTTTCACTCTGAATTTAACTGAGGCTAGGGAAAAGCTGCAAGTATTTCTTTGTATTCATGCTTCACTTCTAGCCCCGAACAGTAGAGTTCTTGCAAATTGGGAGGGATGTGCGCCAGGACTGTAGTGCCTGGCACAGACCTTTTCAGAACTTCACTTGTGATTATAAATAGTTGGCCTTTCTTGGCATAAACAATTCTTGTGGTATATTTTTCAACTCTTGTTGTTTGGAAAACTTAAGTACATAAAGGCCATTAGCTTTAGCAGGGTTTTGTGTGCAAATTCCTAGATAACCATACATAATGCTATTGTTTAATGAACTTTGTCTATCCACTCTCCCACAATTTCATAAAGCTTTATGGAGTTCAGAATATTTTCATGCAAAGGGAAAATTAAATCTTTATTATCAAAATATGCTTTTCTTAGAATCACGACACAGGAACTGGCAAACAGGTTTGAAGGAAATATTAAATGAAAAATGCATGGGTTCGTGTCAAGCTTAAATGTTAATCACATCCATTTTGCCAGGGAAACTGGTAGCATTAGAGCTTACATAATAATTGATCCATGACTTGCCAATGAATCCAATCTTTCTTCCTCCTCAAATCAGTTCAAAATAGGTGACTATGTAAGCTACACGAATGAGATGCAGGAACCATGTGCTTTTAAAAACACCATCCAGCAGGTATAAATGGCAAGCAAGTTATCAATAAATTAACTTATCCTTTCAGTGGTATGGGACTTTACCTTGAAAGATAAAAATGTTAGGTAGGTAGAACAGGGAAAAGGAGTCCAAAATGGCGGTGGCTACAAGACAAGGAAGGGAAAAGCCCGCGAAAATGAAACAAAAGAAGGTCTGAGGACTGGAGTGAGGACCTCAGGTAAAACAAACAACTCTTCTGGCTGGCCCAATTTACATAGGAAAGGCCCAGGGAGAGAGAAACATATAAATAAAAGAGCCAGAGCCAGCTCTCTCCCTCTCCCGCTCTCTGGGGCGCTCTTCTCCTTGTGTCTTTAGATCGACATGCCCTCACGCCTCAAAGATGGATTTTCCTGCTATCTTCTAAATAAAATAGAGCTGTAATACTGAGCTGTAACACTGATTTGTCTAAGAGCTATAACACGGTCTATCCAAGACCTGAGAGCTGTGACACGCCGAGGGGACTTTAATGTCCATCACTCCAAATCTTTGTTGTGATGAGACAAAGAATCGAGGAACATACACTCGTATGACAAAAACAAAGCAATACTTTATATAATACATAATTTTGAATGGTCAATCCAGTATAAGGTGAAGTCGTTCAGTCGTGTCCGACTCTTTGCGATCCCGTGGACTGTAACCTACTAGGCTTCTCCGTCCGTGGGATTCTCCAGGCAAGAATACTGGAGTGGATTGCCATTTCCTTCTCCAGGGGATCTTCCCGACCCAGGGATCGAACCTGGGTCTCCCGCTTTGGAGGCAGATGCTTTAACCTCTGAGCCACCATTTACAAAAGGATATGCCCAAGAAATATAGTTTGTGAACTTTCAGGAAGAGGCAGAATGAGAGGCTGTGAACCTTCTGATTTTAAGTCCATCCAGGTGGTGCTAGTGGTTAAGAACCCACCTGCCAATGCAGGAGACATAAGAGATGCAGGTTTGATCCCTGGGTCAGGAAGATCCCCTGGAGGAGGACATGGCAACCCACTCCAGTATTCTTGCTTGGAGAATCCCATGGACAAAGGAGCCTGGCGGGCCACAGTCCAAAGGGTCGCAGAGTCAGATACGTTTGAGCATAGACAGAGTCATAATAATCACAAGAAACATAAAGAAAAATGAGTAAAAGGGGGGAAAAGTGATTTTGAACTATTAAGAATATTTGGTAGTATGAAAGGAGATGTGTGAATTAAGAACCTGGATGTAGGGGGAAATGGGACTAGGGGCTGTGGAATCAGTAAACCATGAAATGAAATGAAAATCAAAACAGGATTTAGAGAACAGTTGCAATCTATTTTTTAAATGTGCGAGAATGATATTACACTTATTTCAGGAAATCTCATTATGGGAGGGAGAGGAGAGAAGTCAACAATAATACATAGGTAAAGGTGGAACTGAATGCTATTGAAAACTAAACAGAAGGTGAATTAGGAGAAAATATGCAGAGCATGAAAGATACAAAAAGATGAAGAGGATGGACTGAGAGAGTGGAGCACTCTGGGAAAAACAGGAGTTCCTAAAGCAAGGTAAGAAATAAATAGGAGTAAACTGAGGATATGCCTACATACCATAGATGCTCTGAATCGATTTGTGGAATGAATGAGCAAACAACAAAGAACAATAACAACCACCAAAAATCAAAGATTAAAAAAAAATCTACTAGAAGACAAATCGGAGAAGGCAATGGCACCCCACTCCAGTACTCTTGCCTGGAAAATCCCATGGACGGAGGAGCCTGGAAAGCTGTGGTTCATGGGGTCGCTGAGAGTTGGACACGACTGAGCGACTTCACTGTCACTTTTCACTTTCATGCATTGGAGAAGGAAATGGCAACCCACTCCAGTGTTCTTGCCTGGAGAATCCCAGGGATCGGGGAGCCTGGTGGGCTGACATCTATGGGGTCACACAGAGTCAGACACGACTGAAGTGACTTAGCAGCAGAAGACAAATATTACCACAAATAAAATAGTTGAAGGTATAAATACAGCCCTATTTCAGATCCCATTTTAAAAATGAGATCAACATGCATCATTTAATATTTTAACTCTAAGANACATCTATGGGGTCACACAGAGTCAGACACGACTGAAGTGACTTAGCAGCAGAAGACAAATATTACCACAAATAAAATAGTTGAAGGTATAAATACAGCCCTATTTCAGATCCCATTTTAAAAATGAGATCAACATGCATCATTTAATATTTTAACTCTAAGAAAAAAAGAAAGCACTCTGTAAGGAGCTGGATTGCAGATTTCATGTAAGGGAATAGAATTCATAAGTGAATAAGAAGTATGTTTCATTCATTGTAATGAAAAACCATGTGTAAACCACAGCATTAAAAACAGTATACTGTGGGTTTTTATCCAAGTAAGTTGCTATCTAAAGGCAAAGATTCCATAGGTTTTTGAGTCTTAAGGAGTTTAATCACCAACTAATGAACAATTTTGGCTTTAAAAGTTACTTCCAAAAGATATTTGATCTTAGAAGACAGACATAAAAAAAAAAATGATGCTGTTAAAAATATAAGAAATCCTGAATTAGTAAGTATCTATTGAAGAGATAAGTAAATAAGAACAGATTGTTGCCAGAGGGAATAAAAATAAACAAAAGTAAAACCAAGGACATGCATTGTCTATATAACACCAAGGAAATCTAAAAAAAAAATTATTTTTAAAAATTGAGGGTGAAATGTTTGGAGAGAGTAACATGGAAACTTACATTACCATATATAAATGGGAATTTGTTGTATGACTAAGGGAACTCAAACAGGGGCTCAGTATCAACCTAAAGGGATGGAATGGGGAGAGAGATGGGAGGGAGGTTCAAGAGGGAGGGGACATATGTATGCCTATGGCTGATTCATGTTGATATTTGGCAGAAAACAACAAAATTCTGTAAAGCAATTATCCTTCAGTTAAAAAATAAAATAAAAAACTGAAAGGTACAAAGTTAGAATGGCAGAACATAAACAGAATAAGATAAAATAATTGTAGGTTTAAACAATCATATGGGAAGCAAACAAACAAAGAAGCAAACACCTCTCTTGGCCTAAACAACAAAACACTTCCAATTGGATTAATGAGATGATTTACCAGGAAACTTTTAAAAAGACTTAGGAAGGCTAAAAGTAAAAAAAATAAATTAAAAAGACACTAAAAAGATAAATTAAAGTGAAGTAAAAGCAGGTGGGATGTCAGATATGGTTTAAGGCAAAGATTATTCACAAAAGCTAATTATGTTAATTACGTGATGGTGGAAGTCAGAGTTAATAATGAGACCTACTGTCCTTTTTTTTCCCTTCTATTTCTTCCTTCTTATGGTTGTGACAGGGTTCCTGAAAGGCTAGGAGCAGCTGTCTAACAACTTTGTTTCATTTATAGCATCTTCCTTTAGTCCAGAAGCCCTGGGACCAATTCTGTAAGGTGGTGCTGGGTCTCAAGAAGCAACCTTGTCTGGTCAATGTGCCAGAAGCCCAAAGCCCTGGCTTCTAGTCCTGGACCTCCATGAACTAGCTGTAGATATTAATTTAAATTCAGCAGATATTAATCTCTGTGTACCAGTATTTTAGGTCGGGCTTCCCCAGGAGCAGACCCTGAGGCAAGGATCTGGATACAAATAGTTTATTGGGGAGGTTAGCCCGGGAGACCACAACCTGGAAGCAGCGACATGAGATGGGGAAGGAAGACAATCCGAGGTATGTTAATCAGCAGGTTACCACTGTGGGTATCTGTGGTTCAGTCCCACTGGGGACCTTGGAGAGACCTCAGAGGTGTCCTTGAGGGGTGAGGACTCTTTAAGCTGCTCCAGTACTCTTGCCTGGAAAATCCCATGGACGGAGGAGCCTGGTGGGCTGCAGTCCATGGGGTCGCTAAGAGTCGGACACGACTGAACGACTTCACTTTCACTTCTCACTTTCATGCATTGGAGAAGGAAATGACAACCCACTCCAGTGTTCTTGCCTGGAGAATCCCAGGGACGGGGGAGCCTGGTGGGCTACCGTCTATGGGGTCGCACAGAGTCGGACACGACTGAAGCGACTTAGCAGCATGATATCACGATATTATGTTTGTAGGGCTCAAAGAAGATAGCAACAAACAGAAAACAAAGACTGTTAAATTCAAAGAGAAACTGTAAGTACACAATTGAAAATCAAAGTATCAATACCCCATTACCAGAATATAAAAAATTGAGAAGAAAATTATAAGGTAATAAAGAATCTGAAAAACATAGGTAAATTTACCACAGTATAGCAGTAAGAATAGATGTTGCCAAGAATTAAATGGAATGAACAACAAAACAACAACAGAGTCTGGAAGTTTATTGCTAGTTCCTGATGAGACGGCAGATTAGCATACATACCCTTCACTCCTCTTAATTCAACCCCGGGAAACTTCAGAAACAGAGGGAAGCACAGATTCAGGGAACTAACAGAGCACTGAAATAAAGAAGAGATCAAAAGCTGTCCTGACAGAAGGTGGGAATGGGGTGGGAGGTGACCTGGCCCAGGAGGAAGAGGATGGATGGAGGAGTAAGGAGTCCTCTCTTCCTTCCTCTGACTCACTGGTCGGGGGATGGATTGGGGGGTGGCTATTGGAGTTCTCTTATTCCACCCCTTCTGACATTGCCAAGAGAGGGCCATTACTTGTCCTGCAATCCAGATGTTTGCAGCTCTCTTCCTGTCCCCAGTCACAATACTCTCAGGGCAGCAAAAGGCTCTTCTCAAGGGAAGAAGAGGTGAAGGGGGCTTCTCCATCCCCTCCCTCTCCAGATACCTGGCCCAGGAGGAAGAGGATGGATGGAGGAGTAAGGATTCCTCTCTTCCTTCCTCTGACTCACTGGTCGGGGGATGGATTGGGGGGTGGCTATTGGAGTTCTCTTATTCCACCCCTTCTGACATTGCCAAGAGAGGGCCATTACTTGTCCTGCAATCCAGATGTTTGCAGCACCATGCCAGCTCTCTTCCTGTCCCCAGTCACAATACTCTCAGGGCAGCAAAAGGCTCTTCTCAAGGGAAGAAGAGGTGAAGGGGGCTTCTCCATCCCCTCCCTCTCCAGATTCACAGAGCTGGGAATTAGAACGTAAAGAGATCCTGTCTTTCTATTTCTGCTTTTTGTTGAGTGTCCAGATGAAGATCGGTGGTAGAGTCTGCCTGCAAAGCAGGAGACCTGGGTTCGATCCCTGGTTGGGAAGTTCCCCTGGAGGAGGAAATGGCAACCCACTCCAGTATTCTTGCCTGGAGAATCCCACAGACGGAGGAGCCTGGCAGGCTATAGTCCATGGGGTTGCAAAGAGTCGGACACAACTGAGCGACTTCACTTACTTACTAACTTACCTAGAGGAATGCAAGCAAATGGAGGAATTGATAGCAGTGATGTAGTACTTAATCTTTCTTCCCTGGTCTCATTCTTTTGCTTTCCCTTAAACACATCTGAAGAGATACCACCTAGGATTTGGCCCTTTCCCATCAAATACTAACAGGCCAAATGGTTAAGTCACCAGAGAAACATAAGACCATCTGCCACTAAAACTACATTTCAAAGGGTACAACTAGCAAAGGCGAAAGCAAACTGAACATGAAGCAGCTAACTGCAACAGCTGGACCAAAAATTTAATGTAAGCATATTACCTACCCTCAAAGAATAGCAGGGATATTGTAATAGAATGCAAATTCAAGAAGTAAAGAAAAATAACCAAATGTAAATTGTGTGCTAACCAGATATTTACAACAAATATTTGTTGGTATCCCTGCCAAAGATGCATGACATGAACCTAATTGTGAAGAAACATCAGACAACCCCAAATTGAGAGAGTCTATTAAAAGAACTGCCTGGTACTCAAAAAATGTCACTGTCATAAAATTAAAAGGACTAAGGAACTGTTCCAGATTAAAAGAGGCTAAAGACACCTGACAGGTAAATGCAACGTGTGATCCTGGCTCGAATCCAGGACCAGACGTTGTATTAATATTTTTCCTTCGCTACAGAGCAGTATTGTCCACTGTGGGTGCCACTGGCCACATGCAGCTACTGAATAATTGAAATGAGGCTAGTCTGAGTTGAGAAGTGCTCTAATTAAAAAATACACACTGGGTTTTAGTATGAAAGAAGAATGTAAACTATCTTGATTATAATTTTTATATTAATTACATATTGGAATGATATTATTTTGGCTATACTGGCTTAAATACAATTTATTATTAAGATTAATTTCACTTGCTTTTTTACTTTTTAATGTAGATACTAGAACATTTAAATTACATTTCTAGCTCATTTTTACTTCTTGCATAATATTGATATCATATAGTATTGCCGTCTATGGGGTCACACAGAGTCAGACATGACTGAAGTGACTGAGCAGCAGTATTGCCAAAAAGAACATTAGAAGTACAATTAGTGTACTTTGAACAAGGTATGAAGATTAGAAAATAGTATTTTTATCAATATTAAAGATAAATGTACCGTAATTTTGTAAGAGAATGTCCTTATTCTTAAGAAATACACACTAAAGTATTTAGAGGTAACGGAGCAAGCATGCTGTCTGTTGCTTATTCTCAAAAGTTTGGAAAGACATAAAATGAATATATATTTATGGAGAGAGAATGATAAAGTAAATGTAAAATGTTGGCAATTACAGAATCAGAGTGAAAGATAAGGAGTTCTGTGTACCATCTTTGCAACTTTCATATCAATTTGAAGTTATTTCAAAATAAAAGTCTAAAAAAACCACTCCCACATGACGGTTAAAATAAGCAGTACAGTAACAGGGATAAAAAAAAGGGTGGTTAGCACTGAAGAAAGAGATGTGGGGAAGGACAGTGAGAAACATGCTCCCACAAGGTGGCAGAAAGTATGAAGAGAGAACATCTAAAGTAAAACCTAGGTGACATGGGGTGAGCCAAAGTGACAAGATCTTGGTCACCAGAAGCTCAGAAAGTGAGAAAATAGGAGAGGCAATATTTGGAGAAAAATAAATCTCCCAGAATTAAAGGAAGAGGAAAGATGTCATATATAAAGAACTCATAGAATGGTAAAGCATTTTTCAAAAAGAAAAAAAAAATCCACACTTAGTCATGTTCACAGTGAAGATTAAGGAATTTAGTATTAAGATTATCAAAGACACATTTTAAAAAATTGAAATGGACAAAAAGTAAATCACTTGGATAAATAAAAAATCAGGTTGACACTGGACTTAACAGTGGAATATAAGAATCCAGTGTTTTACAGTATGAAAGAAAAGGTTTTTGAACTTAGGTCACAGATTGAGCCATATGCTATTTAAATGTAAGAGCATGATAAAAATAGTCTCAGGTACATCAAAAACCTTAGCGGGTTTGCCTTGCAAAGACCTGCTATGGAAAAACTCTTGTAAGAAATACTCAATATGAAAAACGCGAAAAAGCTACAGTGATCAAAACTTTAGTGAAGCTTATGTCTGTATAAAAAAGCAATGACTAAAAGAAAAAAATCCCTATGATATTACTTATATGTGGAATTTAAAGTATGATACAAATGAACCTGTCTATGAAAAAGAATCACAGATAGAGTAGACTGGAGTTGAGGGGGGGATGGACTGGCAGATGTAAGCTTTTGTATACAAAATAGATAAACAACAAGGTCTTACTGTATAGCATGGAGAACTATATTCAATATCCTCTAATAAATTCTAATGGAAAAGAATATAAAAACAGAATATACGTATGAATAACTGAAACATTTTGTTGTACAGCAGAAAGTAACAAAGCATTGTACATCAACTCACTTCAGTAAAAAAAGAAAATATCTGTAATAATTCAGAAATAAAGTTCTAGAAAATAATCAGTATGAAGTGTATATTTGGGTACAGGGACCATAGAGACCAAAGGAATGAGAGCATGCTAATGTTCTTGTTTTTGTTCAGGGAAGATATAAGTATAAAAATGTTTATGAAATCAATAGAGGTAAATAGACATAAGCATGTGTCTTAAATTAAAGGCAACCACCATAAGAACCAAAAAATGAGTCAAATAACTTTTAAGCCATCGGCAAAAAACTTGACTCAGGGAGCAGAAAGAAGTCATTTCAGAAAATATAAAATAAGATAGCAGAAAAAATTTTAACGTAACTGTAATCACAATAACTGTGGGATAGATGCGATGAAACAAAACAAATAAAGCCAGAGGGACCTTGCATGGACCAGAGATGCTCATGTGCCATAAATGAACATATCCCTTGGCACCTGGGATGGAATAAGCTAAAATACAGCTTTCTAGAGTAAACACATATGAGGTTACTAAAAAAATACAAAACTCTGTAAATATAGAAAAGTAGAGATTACCTATTACATACTCTCTTATCAAAACAAAACAAAAAAACTTTCAACAAAAAGGTGATCCAGAAAGAAACTTAACTAGGACATGGAGAGGACAAGAGGGGATCTCTATCCCGACCAGGACTCTGGGCTGAACAAAAGTTCCTCCCTGAGAATTTAGAACCACAAGCTTGCAGTTTGAGGGTGTTCCATTGCTGTGTAGTTCTTGTGTTGCTCTAAACAGGTCTGATCTTTTGTTACCCATTTCTCTGAATTCCCATTGCTCTTCAGAGTTGTCCCTATCCCAATTATTCTAAGCTTTTATGATGTTGTGTTGCGAACTTTTTCATTCATTGTGCTGAACATGTGGTTCTGCTCCTATGTTCCATACTGTGAATGGGCTTGGGCCTTCTGCATTATCTGCTGTCAGGTACTGGATTGGCCAAAATATTCATTCAAGTTTTTCTGTTAAGATGCTATGGAAAAACCAGAATGAATGTTTTGGCCAACTCAATACTTAGGATTCTTCTTTCCCTGCTCTGCTTGGCAGTTGCCGTCTGTCTATGGTCTTTTATTTTCCCAGATTTTAGTGGTATTTCTTGCATGGTATAGCCCTCTTATCTTTTTGGATACATATATATTCACCTAGTGTCATTTTTATGGAATTTGAGGAAAGATCAAAGATTAATATGTGCATTCAACCTGCTTGTTTATGGGAAGATGAGATTGTTTTTTCTTCTCTTCTCTCAAAGCATACTCCAGTGAGTTGTTGCTGTAAGACTCCCCAAAGAGATGGAGGGAAGGGAGGAGAAGAGGGAGAAAAAGCTATTTAATCTATTTTCTCTGCTCCTTCTTTACTGAAACAGTGTATCATGACACACGTGCTTGGTACCAAATTCTATTTCCTGGCGACACACTCTGTTCGTGACTCAGCCTGGTGGTGGCACAGCTGGGAAGCTCTGATGGGCACCGTTACTCAGCTCAGAAAGAGATTTCCCAGTGATGATGGGAAGTAGAGTTATTATTTATTGAATGTTGAATTATTTCTGAAGTTAGATCAAGAGAAGGGGGCTGTGGTCTACACTGGGCTCATTGTTGCTATAGGCACTGGCTAAGGAAATCCACAAATGGTCTTATTTTTAAATGGGAAGGAACTCTGCTAAATATTATAAAGCTGACAATTCTTCCCAAAGTAATTTGATGATTTAATACAATTCCACTTAAAATTCTGACAGGATCCTTTACAGAACTTGATAGAAATGATTTCACAGTCATTTATAAAAATGGAAAGACAATATTGAGGAATATTTTAAGATGGAAGAGCTACCTCCATCTCCAAGCCAGTGAGACTTGGAGACTGGCTTGTGAGTTCTGATGTTTCTCCCTCGCACTTCTCCACATCTAATCCATGGCAGAGTCTCCTTCTAAAAGGGAATTCAAACCTATTCTCTCCATCACCACATACACTGCCTCAGCCAAAGCCACCATCATCACTGCAGTATCTTCCTTACCCGTCTTCCCTTATACCTCCTGCCCCTTTCAATGTGCTCACCCCTCAGCAGCAATATAAAGTACCCCTCCTCTGTCCTGCCACAACCTCATCAGTGATTTTTCATTGTTCATCTCCCTCCACTTTCTTCCTTGCTCATTTCATAACTGCTACTCATCATTCATCAGCACTATTTATTGAGAGGCTTTCAATGTGCCAGATAATGACCTCAGCCCTGGGAAGGTAATAATCAAAATCAGGCTTGATTTCTGCCAACACCCCAGTCACCAGTGGCTGACTTTAAAGACAAAGGACAATAAATATGAAAAAATTCAAATGTGTAATTAAATCAATGCCAGTTTAATATAAGATTAATCTTTTATAACCATTAATTGGTCAAACCCAGTGGAGAAAGTGATACTGGATGCTGAAGAGGCTGGGAGAAACAGATATATTTATTCATTACTATTAACATAGTGAACTGATGCAAATGTTTTGGAGAGACATCTGGCAAAAAGTTTCAAGAGCCAAAAAATGTTCATATCCTTTAATCCAGCAGTCTTACTCTTTGGAAATTATTTCAAGGAAATGATTCAAAGAAAGGTGGAAGAATGATGGAAGAATTGAAGAAGAAAGTATTTTATTGTAGAACTTTCTATATTAGCAAAAGACCTAACATCACTTAAATGTTCAATAAAAGAACAGTTGGATAAGTGACTTAGAACAAGCTGTTATAAATTATGATTGTGGAAACCAAATCAAATGCGAAGAGTAGGACATGATGTGTTCAAATGTGATGTAGAAACTCTGCATACAGTTGACTATATGAAGAAATGAAAGAAGTTGCCAAGTTTAAGAGTGTTGGTGATTCATGTGACTGGATTTAAGAATTAATAATTTTTAAAAATTAAGTGACCAATCGGAGAAGGCAATAGCAAGCCACTCCAGTACTCTTGCCTAGAAAATCCCATGGATGGAGGAGCCTGGTAGGCTGCAGTCCATGGGGTCGCTAGAAGTTGGATGCGACTGAGCGACTTCACTTTCACTTTTCGCTTTCACACAATGGAGAAGGAAATGGCAACCCACTCCAGTGTTCTTGCCTGGAGAATCCCAGGGACAGGGGAGCCTGTTGGGCTCCTGTCTATGGGGTCGCACAGAGTCGGACACGACTGAAGCGACTTAGCAGCAGCAGCAGCAGCAAGTGACCAATGGAAAAGATGGCTGAGTTTCATGCTGAAATTAACTTTGATTCCATAGAGTATTCCAGTGACCATGTTTATATTCTAGGCAATCTGATACCATATGAAAAAAAATTGGCTTTTGGAAAAAATGTTCCTTTTGTCAACATGTATTTGTCAAACAGTATTAAAATCAATATTACATCAAAAGTGAGGGAAGTTATGCAGCTGACATTGTCAAGGGAGATTACAGAGTCTCTGTGGGGTAGAAGCATTTGTCAAAAACCCAGATACTGTGCTCAGAGCAAGACAGCAAAGAGACTCAGCACCTGTTAGGCAGCTCCCAATTCCCTGAAGAAGAGTGGGCTTATCTCCAGCCCCTGAGACATCCCTACACGGTAATGCTGCCTGTTTACCCGGTTCCAGTAAAGAACAAATGCTCCTGGACCACTGCAGACTTGCAGTACCGAGGACAGACACTGGGGGCATGCCCTTTTCCTAACACTGAATCCAGAGCTCTGACTTCTAAACTAGGATCTCTGCAGCCCAGGTCTTTGTACAGTGGGACCAAGCTGTTCAGAATTTGGTAGCAGTTGAGACCATGGTGGTACAGCAGGGCCTTATTAAAAGATGCTTTGTGAATGAGATATGTAATTTTACTCCAGAGGAGAGAAGACCGCCTTGTGATAGCCCCAGAGGAAGGGAAAAGGGAATCAGAAGATCTGAGCTTTGATTTCAGTTCTGAACTCTCTCTGGCTATGTGATCTGAGCCCTTAATTGTGTGTGTGTGTGTGTATGTGTGTGTGTGTGTGTTTGGATTTTTTTTTCCCACTAATAAAATTAGAAGGTAAAACTTGCATAATCCAGGTTTCAAATGGATTTCTAGAAACTATCCACTTAGGAGTGTTTTAAAAAGATTTCAGTTAGCCAAATAAATGAACTAATGATTGAATGAATTAAAAAAAAGATTTTAGTATTTCCAGATGGCCAGCAGTGATCTATGGCATTGCAATTGGAGGGAATGCCAGAGATCATTTATACCATCTTCCTGCCTTCCCCATCTCAGGCTTAGTTCCTCTATGAGACAGAGACATCATAGATACAGAGAATACTCTGTCCTCCAAGAGAGGGAACCCCCAGAAACAGCATTTGGAACAAACCATTTTGAATAATGATTGAGAAGAGCTACCTGCAGATGTGGCCCACCACAACAGATGGCTGAAAGCCACAGTGGACAAGTTCCCAAAGACAACTGAAGGACAGCCCTCTTAGGCTGCTATCTAATCCTATTGCAGACATTCTCAAGCATGATTACAGACCCCTGAGACCACCCCCCACCTCCAGCCCTTTCAGAGGGATCTATGAGGTGAAAACTACTTTCATAATAATACTTAGACAAAATTTTCTTTTTGCTGTGTGTCAACATTAACACTGATGTGGCAAAAGCAATTGCAAGTAAAACTCCTGGCACTCAGTGAGGGTCAAGGCAGTGCCCTTGAACTATATTAATCATAAATGTATTCCTTACCACCAGGGACTAGCCCTAAGCAACAACCCCAAAAGTCAGTTTCACTAAAGAATAGCCTTGATGAAACAATATACATTATTAATGTTATTAACTGTCTATCTTTAAATACACATGCTTTTATTATTCTGCATGACTAATTGGACAAAACACATGAAGTCTTTTTGCTGTATATTCAATAAAAGCACTTGTACAATTGTTCGAGGTGCAACTTGGACACTTTCATTGTCATAAAATATCATTTTTACTTGAAAGAATGAATGACAAATTATGGTTATTCAGACTTGAGAATTTGGCATACATTTTCTTAAAAAATGAAATGAGCCTGTCACTTCAAGAAAAAGACCTGACAGTATTTGTTGCCAATGATAAAATCTGAGGTTTCAAGCAAAGCTTGGGATCTTGGGAAACTTGTATCCACTGCCATGAATTTGATAGCTTTCTAATACATTAACACTTTACTGATGAGATTGGAAATGATCTTAACAAATGTGATTTTTGATGTGGCATAAAGAAATGTTTCAGTATCTGGATTATCTGCACAACTCAGTAAACCAATATTTTTCAAATGACCAATAGATGATGTTATAAAATCATTCATTTGTGAAAGATTCATTGAAAGTACAAGGGAAAGCAACACATTTTAATGTAACAGAGTACAAGTTCACTGATATGGTTTCTCATTCCACATTGTAATTCTCCTTTAAGAAACTACCATTTGCAGAGTTTGGGTGTAGCATCAAATAAGATTATCTGTAATTATCTGAAAAGGTTATTTAAATATGCTTCTCATTTCCAATTACATATCTGTGTGAGACAGAATTTTCTTCATATACTTAAGCCAAAAAAAAAAAAAAAAAAAGATATGACACAACAGGTTAAATGCAGAGGCAAATATGAGGATGCAGGTGTCTTCCATTAAATCAGGTATTAAAGAGACTTGCAAAAACGTAAAACAATGACATCTTTTTCACTAAATTTCTTTTGTTTGGACAATACAGCTATTTTCATAAAATATGTCAACATGTAATAAGCTAATCATTATTAATTCATTATATGTTACTTTTTAAAGTTAACTAATAAGTGATATTTTAAAATATCTTTTAATTTTTGAGATGATGAATATTGAGACACAATCCATCTAAACAAAAGCATGTTGAAGTTCTCAATAATTTTTAAGCCTGTATAAGACACCCTGAAATTAAAAAGCTTGAGAACTGCTGCTCTGAGATGCTTGCAGAGAAAGTGGAATTTGGGATGCGTAATTAGTGAAAAGAGGAGAACTTGTCATGTATCAGTTTGCAATATTGCTGAAAAGTGTCATGACTAAATTGGGCTTAACAGCCAGGGTTGGTTATGAAGACAGAATCGTCCCTGGAGGGGTAAAATGAAAGTCATCTATGACTTAAGACTAGCTGAAATCACTTCTGTGCATATTGAATTCTCAAGTTCCCAGTTAGACCCAGTTGTTCTCAAGGGCACTTCTCTGTGCCCCTCTGATTTCCTCCAGTACCCTTAGTGTCCAAGTTCACCCCTTTCCCTCCAGGGAAGGTCTGGCTCTTTCGCTGCTCAGTACTGACCACCATGACTAATGGGAGCTACAAATCTGCCTCCCGGGTCACGGTGCATGCCACTCTGAGCCACCAACCAGCACCCAGGACTTGGGAAGGCCAAAGGCGCTTGCAGGCACTGAGAATGAAAGATGAGCATGCTGTGGCTCTTGTCCTGGAGGACTTCTCAGTGCGGTGGAGAAGAAAAGCTCCTGAAGGAATAATTATGGTATGATGTGATAAATGCTTTTCTGAACATAGTGACCACATTTTCTTCCAATCAAAAATTAGGACACACTCTGACCTCTGACTATGGAAGCTTCCTCAGGGATCTGGAACACACGTCTGCTTATACATGTATTAAGATACTCCCAACAAAACTCCACATAAATTCTGTATAGGTTTGTACTTGATTTCACCCAAAGACCCAGAAACAATGGTTTGTACCCTTTTAAAAAAATTCTGGGAAATAACCAGTGTCAGAATAGAAAAGGCAAGAAGTGCCATAGGATTACAAAAGATGGGTAATGAGCCCCTAACATTTTATTTCCTCTGGGTTAATGGATGGGAGACACTAGAGGAAATTTTTTCAATACTTGTTGAGTGGTTTTTTCCCCCCTCAGGCAGAGTCCAAGATTGTTCACACAGGTCTCTCACACCAGCTGAATCAGATCAAGAGTCAGAAGAATGAACTAGTATGAAGCTTCTAAGATTGCAAGCCTTGATTACATGTGGGTAAAGTTAAACATAAGGCTCTTGATCTGCCAAGAAATGCTGGAGTCCCCTCTGGGTGGGCTGTTTGGAGACCGTGGAGGTTCTGGTCTGGACTGGGTCTTCTTAAGTCCTAGTCACGTACCCTTTGCCCCCACCACTTCCTTTGAGGCTGACCTAAATCCCCCTTTTTTGTCCCTTCTGCAGCATCCTTTTTCTTTCCCAGCTGTGGCAACTCCAGAGTGAAGTGAACAAGAACGAAACATACAATGAGCAGAAAAAGCATGCTCAGTACCACACACAGACATCCTGCCACCCACAGAGAGAATGGGGGACACGGCGTCTCAAAGGCAATCCAAACAGAAGGCAGGACAAGGAGCCTGACAAAATTCTTCTGCATCTTGGATCCACTACCACTTACCATTTATTCTGAGGGTTCTACAACTGCTGATTCAACCAACCATGGGTCAAACATTTGGGAAAAAAATTCCAGAAAGTCTTAAAAAACAAAACTTGAATTTGCCACACAATAGCTATTGACCCAGCATTTACAATGTATTTACAACTATTTACATTGAATCAGGCATTGTAAGTAATCTAGAGATGATTTAAAGTATATGGGAGGATCTGCACATGTCTTTTTATTGAAGGGACTGAGCATTCATGGATTTCGATATCCTTGGGGTTCCTGGAACCAGTCTGTCTTGAATACCGAGGGATGATTGTACTTATATTGGACTAGGAGTAAATCATGATGTCTCTGTGATCTCCAGTAAATTCATCCACAAAAGAAGGTTATTTTGATGATGAAATGACACACACATGAGAATGCTCACCACATAATAAGTTCACTATTCATGGTTACAATTTTCATATCATTCGTGTGGTTAATTAATGTCTCCCTCCCTATTAAAGAAGGGTTGTGTCTTGTTTTATTCACTGTTATAAATATATCTAAAGTTTAGCACAGTATTTGACACATGTTAGGCATTTGATGGGGAGAAGCCAATGGCACCCCACTCCAGTGCTCTTGCCTGGAAAATCCCATGGACGGAGAAGCCTAATAGGCTGCAGTCCATGGGGTCGCTAAGAGTCGGACACGACTGAGCGACTTCACTTTCACTTTTCCCTTTCATGCTTTGGAGAAGGAAATGGCAACCCACTCCAGTGTTCTTGCCTGGAGAATCCCAGGAACAAGGTAGCCTGGTGGGGTGCCTTCTATGGGGTCGCAAAGAGTCGGACACGACTGAAGTGACTTAGCAGCAGCAACAGGCATTTGATGAGACAATTGTTTGATAAAAGGGAGTTGGTAGGGTCCTGGTTAAGTGTCTACTCTAAAACAAGTTTGGGGTTGCCTGACAACTCTCATGGATTGGTATTGGCTACCTGGAGCATGGTGCCATAAGAATTCTAAAGTGGTATCTGATATATCACCTGATGCACACTCTGGTTGAGGATGTTGAATATTTGTTGACCTTGGTTTATGAAGTCAAGGTTATTTTTGCCAGCTCTTCCAGCGCAAATAGGCCAGTTGTATGAATATAGTCACTTTAAGAGAATTGAGGTGATCAAGTATCTGGTCTGAAGATAAGTAGCATGACCTCAGGAATGTTTTTTAAAATCACAAATAAGAAAACACTTAGAATAATGCCATGCAAAGAAGCTGAATGCCTGCCACTGTGATATCTGCTTGTCTTAATGAATTCACTTATTCAGAATGTGTTTCATGAATGAGTAAGTAAGCAGCAGCATCAGCTCGTACCCCACAATCAAACAGAACTTTGTAAGACCCTCTCCCCCAGCCCATAAAATAGCTGTTATACTCACGAGGGTAATCCTTTGGGTGTGTCTTCTCAGACCAGTTCCCATAAAATGTGAGCCTGTACTTAGCAGTTCCACAGGCGCAGCAGTCTAGGATTGGTTTGTCAGTCACCCCATCAAATGTGGAATCTGAAAGAGTCAGGAAAGTCACCAAGTTAGGAAGCAACTGTGAGTCATTTATAAGGCAGGGACATCTTGGCCTCATCCTGCCCTTAATGCTTGGGAAAGGAATGGGAAATGCAGTTTATGTGTGTGCGCGCCCAGTCACTACTAGGTCACGTCCAACTCTGTGACCCCATGAACTGTGGCCCGCCAGGCTCCTCTGTCCATGGGATTTTCCCAGCAAGAAGACAGGAGTGGGTTGCTATTTCCTTCTCTAGAGGATCTTCCTGAACCAGGGACCGAACAGGCATCTCCTGCATTGGCAGGCAGATGCTTTAACACTGACTCACCTGGGAATCAAAGTGCAGTTTTTACTGATCAATAATTCAGAACCAGGTCCAGCTATAACAGATTTTATTTAACTCTAAGGATGATCACTATATTTTTCAAATTAAAAATAAATCAGAACTTTTGCTCTAATAATGTGAGGAGACCAATGGGACCAATAACATAGAATATTTGGGATGGAGGCTATCTTGGTAAAGTTTATTGTTATCCTTTCTGGACCCGAATCTCCTTTCCCATCCCTCCCACCATAGGATTTCTCCACCAGATTTCAAAAGGAATATGCATGTGTGTGTGTGTTTCCTAAGGAATATTCTCTGGGGCCAAACTGCCAGTACAAGAAGGAAAAGCTTTGACAGAGAGCAATGAGAACAAGTAGAGAGACATAAGGAATGCTGAAAATTATTTCTAAAAAAATTATGCATGTGTAGTCATATCACTTCTTATCAAGCTTTCAGAGACTTTACTGGGAGGGTTGGGGGTTTGGGAATATGTTCATAAGTTCAGGTTTACTTCTGAGCATAGAAACAGCTGGGAAAAACTCGAGATTCCCTCTCCACCCCCACTTTTAGCTGTGAATAGCTGATAAGTGGGAAAAAAAGAGATTACATGAATAAATTCAGTATTTCTGATTGTCAGGCCCACATCCCTAACTGTGCATTGTTGCTTTTAGTCTGTTCTGCTTCCTGCAAGACGAAAACAATGTCTACAGATGCAACTTGCTTCAGCTGATTTTCCTTTGGTTCCTCAGGAGATATTAACATGAATGTTCTCCTTCCCTCTTTTTTTTTTTTGCAAGTTGGACATTTAATCTTAACTATTATATAAAGAGCAGCAAGAGAGAGTTTAAATATCTTTTTGAGAGTTAGGAAGAGCATTTTACAAGTCTTCCTTATGGAATTCACTGAGTTCTTTTGGTTTGAATATGCAAAATCAGCGATAGTAGAAAGAAGTGAATTCTGGGTTCGAGGATGGAGACAAAAGTATGGGATACTGTAATAATCACCACGTTGCATAGAGTCCTCGTATGTGTTGATTCCTTTCCATGTACTGTCTCATTTAATCCTGGCAATCTTAGGACATCAGGACTTTGGTTAACCCCATGTTATAGATCATAAAGCTAAGTCACATTAGTTAACCAGCCCAAAGTCACTGAGTTGATGGGTGGTGCAGGCAGAACTGGAACCCAGGTCTTTTTTGAATCTACGGCCCATGCTCACTCTCGACCTGTATACCATATCACTGTAGGAAAGACCTTCTGCTGGATAGGTTTGCATAAACACCCTTGGGAGAAATCTGTGTGTTTCTCATTTAGCTTTTTCAAACAAAGAATGGTGCATTAAAAAAAATACTTATCTACAGAGCTCCAGAATCTCTAAGTAGCCCTAAAGAAGAGATCTGAAACCACTCCAAATAGAAGTCATTGTTTGGCTACTTTTTGTACACTAGGAAGAGGCAAGAGCATTGTGTGTGTTAGAAGCAAGCTTCCCACTTCCCTATGTACATGACGTCCAGGTCTGATTGCTGTGTGAGCCACTTTGATACTTAACGGAGAAGGCAATGGCACCCCACTCCAATACTCTTGCCTGGCAAATCCCATGGATGGAGGAGCCTGGTGGGCTGCCGTCCATGGGGTCGCGAAGAGTCGGACATGATTGAGCAACTTCACTTTCACGTTTCACTTTCATGCATTGGAGAAGGAAATGGCAACCCATTCCAGTGTTCTTGCCTGGAGAATCCCAGGGACGGGGGAACCTGGTGGGCTGCCATCTATGGGGTCACACAGAGTCGGATACGACTGAAGCAACTCAGCAGCAGCAGCAACTATTGAATATATTTCAGGAAAGTTGGCATAAATGAGTAACTCCTAAAGGTTTTTCCTTTTCACATTTCTATTATGATCACCTATGTTTTAAAAAGACCAAGTTAGTTTTGAAAAAGGGATTCAGAGCTAAGAGATACATGCTGGGGTTTCAGTTGTAACTACTAGGCACTGTTAAATGAAGCAGCAATAATTTCTCCAAGAACCAAAATAACGCAAATTGGTAGCTCCACCTTATCAAAAGGGCTTTCTGATATAAGCAGTGAACTTAAAGATACATCCAGAGGTTCAAGGGAAAGCATTTATAATAAACAGTTTGGAATTCCAAAGAAAAAGAAGCTTCCATTGAAAAAATAAATTTCTAAGTTTGAAAATAAAAACAGACATGCTATTTCCTAATGAGGAAAAGCCCACTGAAAATGAATCAGGTTTTCAAAGGGCAGTGATAGCAAGTGTTAACTTACCCCTCTTCTCCTAACCTTGCAGGGCCTGCCTAATACCCTTGGTAACTTGAAACCCTGCAGCATCTCTCAAGCTATACTAGGGGGGTTGGGGAGGGCTACACTGGGTCTTGTTTGAGGCACATAGGATCTTGTCCCCTGACCAGGGAGGCAACCTGGGAACCTCTAGCACTGGCAGCATGGAGTCTTAACTGGACCACCAGGCAGGTCTCTCTGGTCTTATTTTTGTTTCTCTTCCCTTGCTGATTATCCCTTCTCTATCTACATTCTTCTCTCATCTCTGCTTTTCCCTTCACCTTTTCCTCTTTCTCCCTTGTCTGTGACATGGTCTTAAAGTGAGCATATGTGCACCTTTGTTTATTATAGGTCACCTTTTGGAATATTTTATGTTTCTGCTCTTAATTGTAAGTAACTTAGTGTTTCATGCCTCTTTTGAAAAATAACTAACTGCCATTGCTTTTAATCTGTGCAATTCTTAGATTTCCCCTATGGATTAATAGCTTTAACTGGGGACAAGAAACAGACACTAGTTTCTCTCTTTCCTTGATAGATTTGATTTGACTCCACAAAAGTGCGAATACTTTAATGAAAGAGTTGGAGAGAATCCCTTTGCTCTATGGTTGTATCTTAAAGACTTTCTATGTGGGATCTGCTTTGCTAACTGATGGATTGCCTCATGAGTCTGCTGTCTCTAGGAATCATCTACAACTGCAACTCACGATCCTATAGCCCAGGTCTTCCTGGGTTGTTTTTTGGTCCACAAAGTTGCTGTGGGAAAGAGCAACTTTTTATACAGACTTATGCTTAGTCATTTTGGTAGGCTCTCTGCTTCAGAAGTGGTAACCAGTAGAGATTTGCAGTGCCTTTTCATTGATGCTTATCTGCACAATGGTAGCATATTCGTAACTTAGATAAGGATTTCACAACATCAGAGCTGAGGCTTTGGAAAGTGCACTGTAGCTGTTGGTTGCTGTCAATACACGAGGCTGACAGTGCAGTGTATTCTATAAATCCTCAAATTTGGGAAATAAGGCTGTCCTCTGAAAGTCAAACTAACAAAACTGCACCACGGTGGCCATGATTAGCCAACCAAGAGGTGAGCTAGAATAGCCACAGCTCTATGCCCCGAGATCTGGATGTCATCACATGCAAGCTGGGCAGGGACTGGATTGTCCATTAGAAACCAAGAGCCTCAAGAGCTGAGATGTTCTGGATTTGGGTGAAGGTTAAGCAAATCTGTGGACTATGAAATACAGGGAAGGAAAACCCCAATATCCATGCATAGTGATGCCCACCTGGAAGCTGCCCGGGGCACTGGCTCACAGGTTCAGCTCTCTCGCCCCTTTGACAGGTATGACCTGGTGCAGGGCAGCCAACTCTTCCCCTTTAGCTCCTTCCATGCTCTCCAAGCAGTCCTCCACATACAACCTATTTTCTGCCAACCCATAGGCTCTTTTCAGCTCACCCACAGAGAGACCTAGGTTTTGATCTACCCAAAGCAACAACCCAAGCTACTGAACTGGGAGATAGCACTTTGATAGAAATGCAGTGGTTAGGGCCCTGGCTTCTAGGTTCAAACTGTGACCTCCTCATGAGCTGTCTGATGCTGAGTGAGCTATTTAAGCTTGTCATGGCTCAGGCTTCCCATCTGTAAAATAGGGATGATGTAATCCGCATAGGATTGTTGTGCTGATGACATGATTAAGGCATGTGAAGTACTTAGAATGGTGCCTGGCATACAACAAGCACAAATAAATTAGCTATTATTATTTTCCTAGAGGACAGTTACCAACTTCTCTTTTTCTTAGTAGCTTATGATTTGTTAGAAATAGAATGATTTCTTCTCAAACCGTAAATTGCTCTAAAGGTAAATAAAAAGTCTGCACAAATTAATAGAAAAGAGAGCATGAAGATGTACAATTTCAGCACATTTCCCACTTTTATTTAGTTCTTTAATGACTTCTAACACATTTAGATGTTTAAAATCTTAATTTTTCACGGTAGATTAATAAATAGGCCCTGGGATGTTGATAACAATAGCTAACATACACACATCTATAATAAATAATTGTATGTATGAGCATATATATGTGTATGTACATGTGTATATATACACATGTGCATATATGTATATTTACTATGTACTAGGAGGCATGGTACTATACATTACAGTGTCATGTAGGACCGAAGGTAACCACTGATTGTGTGCATGCCTGTGTGCTAAGGATGCCTGCACATCCAAGGACCAGATCCCTAGATGAGGTGAGGGTCCCAAAATCAAAGCCCCCTTGGCATTCCTGTTTCCTAGAGAAAATCCACTCATCCGGCCTGGATGACCCACAAGTTCCTGCTAGTGATTATTCCAGAAAACCATTACAGACTTTTTAGAGGTACACAATTGTGTGTTCCTTAATTAAGTCCTGTGAATTATTCCAAGGAATCTCTTCAGAATAATCACTGTTTCACAAAAATAACGAGACGACGACACCAATATAAGGTATATTATCTCCTACCCAGGGAATCAAGCTGAGTAATTAGAGTTTAAGGCAGATCCAATTATCCACAGCACACAGCTAGATTAAAAATTGGAACTACGTGAGGAAACAGAACCCGGAGGAACTCAGAAAACCCAACTGCCTTAATTCCTGCGGCCGAATGCTTAGACTGATTGAGCCACCTTCTGTTTATCTGGTCCTCTCCAGTCCACACATCCAGACCTCCTTACCTTGTTCACAAAGTTTCTTGGTCAGAGAGCCTTCATCTTGAAAATAAATGATGCGTTTCTGAACGATGCTAGCCCTGTGGGGAAAGAAGACACAGCACGTGGTGAGGAGGGCAAGTCTGGGGGACGTCAGGTTTCCGCTGGTCCACCTACAGCTCTGTGGCTTTGGGGGAGTGCCCTCAACTCCATGTGGTTTGGCTTCTTCAGTGGAAAACTGGTATTAATAATAATAGCTACCTCCTAAGATTGCTATGAGAACTAGGGAAAGAACTCTTATGTCAAGAGTTCAGCATACACTTAGAGGCCACTCAATAAATATTAGCTATTGTGGTGATGTTGGTGGTACTCATATTAAGGCAGGAAAGTGAACTAACAGCATTTTCAGTAACTTTTCTCAATGGTTCATTTACTCTAGTTTTATATCAAACTACTGAGGCCATTTATAGATCAACCAAATTCAAATCAGGGAAGCATGTCAAATTCTCTTCCTGAAGGGGGAAAAAAACCTTAAAAACATATTTTGATTTGTTCTGAAAATGTCATTCTATATCTTTCCTGAAAGTCTAGACAAAACTGTCTCTTACATTATGAACAAAGACAACTTCAGCTGTTACATCTCTCTTAAACATGTCAAACTCAAACACAGTATCTTAGAATTTGGAAAGATATTCTGAGGTTGAAAAATGACTTGATTTGGCCAGCATATATTTTCTCTTTAATCTAGGATTGCACAGACATACTACGTCTCCTTTTACCCACTCAACTGTTGATTTTCAGCTGCCCTTGAAGAGGCCTGAAACCCAGTGTTCCAGCAATTTGAAAAGTCTACAGCACAACATTGAGACGGCGCCAGTGGATCTCGGACCATTTCTATTGATTTTCTTCAGCCATGCTACTCAATCAAAAGGCAATTTTCACTTTGATTTGCCCTATTTAACAGATAAAGGGAGCTCTTGACTCCATCACAGCTGACCACACTGAACCAGGGAAAGTCACACAAGCTGCCTCATGTCACATGATTTCAAACCCAGGAAGGGCCATGTATGCATGGATCTGCTGAGCACAGAGTCAGTTTTCTCAATGGTCTGGGCCTATGCCAAATGGCTTTCCAAAGAAATATCTACTCTACCCCAAGTCTTACACAAAGGAATAAAATTGAGGCGAGCCTACTGATGTCTTTTACAGTCTGTCCCACCCCAAGAGAGAAGAGATGTTGAAATAAATGAATGAAATATACTTCCTGTTGACACAAAGCTACTGTGAATATTTATCCATTCTGTTGACCATCAAGCAGAAAGTTTCTTTAGGCCAAGAAAACACTCTGGAGAACATTCACCCCAAAGTCAAATTAAAAAAAAAAAAGCCTTCTGTTAGCTGGAGCATCCTACCACAGAGATAATGCCTCGGGGAGCCCTGTGGCAGGCAAGGAGTAGGCCTAGTGGGAAATACCCTAGGCCCCACATTCTTGCTGCAGCCATTTCAACTTAACCAACCTCACTTCAACCCAAAGCTGCCTCCTCTCCCATTTGTCTTCCTGTTGTATCTGCTGGTGTATTTTCAACAGTTAGAATTTGGGAAGAATATTTTGAGGTTGAAAAATGACTTGCTTTTGGCCAACATATAGCAGATAGTTTCTGGAGATGTGCTTAGCGAACAGGCATTGGACAGGGACACTGTCATAAACAAGACATATGGGGCCACTTCCCATTCTCAGAGTTGGCAGAATAGTGGGGAGAAAGTATCAAACAAACAAATCCTCAGGTAATGAATGGAGATGTCCACAGGGAATGAGCAAGTGTAACACAAGGGATCCTGACCAAGCCAGGAAAGGCTCCTCCCAGAAAAGGTGGCTGCGCTTAGATTTCAATGAGCAGAAGCTAATTAGACAAGTGGGATGGAGGAGCAAAGATGAGGGCATCCTTTGTAAGATCCTTGATGTGGGGAGGGCTGTGGCTCATTGGTGAGCCAGGGAGGTGTGAGATGAGCTGGGAAAGTGGGCAAGACCAAATCACCCAGAGCCATGAAAGGAGATGGCATTTTACTCCAAGCTTGACGAGAAGTCTTTGAGGAATGTGCCCTGAGGAGTGAGATGATCCGGTTTGCCCTTTTAAAAGAGCATTTGAGCCAAAACGTAAAAACGGATTTGTGTGGGGTTGCAGTATACAGAGCTCCCATGCAAATAAAATTTCGTTTTAATAAAATTCTCTTGATAAAATGATTTGAAAACATCTGATCTACAGGATAAAATATTAACCTACCATGCTATTCAAGGCTTTTCATAAAAAACTTCCCCCAAACACTTCCTAGCTTTATTTGTTGGCATTTGTGCCACGCTCCGTGGGTGCCAGACTGTGAGAAGTTTATCCCTCCTTCTCTGAACATTTCTTTCATGGCACACTCCCTTACCTGTGCTGTTTCCTCTCCCAGAATCTCCCATCACCTGTCTTTGTGAGAGTCTGTAACAGATGCTCTGAATTGTCTTCCTCCCTGTGATTTAAAGGTGAGGTTTCCCTGGTGGCTCAGTGGTAAAGAATCCACCTGCAATGCAGGAGACACAGGTTCGATTCCTTAGTCAGGAAGAACCCCTGGAGACAGAAATGGCAATCCATTCTAGTGTTCTTGCCTGGGAAATCCCATGGACAGAGGCGCTTGGCAGGCTACAGGCCATGAGATCACAAAAGAGCTGGACATGACTGAGCAACAACAGCAGCAATTTAATGTCAGAAAAAATGATGCTTAGAAAAATTACATCACTCGCAGATTTCCCAAAACTATCATTATAAATAGTTGAGGGGCCAGAAATAGAAAAATATATTTTCTTTAAGATATTTCTGCTTCTTTCACTCTGTTTTATAAAGTCAAGGTGACCCTCTTTTTGATAACAGCTGTAACTTCTGAGCCCTTGTTTTGTGCCACTCATCGTGCTAGGGAGGTCCTTCATATACATTATCTTATGCTTTACATATACTACAGGTCCTCAAATTCTTTATCAAGACACTTGGGCTAGATGTGTTCCTGAGTTCAGAGTTTTTCAGATATTAGAAAGTGAAGATGGCAATATGCCGTTAACAACCCCATGACCAAACACATCCATCTTCTGCAGCAAAATATTTGAATACTCATTCTAAGAGAGTAAATAAAATCTATAAACAGTTTCATATCAGTTTAGGTCAAATTCAGCAAACTTATCAAAATGCATTTATTTTCAGAGGGATTAAGATGAGGGTTTGTGCTACTTTCATCCTAATCTTATGGGTGAGAATGACTGAGATGCAGGGAGGTTAAGTAACATGCTCAAGGTTTTGAAGTCTTTCATCTACCGCCAAAGCCATGGTCTGTCTGAGACTCAGAGTGCTTATAAGGATTAAAGATGATTACGAATAAAGAGTATAACTGCACTGTGAGGAAAGTACTCTTATAAAATGTAACCTCAGACTGATTTCGGGGGGATGTATTTTAGGATATCATGGCTTACACAGTGGAGATCTGAGACTTCAGTGGGTCTCCATGGAGCCTGGGTCATGATAACATGAAGCTCTCCATAAAAATGCAAGCATACATCCCCATTCCCAAACTGAGCCAACCCTCTGGACCATGCACTTTGGATTTCAAACTCTGTGCAGATCCAATGAGGGATACAAGGCTTGTTCTGATCAGGCCCTGGTGGTCTAGCCTTATCTCTGTCCAGTGCCTCCTGAGCACCCTACCCAAACCATATCCCAAATCTGTCTTCATGATGTCACATTCTGGGCCCCTGGCCATGAGACTCCTCTGTCCTTCCTCACAATTCTTCAATATAAACCACACACACACACACACACATCCCTCAATTACCTAACATACTCAACAAGATGTTACTTAGAATGATGTCTGGACTGCAAGCTCTTCCTATGAGAGCCAAAACCCCTTGGGTTAATCCTACCCCAGCACTTACTGACCTATTATAATTGCCTGTTCATTTTTCTATCTTCTGTGCTAGTATAAGCTTCCCAGGAGCAGGAGTATCTTATCTCTATAGATGCTAGTACTGTTGCAACCCTGGGATTCAAATAGAAGGAATGACGTTTGGAAAGGAAAGAGCTTGAGGTTGAACTGTCCGGAGGGCATGATGAAGATCTCAGTGGGTAGACACAGGGACGTGTAACTCAGGAAAGATATGAGGAGGGTGAGGAGGATGGATATGGGAATCGCTGGGGCAGAAGTCAGGGTCAAAACTTTTAGAGTGGCTGACGTCACCCAGGAAGAAAGTGTGGGGAGTGAGAAGAGAGTCTAGCTGAGTTCAGAACTCTGAAGGCCAACATTCACCCACAGATATGCCAGCAGAGGCCAAGACATTGGAAAACGTGGTTGCAGGAGATGTTTCTTTTTATTCCTCATTTGGTCAACTCCTGGGAGAATTTTATATTCTGAGAAAATACATTTCATTTCAAGCCTGTTCCCATCAGAAGTAAAAACTCAGCAGAGATTTATAAATCATATTATAGTTCAGAAAAATAATAGCTTCACAAGATGAGAATGCCGTTGGTAAGAATTCCCTTAGCATTTCAAAATGACAAATTTCTCCCATTCTGTGTTGCAATTTGGCAGTCCTGTTGCATAGCATTTATATACTGATATACTGAATGCTCTCTTATCATGAAAGAGCGTGTTAAGGAAATCTAAATTAAATTTCTCAGTATGTTAGCTTCTCAAACTTTAAAATATTGAGGTTCCCAATAACTTACTAATCATTTCCAAAGTTTTCCTTTAAACCTAAAGTGGAACCTTTCCAGAAATCGCATCCTGAATGCTCGGTGCTCGGTTGTTTTTCTGTCTGAAGAGTTTCTTCATTTGCTGTTGGGGAACTGGCCTGCTGGAGTGAAGTTGGAGTTGGCTAAGTTGGAGGTTTGCTGCCTAGTACTGAAAAGGCCTGGGGTCCCTGTTCTTACTGAAAAGGACAGGGAGACCTCAAAAACTGAAGGATGTGGGCGAGTTCAGGCCACAGAATGAATGAAAAATACACATGGACTCTCAGTGGCTGGGTCACTGCCTTGTAGGTGTAATTTATGTTAAGGTCCTTACGACATGCATGTTGCACAAAGTAAATATTCAGTAGTGGTAGCTGTTATCATTGTTGCTGTTAAATCACCAGCCCCTAACAAAGTGCCTGACACATTAAAGTACTTAATAAACAGAAGCTATTATGATGATTGATGTCAGGCCCATCTCTTTTGCTTGTACAGAGAAGAGGGAGAGTATTATCTTGGTCAACAGCTTCAGGCAGAGATAATGAATGACTCCAAGGAAGTTCAGGTTTGCAGTCTCCAGACCGCAACTTTTGCCAACCCTCTTCCCAGTTCCAGTAAAGTCCCTGTTACTGAACATTTCTTGGAATACTTTACAAAATTTGCCTCTGATCTCAGGGATATTTTCCATAAAAGTGATCCAGCTTATAACACACAACATCTACTTCCTTTTACCAATGATTGAACAACTCTGTGGGAGGATGTAGGAATAAAATATTGAAGCAGAACATTGGTAACATCATCAGGAACTGAGGGTAACAGTCTTATTTTACTTTGCAAGGATGCCAAGTGCTAATCTGATCATGGTCTCATGTTACTCAGCAAATATTTACAGAAGCTGGGTGCATTCCATGATCCAGACTCTTACCAAACTTATATGCTTTATGTGGCTCACAGGGAATGGAGCTGTGTCCAGGAGTTAACAGGCTTCCTGGCAGCTCATGGCAATGTGCTCATGGGAGAAGAAAAGTGAAAGCTTATCTGTAGGGATTTATCTATGGCACACACAAGGACTCCATGGTTGTCCAACACTAAGGTCACAAAGCTATAGATTCAGAGACTGTTATAATTGTCTACCATGACTGCAAATGACCAAATCTAGTAAATTATAAAAAGAGCTAGCTGCCAGGAGATTCAGTTTCAGTTCAGTTGCTCAGTCGTGTCTGATTCTTTGCGACACCATGAACTGCAGCACATCAGGCCTCCCTGTCCATCATCAACTCCCGGAGCCTACCCAAACTCATGTCCATTGGGTCAGCGATGCCATCCAACCATCTCATCCTCGTCATCCCCTTCTCCTCCTGCCCTCAATCTTTCCCAGCGTCAGGGTCTTTTCAAATGAGTCAACTCTTCGCATGAGGTGGCCAAAGTATTGGAGTTTCAGCTTCAACATCAGTCCTTCCAGTGAATACCCAGGACCTTTAGGATGGACTGGTTGGATCTCCTTGCAGTCCAAGAGACTCGCAAGAGTCTTCTCCAACACCACAGTTCAAAAGTATCATTTTTTCTGTGCTCAGCTTTCTTTATAGTCCAACTTCCACATCCATACATGACTACTGGAAAAATCATAGCCTTGACTAGACGGACCTTTGTAGGCAAAGTAATGTCTCTGCTTTTTAATATGCTTTCTAGGTTGGTCATAACTTTCCTTCCAAGGAGTAAGTGTCTTAATTTCATGGCTGCAATCACCATCTGCAGTGATTTTGGAGCCCCCCAAAATAAAGTCTGACACTGTTTCCACTGTTTTCCCATTTATTTGCCAAGAAGTGATGGGACCAGATGCCATGATCTTAGTTTTCTGAATGTTGAGCTTTAAGCCAACTTTTTCACTCTCCTCTTTCACTTTCATCAAGAGGCTCTTTAGTTCTTCTTCACTTTCTGCCATAAGGGTGGTGTCATCTGCATATCTGAGGTTATTGATATTTCTCCCGGCAATCTTGATTCCAGCTTGTGTTTCTTCCAGCCCAGCGTTTCTCATGATGTACTCTGCATACAAGTTAAACAAGCAGGGTGATAATATATAGCCTTGACGTACTCCTTTTCCTATTTGGAACCAGTCTGTTGTTCCATGTCCAGTTCTAGCTGTTGCTTCCTGACCTGCATACAGTTTTCTCAAGAGGCAGGTCAGGTGGTCTGGTATTCCCATCTCTTTCAGAATTTTCCACAGTTTTATTCCTGCATAATTAGCATTCATTCGTGAAATACTCACTGAGCACTTATTTTGTATCAGGAATTTTTCTGGGAGCTGAAATTTCAAAGAAAAATAAGAGATGGTGCCTTCCAGTATGGACCTTCTAGTCCAGTGGAGAAAAAGAGATAGGAAAAGGAAACAGGAAATCAGTGTTGAGCACAATAAAGGAGAAGCCACAGCATGCAGAAGAGCTGTAACTAACTTCACCTTGGCAAAGCTGTAAGAGGAGTCAATGACTCTAAAGGTCTGAATTGTCAGAGGGACTGTGAAAACAGAGATTCTGAGAGAGACATCATACAAAAATTTATAAGCACTAAGTAACTTACTGGATCTGGGACAGAAAGAGAAGGTTGAGTACAAGATGTTTTATTTATTTTTTCCTTATCTAACAGTTAAACATGCTTCCAAGTGCTTCATAAATATAAATTCATTTAACATTCCCCCAGACTCCATGAAGTGGGCACTAATATTATCCCTATTTTACAGAAGAGAAAACAGAGAGGAAGGTAAGTTAACTGACTCCCCATAGACAAACCCCAATGACTAGATGGTGGACTGGTGATGCCAGTGACTGAAACAAAAGACAGAAAGGGCAAGGAAGAAATTTTTCTTTTAATTTTTGGAATTTCTATTAAGCTAACTGTAGCTTTACATGCAACTATAAGAAATAATAGAGAGGTTGCACACTTTGCTTAGTTGTCCCTGATGGTAATATTTAGCAAAACTTCAGTATAATATTACAACTAGGATATTGACCAGGTTTGAGACTGGACATAAAATTGGTGCCACAGGATTAGATGAGGACCAGATCATGCCATTCTAAAGAAACTATGCCTATGGCAAACTGGCACACGCTAAGAAAGAATATTCCCAAATGACTCTCAGGATCCTAACTGGAGAATCATCTACAGGTGCTCTGGTGACCAGGCAGGGGGCCATTTCTGGCTGGGACAAGATGATGGTAGAGGTGGAGTTGGGGGAATTATTTGTAGGAATAACTTGGAAAGATAGCACTAGAACTGGCCTTGAAGTCCCAGAGGCTCATTCTATGACCAGGGATGAGTTCACCTAAATGAGTTCCTCAGCAGGTCCACCACCCATGTGTTTTGAAGCAATGCTGCTATCTGCTCTGGGCAGACTTCTTCACCTGAATCAGAGGAATCTGCTCCACATCGTGCTGCATGTACACTTAAGCTTAGGTCATGACCAGAATCTGGTTAAGAGGTCAGTTAGGTTCTTAACAAGACTATAATCCATTCCCAACCTTGTATAGCCATTGGATTTCTAGAGTTGCTTGACGCACATTACTAGACAAAGTTGCATCTACAAAATCCTGGTTCTGATTTCAACAAAAATCAGAGGAAAACTAGTGTTAGCACTCAGTTTATTTCTTCTTAGAATGACCCAGAGGATAACAAACTTATTGTGACTCCATTTTCTCTTATTATCATCCAGTTTTAGACCTCATCTTTATCATATATCTTGTCAATATTATTACTCTAGCACTTTAAATTTTACCCCTAAAAATCCAATGGCAAAGTAATAATGAGGAATTGACTTTCATACCATAAGAGAGATGTAAAAAGAATAAAACTAATTATGTTTTCAGAGAAACTAATTTAGATGTGAGAGTCATTAAAACCAGACAGGCATTCATCGATTCACATTTTTATTTGACAGAGTAGAGGCCATGAGGCTGTGTTAGGAATTGGAGGTGCAGAGATGAACAAGACATAGTACGGATGACACCAAATAGTGGACAGCCTGAGAGATATGAATCGGAGAACGCTGCACAGCAAGCTGCAGAATCTACCCAATATCTACTCCTTTCATCTGCCATACTTGCAGAACCCTGATTTTGATTCAAATGTAGCCTCAGTAACATAAGAAAGGGTCATCAGCACAAGGTTGGAGGGGGTGGGAGAACTTCTGAGAAAGTTTTGCTTAAATTTGCATAAAAGAAATTAATGACCCACTGTCCTTTCTTTGTCCAGTGTTGATCACAAACAATACATGAAACAAGGCAGCCATTTTGTGACCAATAGGAAAAGACCAAGAAAATTCAGAGACACTGGGGAACCATGGAAGAGATTAGGTAGGACTGGGGTCAGGGATGTTTTGGTCAGAGTCTGGGAGAAGAACACTCCAGATAAGGCTTTAAAAGAGGGCTTGAATTTGGTGGGTGCAAGGTTATGCTGCCCTTTGCTAGAACTTTCTATGGGGTGCAGAGGACATACACCACACAGTGACTAGGAAGAAAGCAGCAGGCTTGCCAGGACACTCCAGTCTGAAGAGAAACATGGCTTCAAATGGGAGGCAGCCTGGGTGGGAGTTCGACAGGAAAACACAGCAAGGGAAATATTCCTTTTTCTCTGGAGGGAGTGTTCCTACACCTAGAAGCTGAGGCTGAGGCAACAGTAGAAACTTTTAGGGGTACCTGCTGGATCAGTGGCTAGAAATTTTTCATCTGTTGGAAAAATCTTAAAAAAACTCACATAGACCAAATAGACTGCAGAATGTAGTCCCAGTTGTGGAAGCTCTTTCAGGCCATTCTGGTTAATGATCAGGACCATTTTTCATCCTTTAATTCTTCGATATCAAACTACCAATTTTTTCCCACATCTTTTGTGGAAAGATCCCTCCTCTTGACCGGGTTAGGGAGGGTGTGGAGGGTGGTTATGATTCTCAGCTAGGGATTCATGGTTCATGAAGGGGTTGCAAAGGATTCTTGAACCCCTGGGAAAAAGTGTATGTAAATTGTAAGCAGGTGCATTGCTTGTGGGGAGAGATGGTATAAGAGCCACTGCTCTAAGGTAGCTGCCATGACATTCATGCCTGTTACTTTCCAGTGCCCCTGCTGCCCCCATTGGAAGGACATGCATGGAAGATCAAATGAAGGATTCCCTGTACAATTACTACAGAAACCATCTAACAAGTTTCCTCTTCTTGCCAACCCGCCCATTTACCTGCACTCAGCTAGAAGATGAATCACCATCTCCAGCACATTACTAGGTAGTGGTGGTACCATAGTCCTAATTATCCCATCTCCATATCAGCCCCACCCCACCCCATGCCAGCACAGGGTCTGACACATAGTAGATCCTCTCTAAACAAAGGTTCCCCTCTCACTTGTAGATCACAGTCTGAGCTCTTGGCTAAACATCCACAATCCTGAACACCAGGACACAGGCTGCCTTCTAAGTCTGACTCCCCCTCCCCCTCCCCCAACACTTTTGCCAACCACCTGAACTCAGCCTTGCCTTTTCACTGTTTGTCACACAACCCCTCCCAGCTTCTGGCCACGCTACTCAAACTAGGAATGTACTTCCGCCTCTGCTCTGCCCAGTCACACCATCTCATGGCCTCCTGAGAGCCTCAGGGGCCAGAACCTTCAGAGTGACCTCCTCTGGGTTCCTTGAACAACACTGATCTTTGCCATCCACTTGGTGTTCAGGCACTGGGTACTCTTGATGTTTGCTTGAACTTTAATATCTTGCATTGCCATTTAACTTATTGTGAGTTTACATTTTGGACTTCTGACTAAATTCTGAGCTTTTTCAGGGAAAGGGTCTTGCTGCACCCTCGAGGCTCCTCGAGCACTTAGCACAGTGCCTTTCGTGCAGGACACACTGAAGATGTGCTGTTCTGATGTGTTTTCATGGACTGACTTGACCTGTAATTTAATACTCAATGGCCACAATCTGGCAAGAAGCACAAACTCCTCTGTACTAGCAGAGCCACCCATTGTTCTGGGTGAGCAGCAATGGCTGGTCTGAGTCATGAAACATTTCCTATTGCATAAAGACCAGTTAAGTCTGCTTCGCTTTATTCAAGCTGGGCTGATGGCAACTGCTGTTCTCAGAGAGAACCATTTGGGTTGAATTCAAAATCCCTTCACAAGGCTGGGAATCAACAGGAAGATGGTATGTCTGCCAGGAGGAGGTTAACCCCAGGACAGCACTTTCTTTATGGAAAAGACAGTTGCTGATTACATGATGCACCACTCTTTGCTCATCCCGTGAGTTGATTCTTTAAAAGAAAGTCACCCACAGGCCTTATATTTTGACTCACTCCAGATTTGTCCCACGTTATTTCTTTTCAACATCTGCCCTGTTGTAGTATCTGACCTCATTCTTATGTCACATGAGCTCATCAGAGATAAACCATGATCATCTGGACCCCCACAGAGCTAGAGAGGAACAACATGCGACCACAGGAAGCCACAGAATCTGGGCTCGATTTGTCCTGTTTCCTAGCCTTTCTCGTGGAAAATATTTTCAGAGATAAGTTAAAGGAAGAAAGGAAGGGAGGGAGAAAGTGACAGAAATAAAGGAAGAAAGACACAAGAGTTTTAACTTTTTGAGTAAAAGAAAATGTGAAAGAGAAGTTACGGCACCTCGTTTTAATGCAGAATAGAATACAAGTGACCAAGTTTTGTTTTGTTTTTTCAACATAGCAAAAAAAAAAAAAAAAATTCTACTGAAACTTCCCCAGAAATCCAGCACTTAATGGTCCACACTTCCAAGGCAGGGGCACAGGTTTAATGTCTAGTCAGGGAACTAAGATACCACATGTCACATGGCACAGACAAAACAAAATTCTACCAGCGCTTGATGTGGGAAACTTAGGAGTGATCACAGAGCATCTTTATCCATGTTAAACAAAGTACTGAAAACCTCTTTTCCTTCAAGCAGGCAAGGAGTCATTAAGACTCAACGAGTTAATAAAAATATCTATCCTAAAGGTGAACAACAACAACCAACCTGATAGCACAATCACATTTCTATGTTGCATGTCTTGGAGAGATGAGGAAGTTGGACTTGAGAGCTTGTGTTCCTAGTAAATGCTTAGGTCTTTACAAATTAGGGACAGAAGTCACAGTGGACATGGAGCAGAAAGAGAGGGACGTGGAGGAAAACTTCCATTTCTTCATCTCTAGAAAGGAACAAGAGTAAGACCAGACAGTCACTGGTGAGTTTGCAGCTAGGTGAGTTTGTGCCATCAGATTGGAATGTACACTTTCCTACCTTTCTGGATGGCTCCGTGTCAAGGATGTTTCTGGTAAAGAAGATACACGTCAAGGAAGCGTGACAGAATCCTTATCCTGGGAGGATATTTGGTAATGATGTTTTGGAAATGATATTTTGCACTGTATTTATTACTCTCCCACCACCCACCCTCTGCATCCAAATGTTATCAATATGCGCAGTGTTTCTTTTGATTGACATAGCTAGACTTGAAAATCTGTAATTCAACTTGCTCCTGACTTGGATTCTTCTCTGTTCAAGCTGCCCTAGAGATGACCAGGAGTCCCTCGTGGCCTAAGGTCATTGACTGGCCCAGTTTAGGATGATACTGTATTGTATTGTCAATGTCAACTGTATTGGAAAAAGCTAATAAATCCTGGCCTTCCAATGTGTCTGGTACCATCCTTAGGAAGGCCAAACCAGTTCTTTGATCCATAAATTGTTATGATTTGTGCAACGTATTTTTCTGAAACCAACAAACTGCAACTGATTGGACTGGGATCAACACAGGGGTCAAAGGCAAGCATAGGTACACTGGACATGAAGGATGCTGGCTGCTTCTGAGTTCCTCTCCTGCTAATTCTGCCAAGCAGTTCAATATGCACATTCAATATGTAGATAAAATAGTGCAAACTGGCCTCTTTGAATCATCTTTTGAACAAAAAACAGTCAGACAAATTAAGAGATGATGGGTCACTTTCACAGGTCTAGGTACATAGCAATGGACAATTGTTTGGAGCATTTTTCTGCTCCTCTCTGGAGCCTGTGGCATAATCCCATTGTGACCCAGCAGGGCTGTGGCTGATATGATGACCTGACTTGCCATGCTATTCCCCCAGACCCCTGCATTTTTGTGATAAACTGAAGGTCGGCTCTGCCTGAAGAATACTACATAGAAACCTTCAGTTAGCAACGTTTCCATTTGGATCCCGTAGGGTTCTTTTGGTTGTTGTCAGGGCTCATCAGCATAAACATGAAGTTGTTTTGATTTGCTACTGTCTCTCCTCTATCAGAAAACTGTTATTAGGGAAATTGCATTAATTAGCAACAGCTGAGGGGAGGACCAGCTATTTTGGAGCTGCAGCTGCAAGTCTTTTTGCAATCTGACTATTGCCTAAATTTTAACAATTAACAGAATAAATAGTCTCTGAATGTATTTAATCATGTTAATTTTGTTTTCCTCTATTTGTATTACTGTTTAGGCCTCTTATTTAATGTACATTAAAAATTCTAATACCATTAGCATGCTTTAAAGCATAACCTTAGCTGTCCTAATCTTGTATGATTTACTAGAAGTGATATGTTGTTTCAGTTCAGTTCAGTCACTCAGTCGTGTCCGACTCTTTGCGACCCCATGAACCGCAGCACGCCAGGCCTCCCTGTCCATCACCATCTCTCGGAGTTCACTCAGACTCACGTCCTTCGAGTCCGTGATGCCATCCAACCATCTCATCCTCGGTCATCCCCTTCTCCTCCTGCCCCCAATCCCTCCCAGCATCAGAGTCTTTTCCAATGAGTCAACTCTTCTGATAAGGTGGCCAAAGTACTGGAGTTTCAGCTTTAGCATCATTCCTTCCAAAGAAATCCCAGGGCTGATCTCCTTCAGAATGGACTGGTTGGATCTCCTTGCAGTCCAAGGGACTCTCAAGAGTCTTCTCCAACAC
>SJYT01011332.1:630267-662098 GCA_006410635.1 Cephalophus harveyi
ATTGAGTGCAGCACTTTCACAGCATCATCTTTCAGGATTTGAAACAGCTCAACTGGAATTCCATCACCTCCACTAGCTTTGTTCGTAGTGATGCTTTCTAAGGCCCACTTGACTTCACATTCCAAGATGTCTGGCTCTAGATGAGTGATCACATCATCATGATTATCTGGGTCGTGAAGATCTTTTTTGTACAGTTCTTCTGTGTATTCTTGCCACCTCTTCTTAATATCTTCTGCTTCTGTTAGGTCCATACCATTTCTGTCCTTTATCGAGCCCATCCTTGCATGAAATGTTCCCTTGGTATCTCTAATTTTCTTGAAGAGATCTCTAGTCTTTCCCATTCTGTTCTTTTCCTCTATTTCTTTGCATTGATCACTGAAGAAGGCTTTCTTATCTCTTCTTGCTATTCTTTGGAACTCTGCATTCAGGTGCTTATATCTTTCCTTTCTCCTTTGCTTTTTGCCTCTCTTCTTTTCACAGCTATTTGTAAGGCCTCCCCAGAGAGCCATTTGGCTTTTTTGCATTTCTTTTCCATGGGGATGGTCTTGATCCCTGTCTCCTGTACAATGTCACGAACCTCATTCCATAGTTCATCAGGCACTCTTAATGCTAATTTTTAACTTTATTAAGGAAAAATTAAGAATTAATTAAATCTTACTCCAAAGGTTGGCCTGTTGAATAAGATATTTGCTTGAACTGAAAGTCTTGTTTCATAGCCATTTTACGTAAGAGAATAGGATGGATAGATGGAAGGATAGATTGATGGATGATGGAAGGAGAGAAGGAAGACTAAATGGATAGAATAGAGTGATACAGACATAGAATAACAGACACACCCATATATAAGGAACTAGGTTTAAACCTTCTAAATGCTAATCCCACCTATTCATTTATTTTCATTATAGTCAGCATGAGAAAGACACAGTATAACAGAAAGACCTTTGTAGTCAAACAGGTCAGGTTTTTTTCTGATCTATCTCTTTACTGTGACCTAGGTGAATTACAGCCCTGAGATCCAGTTTTCTGCCCTACAAATTAGGGTTAATATCTACTCTTGTGAGAATTAATGAGTTCAGCCAGTATGGAAAGTTTCTGGCATGAAATAAAAGCTTGAAAAATATGGTCTTTCTTTCTTCTACTTTAAACCTTATGTTGCTATTTAACTTCTCATGTACTTGTTCCTTTTTTACCCAACTGGAGAGTTAAGGAAATCCTTATTAAGTAGAGACCTTTTCTTGTTCATCCCTGAAACTACCCACAGGGCACTGCATAGTGACTAGGCCCACTGGATGTTGGTACCTATTCTCCAATGTTAACACACAAGCCTAGATTTTTACTAGCTTGTATAACAATGACTAACATCTACTGAGTGCTCACTGTGTGCCAGGTACTCCATGGTAAACATTTTATAGACTTCAAGTGTTCTCAGCCCTGGCTTCTCTTTAAAGTCATTTGGGGGCTTTTAAAAAGTGTTGATACCCTGATTCCATCCTAGTCCAAGGAGATCAGATTTTCAGAGGAGAGGGAGGGTGCAGAACACAGGTGATTTTACAAAGCTGCTCAGAGGATGACTCCATTTTGCAGCCAGGGTTGAGAATCACTGATACATTATCTGGTTTAATTCTCCCACCTATGAGGTAGGTACTATTATTATCTCCTTTGCAGTAAAAAGCCAAGGTAGAGAGGGACCAAGTACTTGTACATGTTTATACAAATCTTAAGCAGTGGAGTCGGGATTGGGAACCCAGTGAGGTTGACTCCACAACCCATAGCTCTCTCCCAACTCCCATTTACAAGGAAATCTCAAGCCAAAACTATGGGACAAAGATAGACTACATAAGCGTCCTAAGTGTTATATGGTGATTCTGATCATCAGAATGGGTTAAAAATGGGTGTAAACACAAAAAATCTTTTCTATTTTAAAAGTGGAGAACAGGTTCCTATCTTGACTTTTACACTCAGAGTCTCTGTGACCCAGTTCAAATCACATTACCTCTGTGAGCCTTAACCTCCCACAGTGATAAGGATGTCACCCTTCCAAGAGTACTGAGAAGGTGTTCTGTAAACCCTAAACTGTTTTAAAATTGAAAAGAGATATTTCCCACCCCCTAGCTCCTTATCCTCATTTTATAGGAAAGACACCAGGTTCAGATTGGGTAGAGCCAAGACTCCAACCTTGACCTGTCTGAGCCCAGAGCCCCTCTGCAACAGGCAAACTGCCTAATATAATGTAATCAGTCAGTTGAGAACCAGCTTGAAAAATGTTATTAGCAACAGAATCTGTGGGGATTGTGGAGTATGTGGAAGTTAGGCTTTTCCATAAAGAGCTAGTTTTGAGATGGCCATGGCAGAGGCTACTGGGGGGTGAGTTCTCCCCTCCCACACTAACCCCTTCACCTCACCAGCCTCAGCCAGTAACTCTTGACTGTGTTCCAGGGGCTCAAGTGAGCATAGAAATGCAGCGTGTTCCAAAGACAGCCTGGCATTGAAGGTTTTCAGGTAAAATCCACAAGCCAGTCCCTCAGCACTTGTCTCTCTTCTTCCCTCCCCCATACCTGGCACAAGCCCAGCACATAGTAGGTGCTCATGAAATGTTTGTCCATTGAATGATTGATCCCTGGGGGCGGGCAGTAGTGGGAGGTGGAGGGCAATGAAAGATACACTGACACTCCTTCCCTCTGAGGCCAAGTGCTACCTACAGCATCCCATACAAACGGGCCTTTTATACCTTTGTCTCACTCAGTCACGGTTTCCATCCTAAACTGCTCATCTTGACTCATCTTTGTCTTGTTTCCTCCCTTGTGACTGCCTTTTCCAGTGGGGACTTTGGGCCTGGTCCTCAGCAGCCCCCTCCTTTTTTTTTTATTTGGCCCCTCCTGCCCTCCTCTACTACGGGCTGCTCTGGCTCTGCTGCCATGCAGGGTACAGCTGTCAGCTGGTCCAGCCCAGGTTCCAGGTTTACCTGGCCCCATGGCAGTCTCACAAGGCTGCTGGCCATACAGGTGTGGGAAGGCAGCAAGTGGGGTGGGAGGGGAGCGGCCTCGAGGGGTAAGATGCATCCACAGACCAGAAGAGTTCATAAGCCTCTCCCCTGTTCACCCTCCCCAGTTAGAAAACTAATAAGGCTCACAAGCCCCCTTTATAAAAGACAGTCCTCACAAGAATTCAGCCTCAGTAAAGAGCTACTCACACACTGTGCCAGAGACTTAAATGTAAGGCCAGAAACTATAAAGCTCTTACAGGAAAACATAGGCAGTATACTCTTTGATATAAACCACAGCAAGATTCTTTCTGACTCACCACCTAGATTAATGAAAATAAAAACAAAAATAAACAAATGGGACTTAGCTTGTGCACAGCAAAGGAAATTATAAACAAGATGAAAAGACAATGCTCGGAATAGGAGAAAATAATTGCAAATGAAGCAACTGACAAAGGGTTAATCTTCAAAATATATAAGCAGTTCATACAGCTCAATATCAGAAAAACAAACCACCCAATCAAAAAATGGGCAGAAGACCAAAACATATATTTCTCCAAAGAAGACCTAAAAATGACAATAAACACAGGAAAAGATGCTCAACATCACTTGTTATTAGAGAAATGCAAATCAAAACTACTAGGAGATATTACCTCATGCAAGTCAGAATGGTCATCATCAAAAAATCTACAAATAATAAATGCTGGAGAGAACGTGGAGAAAAGTAAACCCTCCTGCACTGTTGGTGGGAACGTGTTAATAAACTGATATAGCCATATATATATATTTATATATATATTATATATAATATATATTATATGTAATGTCATATATATAATGTATTAATAAACTGGAAAACAGTATGGATATTCCTTAAAAAAAGAAATCTGGGAAAAAATCTATCACGTGACCCAGCAATCCCACTGCTTGGCATATACCCTGAGAAAACCACAATTGTAAAAGATACATGTACCCCAGTGTTCACTTCAGTAATATTTGCAATTGCCAGGACATGGAAGCTACATAGATGCCCATCGACAGATGAATGGATAAAGAAGTTTGGTACATTTCTACAATGGACTATTACTTAGCCATAAAATGAACAAATCTGAGTCAGTTGTAGTGAGGTGGTTAAACCTAGAGCCTCTGATACAGAGTGAAGTCAGAAAGAGAAAACAAGCATTGGATATTAACACATACATAGAGAATCTAGAAAAATGGTACTGATGAACCTAGTAGAGAAAGGACTTGTAGACAGAGCTGGGGAAGGTGAGGGTGGGGTGAACTGAGAAAGTAGCGCTGACATAATACACTATCATATGTAACACAGATAGTGGGAAGTTGCTAATAACCCAGGGATCTCAGCCGGGCACTCTGATGACCTAGAGGAGTGGGGCAGAGGTGGCAGATGCGGGAGGGAAGGGATATATATATATTTATATAATCATGACTGATGTGTGTTGTTCTGCAGCAGAAACCAACACAAAATTCTAAGCAGCTTTCCACCAATTGAAAAATAAATTAAAAAATTTAAAAACGAAAATAAAAGCTTGGGCTGCAGAATTAGACTGTTTGGGATTCAAATGCCAGTGTCATTACTTATGGTGTTGGGCAAGTTCAGCCTTAGCTTCCTTGCCATAAAATGGGAGAGTGGTATTTTCTTTGTATACAGAGTTTCCGGCATACATTTTGGCTATTATTATTACTGTCATTAAAATAATTAGAGCAACACTCAGCTGAATGCTCAAAGGAGGGATGTTTTGGGAAAAAGAAAGGAAGGAAGGAGAGAAAGAAAGAAAGACAAGCAGGATAAAGAAAAGAAGAAAAGCAAAGAAAAGCAATCACATTTCTTAAGTGCCAGCCACCTCTGACCCAGGCACACTTCTTCCTACTCCGCCATCAGGACCACATTCAGGTTCTCAAACGCCCCTTGCTTTATCTGGCCTCAGGACACTCCCACACAAGTTTCCTCTGCTGTGGTCTTCTGTCAGCTCACAAGCTGATCTCTTGGGACCTTCTGCACCACCTCAGACTAGGCTGGGCTCTCCCCCTTTCAGCCCTGTGCTCTTCCCATGTGTGCTGCCCACTAACCGGTCCATCCATTCCCACAAGCAAAGCTGCGCTCTGCATCCTTGGGGCCTGGCATGGTTCCTCCGAGGAATCTGTGCCGCTGCTGTGAAGAAGTCAAGGAATAAAAGGACACCCCAGCCTCTCAGACCTAACAAGTCCTGGCCTGTCTTCTTGATTGAACCCAATCAATGTCTTCTCAGACATGCAGATGACACCACCCTAATGGCAGAAAGCGAAGAAGAACTAAAGAGCCTCTTGATAAAAGGTGAAAGAGGAGAGTGAAAAAAGCTGGCTTAAAACTCAACATTCAAAAAACTAAGATCATGACATCCAGCGACAGAGGATGAGATAGTTGGATGGCATCATCGACTCAATGGACATAAGTTTGAGCAAACTCTGGGAGACAGTGAAGGAATGCGGAAGCCTGGGGTGCTGCAGCCCACGAGGTCACAGAATTGGACACAACTGAGCGACTGAATAACAACAACATCTCATCCTCACCTTAGTCCAACCTTCTGGGAGGAAGAAACCAGGAAGAAAATAGAAAAAGAAGAAAGAAGAGAAGGAAAGGCACAAAGGCAGTTTTTCTCTTTCCTTTAACCCCTCCTGCCTTTGAGCTGAGTCTGTTTAATTGGAAACTATTTCAACCTTAAAAAAAAATTCCAGAACAGTACAAAGAAATTTTTTCCCCTGAAGCATTTGAAAGTAAGTGGTTGACATGATATCCAGTCACCTTGAGTACTTTCATGTTTTCCCTGCAAACAAAGATATTCTCTTATGTAACCACAATGTAACAGTAAGACTCAGGAAGTTAACATTAATACATCTAATCCCCAAACCCTATTCAAGTTTTGACAATTGTTCTTTTATGCCCAGAAGGTCTTATTTAGAATCACAGCATTGCCCTTAGATTATATTTAATATGCCTTCTTCAATCTGGAGCAGTTCCTCAGGCTTTCCTTGATTTCTTTGACTTTGAAAGTTCTGAAGATTACAGGTCAGTAAAGGTTATGCACCGTGAGCAGGAATATCACAGAACTGATGCTGTGTTCTTCTCACTGCATCCTGTCGGGGGCACGAAATTTAAATTCAGATTTGTCCCATTACAGGTGTCTGCTGAACTTCTCCATTCTAACACTCCTGGCTTTCTCTTTGTAAGTTAATATTTTGAGGGCAGGTATTTTGAGATTATATAAACATCCTGTTCTTTATCAAACTTTCCAATTATGCATTTATTTATTTTTGTCTTTTAAGCCTTTATTGTGTGAATTTACAGAAAGTCAGGATCAGAAAGGTTAAAAGAGAATGCCTACTTCTCTCATAGTACTTAACAGGCTGTGTTATAACTATTTTTTTTTAATATAAATTTATTTATTTTAATTGGAGGTTAATTACTTTACAATATTGTATTGGTTTTGCCATACATCAACATGAATCCACAACAGGTATACACGTGTTCCCCATCCTGAACCCCCCTCCCACCTCCCTCCCTATACCATCCCTCTGGGCCGTCCCAATGCACCAGCCCCAAGCATCCAGTATCATGCATCGAACCTGGACTGGCGATTCGTTTCATATATTATACATGTTTCGATGCCATTCTCCCAAATCATCCCACCCTCTCCCTCTCCCATAGAGTCCAAAAGACTGTTCTATACATCTGTGTCTCTTTTGCTGTCTCGCATACAGGGTTATCATTTATTTAGCTAGCATAGGTATTTATTTATCTCAATTGACCTCTAATTTCTCATTTTATTTAATGGGTTGTAATCGTTACTACCACAACTCTATGGGAACAAGGCTACTGTGTATTTGTGCTTGGTCTTCCTCTTGTCTCAATGTTATATTTTCATTTTTACTTTTCCAGATCTTGATTTTTTTAAAAATTTAACATGACTATTTCATTTTATGTTTTCCTCAACACTGCTTCTTAGTCTTCATGGAAATTGGCAAGAAGCGAGCAAGCAAAGGGAAACGAGATTCAGTGAGACTGAAATTTAACAGTTTTTAAGTTCAAAAAACCATTTATAATTTTTTGTCCTAAGTGCCAGAAACTGGAATTCACTTCTAGGGGTGAACCACTTCTTTTGTCTTAGAGATATTTTTGTGATAATCTTCACTGTATTACAAATGTAAAGCCATAATAATGATAATGATAGTAATATAGCCTTGTACAGAGTTGCTTCTGGACCAGACACTGTTCTAAACACTTCACATATATTAAGTTATCTAACCCTCAAGCAACCCTATAAGGTAGGTACTATTAGTATCCCCACTGGACAGGAGAGGCATCTGAAGTATCCAGAGTTTAACGACTTGCCTGATGTCATTTCCAGGAGGTGGAGTCAGAACTCAGTCTCAGCCTGTCTGACCTGAAACCATCCTCATAACTACAATATCAAACAAGCTAAACCAAGGGAAATTGGGTCTGGATTTGGTTCAAGTGGGAATCATATGGGGCACTCTTTTGAGAGGGGACTAAACTGGCCCTTGATGTTGGGAAGAGAGCCTGTTGCCCACCAAGTGTTAGAGCAGTGAAACCCCAAGGATGATCTTGGGCTTCTGGGCCCTGAGAATAGCTAAATCTATAGGCTAGTGACACAGGGCCTCTGTGTTATGATTCTCTTCTCTGACTCCCCAAGCTTTTAACAACATCTTACTACCACTGTTGCTTAGCCGTAGCTGTGATGTGAGGTATTGAGGGATGGGCTCCATGAGTGGAGGAAAGGCAGGGAAGCAGTGGCTGGAGGGGTCTAGACTCAGGTAACCAAGTGGCAAGCAACAGGTCAGAGCTTTTGATACCATAATAATTGTCCTAAAGAAAGTGACAGCCGCTTAGTTGTGCCCGACTCTTTGCAACCCCATGGACTATACAGTCCAAGGAATTCTCCAGGCCAGAATATTGGTGTCGGTAGCCTTTTCCTTCTCCAGGGGATCTTCCCAACCCAGGGATCGAACCCAGGTCTCCCTTATTGCAGGCGGATTCTTTACCAGCTGAGCGACAAGGGAAGCCCAAGAATACTAGAGTGGGTAGCCTATCTCTTCTCCAGAGGATCTTCCTGACCTAGGAATCGAACTGGGGTCTCCTGCATTGCAGGAGTCTTTACCAACTGAGCTATCAGGGAAGCCCAATAATTGTTCTAGGATTCCCTCAAATTCTTGGGTGGTCAACCTGGCAGAAACCTAATCTTTCTATGTGTGCACGTGTGTGTTAGTCACTCAGTCGTGTCTGACTCTTTGTGGCCCCATGGACTGTAGCCCACCAGGCTCCTCTGCCCATGGGATTCTCCAGGGAAGAATATGGGAGTGGGTTGCCATTCCCTTCTCCAGAGGATCTTCCTGACCAGAGATCGAACCTGGGTCTCCTGCATTGCAGGCAGATTCTTTAGCATCTGAGCCACCAGGGATTAGTTCCTAATTAATAATCTGCAAACAATTATTTTGCAGTTAAAGAAATGGGGGGTCAGCCTTTGAGGAGTCAGACTTGGCCCTCAGGGAGCACATCTCTGGTTCTTTTGAGAGCATCCTGCTGTTTCGAGCAGTACTGGGTTAGGCTGTGGATCATTCCTCTATCCAACCATGACTTAAGAGCTGGGATCCAGGATACCTGCCAACTTTATCGTTGGGGTGGGCTCCTCTTTTGTATGGGGCTTCCCTGGTGGCTCAGAGGTTAAAGCATCTGCCTCCAATGTGGCAGACCTGGGTTCGATCCCTGGGTCGGGAAGATCCCCTGGAGAAGGAAATGGCAACCCACTCCAGTATTCTTGCCTGGAGAATCCCATGGACGGAGGAGCCTGGTAGGCTACAGTCCACGGAGTCGCAAAGAGTCAGACACGACTGAGCGACTTCACCTCACCTCACCTCACCTCTTTTGTATAGCACACATCACAACTGTTGACTGAGGAAGCAGGCAAGGTGAGTCTTTCCTCTCCACATACGAAGAAATGCAGTGAGTGTGTTATTGCATCTAGAGTCCCAGCAACAGAGGCCTTGTCGGTTAGGGACTGGGGGCCTGTGACTGGACACATCATAGATGATACAGAGTAGGACCCAAACTCAAAAAAAGCGAGGATAGAGGAATCAGATCCGGGAAGTGGGTTTGCATAGTGACACAGCTGGTGTGAAGGAAGATTCTTCCCAGTGATGTGGACTGGAACAGTGGGGCCTTTCAAGGACATTCTGACTCATCAGATTTCTACGTGGAGCCACAGATGTATTTAATTTTATACACTGAGACCGATTTGCACACTGTGAGGATGCACGAATCCAGCTGCCTGAGCCCCATAAGCATGGTAGAGATGGGAGAGTGAGTGGGAGACCTGGCTGCCATTCCAGGGGCTCCGCTCTTGCCAGCTTCCTGGTTCCATGGCCACAGGACAGGCCTCAGCCTCGCACCTTTCATCTGGGGTTGCAGCCCAGTGACCAATCACCACCACACCTCGATTTTCTCTTGCACTCTGGAAGGCTTTTCTGGGTAGCTGGGATTGTTGTTCAGAGTCTAGGTGTAATTACCACAAGACAGCCTCTGACTTTAGGAAAGAAAAAAAAAAAAAGAACTCTGGACCACATTAGGAGATGACAGTTAACCAGTCCTGGACCCCAAACTGCAATTAGAGCAATTCTGATGTCATTGGTAATCATATCGATTTATGTTTTGAAAAGAAACCAAATGATGAATAAAATGATTATTTCTGTTTCTGCTTTCCCTTCTCTTTCTCCTCAAAAATTGGCAATAACACTAAAGTCAAATTAAACATCTGTTTGAAAAATAAGCCCGAGTGCTGATGACAGCTGCCCTGGACTTACAATGCACCACAGCTGTCAAACCCTAAATTAACAATGATTTTCATTTACGAACAGCACAGAACTAAGATATTATAGGGATTTTTCTCCTCTATTTTCCTGGCTTACAGGGGCTGTTAAATGCAAAATGTTAGGGAAATACCCAAGGAAAAATGTAGCTGAGATCAGCCTACAATGATTAATCATGCAAGGAGAGGGGGTGTTCTTTCTTGTTTAGTTGCTAAGTCGTGTCTGACTCTTCTGCAGACTCTTCTGACTCGCCACGGACTGTAGCCTGCCAGGCTTCTCTGTTCATGGGATTTCCTAGGCAAGAATATTGGAGTGGGTTGCCATATCCTCTCCAGGGGATCATCTTGACCCAGTGATCGAATCCACGTCTCCTGCCTTGCAAGCAAATTCTTTACCACCGAGCCATCAGGAAAGCCCTTCTTTCTTCTTACTTAATCTCATTTCTTCACTGGCTTTAGTTTGGGTGTTCTCTGTAGCAATCAGGCTTGCAGGAAGGCAAACAGTTCAAGGAGAATTCTTTGATTAGTGGTTGCAAATGAATGGTGATGGATCTATGGAGAAATGTCATCTTCTACAGCACAGAGGACCCTCTGCCCATTTTTCTAGAGCTGTTTGTGTCTTCAGTGGACTTCAGCCCATGCTTCTTCCAGATGAAGTAATATATGATTAGGTATATGACTTTGTTACCCTGTGGTTACATGCTGGGTTTAAAAGATCTAATCAAGCCATTTTGATGACAGGATAAAATATGCCAACCTGTTTTACACTTACTTCATGAGATCTGCCAAGATGGCAGAGTAGAAAGAGCCTGAGATCACCTTCTCACAGGGGCACACCCAAATCATAACTATTTGCAGAACAACTAGCAATGAAAAAGACTGGAACATACCAGAAAAGAACTTCCACAATTAAACACATGAAGAAGGAGCCACAAGCAGATGGGTAGGAGCGGCAAACTCATGACAAAGCCCTGTACCCCCAGATAGGCAGACAATTATACTGGAGAATAATGACCATGCAGAGGTTCTCCCACCATTTCCACCTCCACTGTCTCATAAGAGTTCTGAGCCCCGCAGCACACTACCCACCCCAGGGTTCCTGCACTGAGAAGATGAGTCCCCAGAGCATTTGGCCCTGAAAGACAGTGGGGCTTGATTTCAGGAGCCCCAGGGACTGGGTGAAACAGAGACTCCAATCCTTAAGTGCGCACACAAAATCCCACAAGCTCCAGGTCCCAGGGCAAAAGCAAGTAATTCGATAGGAGCCTGGGTCAGACCTACCTGCTGGTTTTGGAGCGTCTCCTAGAAGGTGTGGAGGGAACTGTGGCTCACCTTAGGGACAGAGACACTGGCAGCCGCCATTCTTAGGAGCTACTTCTATCATGTGGATGTGGGTGCTGGGTGATGCTGGTGGTGCCCTTTTGAAATCTCCCTCCAGCTCATTAGCCCAACAGCCTGCAGGTGCAGAGATGCCTCAAGCCAAACAATTAACTGGGTGAAAGGAGAGACACAGCCCCGCCCATCCGCAGACAGGCTGCCTAAAGATCTCCTGCGCACACAGCTGTCTCTGAACACAGCACAGCCCTACAGAAGGCCCAGGACCTAGCTCCAGCCACCAGAGGAACCAGTTCCAGAATCCTCTGGTCCCTGGCCCTGCCCTCAGGAAGCCTGCCCTCTAGACTAGCCTCATCCACCAAGTGGCAGACACCAGAAAACCACAATCCTGCAGTGAAGTCTGTGGACCCAGCCTATAGCAGGCCAGACTTTGCCCTGGGAGGTCTGGGCTCCCATCCTGCCCACCAGCGGCCAATACACTTACTTTATGACCCCAAGAGACAAAGTAGGTTTGGAACCATCTCTTTGTCCTCTTCTACCCTTGTCCCAGAGTCATCACTGTCCTTCCCAGGTATAGGGTGAGGTTCAGGAGTGGAGTAACACATCTATTGTATATTCCCTGGTTAAAAATATATATATGTGGATTGAAAGGTTAATGTAGGTCTTGTAACATCTGGAGATTTTTCACAGTTGCATAAATGTTTCCATCTTTATTTTGTGACCATTTCATGTCAAAAATGTTCACAGGGACAAACAAATTGTGGCATATACATGTAATGGAATGTTATACAGATATATAAAGGAATGAAGTACCAACACATGTTATAATATACATGAGCCTCAAAAACATTATGTAAGTGAAAAAAATCAGAGGCAAAAGATCACGTACTGCATGATTCCATTTATATGAGTGGAATTCACTGAGATAGGCAAATCCATAGAGACAGCATGCAGATTGGTGGTTGCCAGGGGCTGAGGAGAGGAGAATGATGTTCACTGCTTGTGGGTAAAGGGTTTTACTGTGGAGAACCGGAAATATTTTGGAGCTAGATAGAGGTGGTGGTTGCACAGCACTGGGCAGGTACCACATGCTACCAAATTGATGACTTCAAAGTGGTTACTTTTGCGACGTGAATTTAATTTCAATTTTTTAAATGTCCACAAGGTCTAAATGTCATGTTTTGATCTCACTGTGATCAGGGTCCAAAGTACCTTGACGAGCCCTGCTCCATTAGTGAGAGAGGAGTGGGACTGGCCTTGCTGCCAGGGCTCTGGGCCCTGGTGCACCTGTGCTTGTGCATGCCCCGCCGCGTTGCGGCCACTCCAGCTCCCCCTGCAGTGTGGGTTTCAGTGATCCATCTGAGCCTCAGTTTCCTGGTGTGCCTGGAGTGGCTCTACAGCATATGAGCTGAGGTGAAGTCACTCAGTCGTGTCCGACTCTTTGTGACCCCATGGACTGTAACCTACTAGGCTTCTCTGTCCATGGGATTCTCCAGGCAAGAATACTGGAGTGGATTGCCATTTCCTTCCCCAGAGGATCTTCCCGACCCAGGGATCGAACCCAGGTCTCCCGCATTGGAGGCAGACGCTTTAACCTCTAAGCCACCAGGGAAGTCCTCTACAGCATATACTTCCTGTTTAATTCTTCCCAGTTTCCTCCCTGGGAGCTGGATCCTACACTCGGGACTCCAGCTGCTGAATGAAATTCTGCCACCATTGGACTGCTCCCCTGCAACCATGCCACCACCAGCCTCCCAGCAAGCCCTGGCATCTGGATTCCACCTGTTGGGTGGTAGTCTTAGAGTATCTAGGCTTTGCTGAACCATGCACATACCGCCTTTTAACCATAGCTTTGGTCTCTAACTGTTCTCCCAAGAACCAATACTTCCATGGGTCTGGGGTTTCCCACCCCATTTTCTGTTGATTCTTTGCTTCCACTCCAGTTAGCATTGCTGAGGTTCTTCCTAGTCAGCCTCAAGGGAGAGTCACTCTGTTTTATGACAAAAGAGCCCGTGGTTCTTCTCAATACCTAATGCCAAAAAAAACTGTAGGGTAAGCTGCACTTCAGCCACATCAGGTCCTTCTAACCCTGCCACCTGCCTCTAAATCATACACAGAGTCATCACATGTGGGTTTTGTGATATTTCCTTCCAAAATAAAAAGAGTTGGTGAAGCTGAAGTTACATGAAGTTACAAAGTATTATGAGCTCTGGCTATTTCCTCCTAATACTCATCCTCCCTTCCCACTAACAAGATTCTCTCTTGCCAGGTCCCTGGGTTTGTTTTCCATTTTCTAAATGACATTTAGTTTCTTCTCTTTGAAAACAGTATCTGCCCCCCCACCTCGCCCCCCTTCCCCTTCTCCCCTTCCCCTCACCCTTTCCCCCCGCCCCCGCGTCTGCCCCTGGTTTACAGGAGGGACTCTTCCCCTCCAGGCTTCACAGGCCAACTGAGGCAGAAGGCAGGGGTGTGGGGGTCAATGTAGCTTGGTGGTGATTAGTTAACAACAAGGAATCTTGGAGTTGGTGGAAGTGGGTTAAAAAACCAGCCCCATCACTTAACTGCTTTATTACCCTGAATACAAACTCTCTAAACCTTAGTTTTCCCATCAAGAAAATGGGAATAGTATTATGAAGACCCCACAGGGCTTTTATGAAGATTAAGTAAGATAAGGCATGCAATGCACCTGGCATAGTTCTTGGCATAAATGTAAGCTACTTATACTGTTATTCACACTAACTGACGCATCGAGCATCGCTATACGCCTCTTCACATCCTCTCATCCCAACTCTGACTCCATCCACTGTTGCAGTGAGCAGCTCTGTCCATGTCATTGGATGGTACCCACCTTGTCCATGTGGCGTACCTCTTGCTTCCTGTCCCAGAGCTTCTCTGATGCTGCAGTGCATGTTCAGAATCTGATGAATATTTGCCTAAGTGCAGTCCAGAATTGCAGGGCATTAACGCTTGTGGGGCTCCCCTTGATGAGTGGAGGATAATGACTTTCCCCTTCATTCCAGGGCACACAGTTCTGAGATACATGTCATAAGGCTTTTCAAAAAGTCCTAGAGGATCAAGTATCATCTAGGACAGGTTAACAACACTTGATCAAATAAACCCACAGCCCTCTGCCCCTCTTATTCCCCAGAATCACTTCCCAAATAAACTGCCTGAACACAAGACTTTGTCCCAGCTGGGCTTTTAGGAGAGCCCGGGCCAGGAATCAGCAGTTATTGCTCGCACTGGGTATACATTAGAGCAGGGGTCAGTACACTGTTTTCTAGAAGGCTCCATTTAAAAATTATTTTAGCCTTTGTAGGCTATAAGGCCTCTATTGCAACTTCTTGATACAGCTGCTGTAGGATGAAAGCGGCCCTAAACAATACATAGATGAATGAACCTGGTTGTGCTCCAATAAGACTTCCTTTATAAAAACAGGCAGTGGGCCAGATATAGCCCACAGACTGTGGTTTGCTAACTCCTGTGTTAGGGCCATGAAGATGAGCACAGTTGACCCCCTCCTCTGTGAAGCTCACAGCCTTGGGTGAGAGGAGGAACACCTAGAAATGGACTGCAAAGGTGTCTGGAAACGTCACTAGGCGCCTTGGACCCCATGCTAAGGAATTTTAGCTTTATACTTTGGTGATGGGAACACTGAAGATGTTCTCAGATCTTATAGCAGCTGCATCTGGGAACAGGTTATTTCACTGGCAAGCAATGAAGTGCTTGTTTTTAACATTTCTGTGAAACCCTGTCCTGCCAGAGGGCTGCCTCTCCTCCTCCAGCACCCTAAGTGATACTTCCATGAGCAAACTTCCCATCAGACAGCTAAGTTCCCTTATCTCATACCCTTGAGACCAGACATGTCTCAGAATGCAGAATATTTTTGGATTTCAGAAAGATAAAATTTTTCATATATTTCGTAACATCCTCATCAGGGTCTGGGGCAGCAGCAAATACATTAACATTTACACTGAAAAGCTATAAGTAACTTGAAGTCAGCTCAAGGCAAGCTTGAGCCCTAAAAGAGTTAGGAAAATATCTTCCTATTTTAGAACTTTTTGGATTTCAGAAATGCAGATGAAGGACTATGGACTTGATATGTGTTTCACCCCTGACTGTGACACCCTCAGAGATAGCCTTTGTGTCCTCATTGACTGCACGCAGGAGGTGCTCAATAAATGTTACAGAGTGAGCAGACAAGAATGGCAGGAGAACAGTGTTCATGGAGGGATTCAGGGGAAGTAGAGGCTGGTCAGGGACTCTGGTAAGGGACAGAGGGAGACTTTAGTGCTCTGACCAGGATTCTGGACTCTATCTGGAAGGTGATGGAGGGCCCCCTTCAAGTTTGATATGTAAGTGGTGTTGCTCAGCTGTGTGAATGAGGACAGAATTCTTATGCTAGAGTGAGATCACAGGGAGGAGCTAGGGAACAGTACATGGTTCCTGCAACGGTGAGACAAGAAGTGTCTGTGAATAAGGCAGTCAATGTAAAGCTAGTGAGGGAAAGGAGAGACAGACTTCACAGATGATGACGATGTTGGAGAGGAAGCTGCAGTTGAACTTGGCCCATCTGAGATGGTAGAGTACAGTACTCAGATCGCAGATGCTTCTGTTTAAATTTCAGCTCTGTCACTTACACTGTGACCTTGAGCAAGTTACTTAACCTCTTGGTACCTTGGTGTCCTCCTTAGTATTCAGTTCATGGGGTTGCTCTGAGGATTAAACAAGTATTTGTAATGTACACAGAACAGGGCTTGGTGCTGGGCTGTTATTACTGTCTACCACCAATCATTGTTTTATGAAGCTGAACTCCCCAAATGGTTTACCAAGTGACTGTCTCCTTCAGAGTAAGGCAACTCACATCTCAGACCCTCCCAGGAGGTGACAAGTGAGCGTCATAAATCTAGTAATAAAGCTATGGAGAGAGAGGATCACTTCAAGGGACAAAACTTTTTATCAGACTTAAGGGCATAGGACTTCCCTCTGATGGGGTCTGCAAACATCTATTCTGAGGCTTTTTCTTTCAGTCAGTCACTACTTTGATATAACAGTTTGCACCACTGTAGCATGCCAGGGAAACTAAGTGCTGGGTCATTCATTTGCAGGGAGAAAGCTAGTAAGACTGCCTGGAAAGCCTGTAATTTAGAAATGTTCAAATCTTTCCATCCAAATAGAAAAGAAACGGTGTCAGGTTTGTGCCAAAAGGAAAGTCATAATTGCTCGGTGCTTCCCTTCCTAGCCCTCCTGGGCAACGGAACATAATCAGCTAAGTGGGCTTCAGAACTGTCATCTACAGAAACTGAGCCGCCTTCTCCTAGGAATATTACCCAAACAGAGTAACGCAAACACCCATTTTTCCAAGTGAGGGCTCTGCAACAAAGTTAGCATCTCCTCTTTCATATTTCCTGAATTTTGCTGCCAGATTTAAGCATGCTTACTAACTTTTTTAGTGAACTTTCCTCCCAGCATGTCAGTCCAGAGTTTAATACTCACTAATGGCTCCCTTATTCCTCTTGAATCAAGATCAACCTCTTCATCTTGATACTGAAGAACTTCTATGATTTAGCAATGGATCTTGGCCCCCAAAGACCTTCTAATTTCACCAAGTCTGTCTGTTTACTGTCACCCAGAACTACCATATTTACTCTCGCCTCCAGCTTCTCACAGCAGTTTTCTCCCCGTCCATCCCCTTCACTTGGAATGACCTCTTCCCTTCTGTCCATTTATCCAAACCCTACTACTTTCTTCAACGTATCAACTAACCTTTCTAAGGACTTTTGGTGCTCCCATTATTACATTCTTCATGCATCTACTTTCTGATTAACCATGTTTAATGTTTCCCCGTTCATGTCTGTCTTAGATTCACTAACTTTTGCATACATATTTTTATTTATATCACAACTAGATTTCAGCAAGTTCAGTTCAGTTCAGTCGCTCAGTCGTGTCCGACTATTCCAAAGAAATCCCAGGGTTGATCTCCTTCAGAATGGACTGGTTGGATCTCCTTGCAGTCCAAGGGACTCTCAAGAGTCTTCTCCAACACCACAGTTCAAAAGCATCAATTCTTCGGCGATCAGCCTTCTTCACAGTCCAACTCTCACATCCATACATGACCACAGGAAAAACCATAGCCTTGACTAGACGGACCTTAGTCGGCAAAGCAATGTCTCTGCTTTTGAAAATGCTATCTAGGTTGGACATAACTTTTCTTCCAAGGAGTAAGCGTCTTCTAATTTCATGGCTGCAGTCACCATCAGCAGTGATTTTGGAGCCTAAAAAAATAAAGTCTGGCACTGTTTCCACTGTTTCCCCATCTATTTCCCATGAAGTGATGGGACCAGATGCCATGATCTTCGTTTTCTGATTTCAGCAAAGTGTCTTGAAAGTCAGGAACCTTGTTTATACTCTGAGACTTTCTCAGCACTGGCCAACTCGGGGTACATAGTATATGTACATTGGATACTGATTGGCTGACTGGTTTTCCCAACACCACCTTCCACATGAAAAAGAAGGAAACTTTCTCAGCTAGACAACTTGGGTGTTTCTCAACTTGAGTCAAGGCATCAGTTTGAAATCTGTACTTCCTATTATACTAAAAGGGAACTATAATAGTATTCCCATTAAAATCAGGAATAAGCATGAATGCTACTATTTAATATTGTACTAGAGGTGACAGGTAATCAACTAAAACATGAAAAAGGAACAAAGGCATATTTATTATTTCCAAAAATAATGAAAAAAGAAGCCATTAGAACTATCAAGAGAGTTCAGCACTGCCTAAACTCAGACCCAAGGTACAAGAATCAATAGCTTTCCTAAACATAAGCAATCAATGATTAGAAAGTTTAATAGGAAAAAAGAGCCCATTCGCAAAAGCAATAAAACTATAAAATATCTATGCCTGGGGGGAGGAAGCCTCACAAGAATGTGCAATCTAAATGAAGAAAAATTACATTACTTTCCTGAAGGACATAAAAGACCTGAATAGGAGATATTCCATATTTCTAACTGGGAAAACATTGTAAGGATGCTATATATGGAAACATACTGTAGGGTTTGCAATACCATTCAAAATCCCAGTATAAGTTTCTATTAGACACAATAAACTCATTTTACAATTTGTCTGGAATTATGAATCTGCTTGAATAGCCATGAACATTTTGAACTAGAAGATTAATGAGCAATGACTTGCTATCAAAACATCAAATAAAATTGTGCTATGAAATGGTATGGGTTTTGTGCAGGAATAGATAAAAAGAGCAACAGAACAGAACGGATCTGTATAAAAATTTCATATTTGATAAAGTAGCACTTCAAACACGAGGAAAGGACAAACTATTCGACAAACGAATGTGCAACAATGACCAAGCCATTCTGAGAAAAGCAAGCGGACTTGGATTTCTCATCTGTGCTGGCCAGCTCTGGTCTGCCCCTCCAGCCACCTTCTGCATCCTTCCACACCCTGATCTTTGCTGGAGAGGAGAATCTGCGTGGACTCCAGCAATGGGCTCTGTTGTCCTCATAGTTGAAGCCAAGGTCAAAAGGGAAAACTGATAGGAATCAAGGTTGGGGTCCCTGTGGGGTCACCTCAGGCTAGTAGCTTCCCTTATTCAAAGGTTTCAGCTCTTGGGAGGTGGTGGTCTTTTCTGTTTATCCTCTGTGTCCTCTATCCCTTTAGGCCTGGACGCTAAACGCTCTTCCCACTTCTTTTCGGCCACATCACTGGCTTCCCAGGTGGCTCAGATGGTAAAGAATCTTCCTGCAACACAGGAGAGCCGGGTTTGATCCCTGGGTCAGGAGATCCCCTGGAGAAGGTAATGGCAACCCACTCCAGTATTCTTGCCTGGAGAATTCCATGGACAGAGGAGCTTGGCAGGCTACAGTCCATGGGGTCAGAAAGATTTGGACATGACTGAGCAATTCATAAATGGACCCCTGATTCAACTGACCTTTTGGCACTTCTGCTGATTGTGCCATTTATCTTCTGTTGAGGCCTACTGATACCATATTATTCACAAAAGTAAATTCCAAGAAGATTAAAGACCTAAATTTATTTTTAAACCTATAAAAATATCAATAATATGGGGATATATTTATAACATTGGCTGTGTAGGAAGATTATTTTTAGACAGGATACAAATCAAGATTCATAAGTGAAAGAATAGATATATTTGATTAAAATCAAAATTTCAAATTTCTGGATGATGAAAGCAAAGTTAATTAGGAAAGCAAAGAAAGGTAGAAATATTTGAAATTTATAACAAATTGTTATTATCTGTACTGTATAAGGATCAATTTTAAACATAAATTTATAAAATTATATATTTATAGATATTTATAACGTTTATATACATTTTATATAAAATATGTAATATAAAATATATTTTATATATAAATATACAGAAATATATGTGCTGTGTGCTTAGTTGCTCAGTCATGTCCAACTCTTTGCAGATCCATGTACTACAGCCTGCCAGGCTCCTCTGTGCTTGGGGATTCTCCAGGCAAGAATATTGGAGTCAGTTGGCATGCCCTCCTCCAGGGGATCTTCCCAACCCAGGGATCAAACCCAGGTCTCTCGCATTGCAGGTGATTCTTTACCGACTGAGCCACCAGATTTATATATAAACATCAATTTTAAAAGAAACTATCAGAAAAGTGGACAAGGATGTGAATGGCCTTTTGCAGAAAAGAGAAATGAATAAATATTTGAAAAGATTCTAATATTACTAGTAATTGGGAAAATAAAAATTACCAGAAAATGTCACTTTTAACTATCAGATTGGCAGAACTTTAAAGAATGATAAACATCAAGAGTTGTTAAGCAAGTAAGGAAACAAATTCTCTTGTTCACAGTCAGGGAGAGTGTTTAAGTTGGCAAGCTTTTTAGAAGAAAATCTGGCAGTGTCTATTGAAATTATAAATGTGTATCCCTTATGATCCTACTTCTTGGCAGCTACCATGGACAAAAACTTGCATATTTGCTCAAGCAGGCATATATAAGGATGTTTATTATAGCATTATTTGTAATTGTAAAAGACTGGAAACAATCTAAATGTCCATCAACTATGGAATAATTAACACATTTTCACAGTAGATTATACGCAACAGTTTAAAAAGAGAGATAAACCCATATGTGCTGACCTGGAAATAAAATACATTTTATTTAGTTAAAATCTATTCAATTTCAGGACATCATGCAGACCATGATACCATTTATATAAAGGGTATTTATATGTTTATTTATATATTAATACATATAAATGCACACATTAAAGTCTAACAAATACACACCAAATTGATATCTATTGCTACTTTTGGGTAGAAAACTGTGGGATTTATCGGGAGAAATGTCAGGGATTTTTCACTTCTTCTATATTCTCTGTTTTTCTGTATTTCATCATTTTCTATACAATGTGACATTTTTCAATGTGAATGTATTTACATTTCACCTATAAAATCATCATTTCTTTAGTAAGTGGTTGTAGGTTATATTTAATTCCTTCAGAAAAAGATGAAAGGAAGAACACGGGGCTTTAGCATTAAATGGACATGCACCTTCAAGAAACTGCCTAATTCACTGGGACTTGTGACCTCCTGCATGAAAAGGGGAAGTCTGTTGTGAAGATTAAGTTAGACGAAAGCTGCTAGATGTGTAGCTGAGTTCACAGTAGACAGAAGGTATTGGTTGCCCCTTTCTCTCTCCTCCACTGGCCTCTGAGAACCTTGAGGGCCAAGATCTTAATCTCAGTTGCCTGTATAATATTGACACCTGGGCAAACAGAAGTTCAGTTACATTTACTGAAAGAACGAGTGACTGAACAAGCCTCATTTGTTCAATGTTAATTTATAGACATATGTTCACATATGTTCATTTTTAATGTAAACAAGGAGATGCCTTTCTGGCTTCCAACAGGAAGATCAAATACGTCTGGTTTGTGAGAACAATAAATCAAAGAAAACCAGACATCTATGCCAAAGGGATAGAGTTTTAGAGAAAGTGAAAGTGAAAGCTGCTCAGTCATGTCCGACTCTTTGCAATTCCATGGAACAACAGACGGGTTCCAAATAGGAAAAGGAGTACGTCAAGACTGTATATTGTCACCCTGCTTATTTAACTTCTATGCAGAGTACATCATGAGAAATGCTGGACTGGAAGAAACACAAACTGGAATCAAGATTGCCGGGAGAAATACCAATAACCTCAGATATGCAGATGACATCACTGTTATGGCAGAAAGTGAAGAGGAACTAAAAAGCCTCTTGATGAAAGTGAAAGAGGAGAGTGAAAAAGTTGGCTTAAAGCTCAACATTCAGAAAACGAAGTTCATGGCATCCGGTCCCATCACTTCATGGGAAATAGATGGGGAAACAGTGGAAACAGTGTCAGACTTTATTTTTTGGGGCTCCAAAATGACTGCAGATGGTGACTGCAGCCATGAAATTAAAAGACACTTACTCCTTGGAAGAAAAGTTATGGCCAACCTAGATCATATATTCAAAAGCAGAGACATTACTTTGTTGACTAAGGTCTGTCTAGTCAAGGCTATGGTTTTTCCTGTGGTCATGTATGGATGTGAGAATTGGTCTGTGAAGAAGGCTGAATGCCAAAGAATTGATGCTTTTGAACTGTGGTGTTGGAGAAGACTCTTGAGAGTCCCTTGGACTGCAAGGAGATCCAACTAGTCCATTCTGAAGGAGATCAGCCCTGGGATTTCTTTGAAGGAATGATGCTAAAGCTGAAACTCCAGTACTTTGGCCACCTCATGCGAAGAGTTGACTCATTAGAAAAGACTCTGATGCTGGGAGGGATTGGGGGCAGGAGGAGAAGGGGACGACCGAGGATGAAATGGCTGGATGGCATCATGGACTCGATGAACGTGAGTCTGAGTGAACTCCGGGAGATGGTGATGGACAGGGAGGCCTGGCATGCTGCGATTCATGGGATCGCAAAGAGTCAGACACGACTGAGTGACTGAACTGAACTGATACAGTCCATGCATGGAATTCTCCAGACCATAATACTGGAGTGGATAGCCTTTCCCTTCTCCGGGGTATCTTCCCAACCCAGGGATCAAACTCAGGTCTCCCAAATTGCAGGCAGATTCTTTATCAGCTGAGCCACCAGGGAAACCCAAGAATACTGGAGTGGGTAGCCTATTCCTTTTCCAGTGGATTTTCCCAACCCAGAAATCGGACCCGGGTCTCCAGCATTGCAGGCAGATTCTTTACCAGCAAAGCTACCAGGGAAGCCCTTTGAGCAAGAAGACTCATCAGATAGATCTAATGTTGGCGAGCCCAAGTCTCTGCGGAGTCGTAAGGCTGCCATGGACAGGGGTATGGGCATAGGAAAGCCAGGTTGAGAACCCAGTATCCAGCTTAAGAGGCTGAATGAATACACTAATGGAGAAGGCCAGGCTGTGACAAAAGGACTCTGATCCCCAACCTCTGCAGCAAATGGTCTAGGAAGCCAAACCACAACCTATGCAGCCATTAGTCCAGCACCGTTAGGACTTGGTCAGTGATGCCAGCTCTCGAATTCTTGCCCCCACTGCCCTCCTCTGTTTCCAGCTCAGGACCAGTCAGAGAAAGCCAAATGTGTTCTCCAAACCAACCACGTCAGATGCTTCATTTCAAGTTAGCCTGCTCTCGACTTCCCCACACCAAATATCTCCAGTCAGAAAGTACCTAAATCTTCTCTGTTTTTGTTTTTTTTTTTTCACTATAAAGCTTTCCCACTCCTCACTTGTCTTTGAGTCTTTGCCAGATTCTAGTGATGGCAGCTGACTTCCCTTGCTATAGAGCAACCTCTGAATAAATAGCTTCTGTTCTCATTTCAGTGGTCTTCATTTATTTCTACAAGGCCTTCTCTCACATTGCAGCTAGATACTAGATTCATGTTATATATGGAGTCTATAGTTATTATATATAAATTCTACTGCTAAATTAAAAAAAAATCACCAATGTAGATTAACGCCAAAAGTCAAATTTCTCAAGGAATGTGAGAAAAGATGCTCAGTTTGCATTAAGCTAAAGAAAACAATGATATCCATACAGATGGTAGCAAAGCCAGGCCAAATCCAGGGCTGAGTCTGGACAATGGACAGAGGCTGTAGCTATCTCTGTGTTTTGTTTTTCTTTCCTCCTCCATAATCCAGGCACAGTTGGATCAAGAAACTTCAATGACTAGAGAGCCTAGGTAAAATCCCTTCTTATCAGTCTCTTCTCAGGACCAGGCTGGGCTTGTAAGTCTTCAGAAATGTTCTCCTGCCAGAGGTTCAAACAAGTGAACCAAATACATACATAATGCCTTGGGGGATCTAAAGAAGTGGAAGATGGTTGGGAAGTTCCCAGCTCCTAACTCCAGAAAAGTGTTTCTTAGATGTTGGCATTGGAGCCTTGCCCATCTACCCATGACTATTGGCCTTCTGAAAACCTAAACTCCCCAGCATCACTCTATAGAGCCTTTAAATATATTTAAAATATGGTATTTAAAATAGGTGATAAATGTATTTCTCAAACTGCTGAATGTTAATAGATGCCTCAGCAAAAAAGGAACTTTGCAGTCAAGTTTAGGAAATGTTGGGTGAAACCAAGTTAAACAGATTTCTTTTTGGCAGGACTTTGCAAAACCTTCAATATGTTAATATATGTTGTGAATTGGCAAGAAGGGGATATATAGCATACAGAATTCTCCAAACTTATTTAACCATAGAAATTGATTTCCTGCCCACCTGTTTACATCTCCCTGAACATCATTCTATAATATACAATTTTGGAAACACAGGTTTGAGATAATGCTGCCTTTCAGAGGAAAACCATTGCCTGGCTAATACTTCTCATCACCTATTTGTGACTCACCTAAAGGAGGATCAAGAGGCCCCAGAGAAGTGGTGCAAGAGGGTATTTTTGATGGGAGAAGGAAGAAGATAGGATTATAAAGCTGAGCCTGGGGCCAATGGAAGTTATATTCAGGTCTCAGTCCGCTTAGCACAGTTTAAGGATATAGAGTATTAAATTCAAGATGGAGGAAGCCAAAAATTATCCTCAGCAGGGTTGTAATTTTTCTTAACCAGCCGTTGGATCATTATCTCCAGGAATATAGTGATCAGAAGATCACTGTATGAGAGGACCATGGAGATTCAGGTACTTTTTATAGCACTTTAGGAAAGATGGCCCATAATCCTGTTGTATAGTCAAGATAATAGAGGGCAGAGAGATGATACAACTTGTTTGAGGCCCCAGGAAAGCCACTCTTCCTTTTGCAGCCACACCATGAGCCATAAAGGGAAGGGGAATGAAGAGTTCTGAGGAGTCCATGTTCACTTACTTTAGAATTACGCAGCCAGTTCCTGCAGGTGGCGCTATCCAGAACACCTGGATCCGCGTCCGCCTCCGTGGGGTGCTTTCTGTGATGGCAACGGGGCAATTACTCATAAACTGTGTTTCTTCTTCATCTATGATCTGTGGAGAACCAGTGGAAAATAAACACGTTAAAAGGCAACATCACTTTGGGAAGTTGTCGTGTTGACAGGTCCTTAATTTTAGTTTTAAATCTGTCATTTTCTGTTAGCAGTTCTATATCCCCAGGACACCAGAATACTGCCTGGCACAGAGTCCCACTCAATGTTTGTTCACTTAACATAAAGACAAGAATATAGCTCAGGTTCTCTTCTCTCTGGGACCAGGATTTTATGTCAGCACTTTGAGGGACAGGCCACTAGGTGATGATCTTGCTCATTGATTATAATAACCTAAGGTGGAGGATGGGGAAGAGAGAATCCAAAGCAAACATATACCTAGACTTCATGATTCAATCTTATAACTTGAAATTAAAATGTTAAAAGAAACTCCCCCATCTTGGAGGAAGTATCCCAAAGTACATAAAGTCACCCAGTTTTACGCACTTCTGCAGCATTTCCTATCTTTATCTGTGCCTTTTGTTGGTGTTCTCTCAAGTTAGCCATCTAGGTTTTCCACGACATTGCAGAAAAGTTGGTAGTCATCCCCATCCCTCAAAGCTGTTTTCACCATTTCTCCTGCTTGCTTCTGGGTCTGCTGCCAGGACTTGCCTATCCCTCTCATAAAACCACAGACTATTAGACCTGGAAGGGTCTTTTGGGGGAAATCATCTAAGTCCAATGGGTCTTAAGTGCCAACCCGAATTGACTGGTAGTAGCCTGGAGAATCCCAGGGACAGGGGAGCCCGATGGGCTGCTGTTTCTGGGGTCACACAGAGTCGGACATGACTGAAGCGACTTAGAAGCAGCAGCAGCAGGCTGTATCATAAGTAGTGTTAATATTAAGAGATAACATTTACTGAGTGTTTAGTATAGGCTAGGCACTAAGCTGAGTACTTTATATGAATTATTCATTAAATATTCAAATACAATTTAGTGAGACTATATCCATATTATATTTATTTTACTTAAAAACATTTTTAAAAATTCCTCTTCTTTAGGAAAGCAGTTAAAAAATTGTCATATTATATATTTTCATCACTGTTATCCAGTGATGAAACAAAGACATTTTATTTATTCTTCTCTCATTTCTCTTCCACATTTACTACTCACTCATAAGAATTTGAAGAAGGCAATGGCAACCCACTCCAGTACTCTTGCCTGGAAAATCCCATGGATGGAGGAGCCTGGTAGGCTGCAGTCCATGGGGTCGCTAAGAGTCGGACACGACTGAGCGACTTCACTTTCACTTTTCACTTTCATGTGTTGGAGAAGGAAATGGCAACTCATTCCAGTATTCTTGCCTGGAGAATCCCAGGGACGGGGGAGCCTGGTGGGCTGCCGTCTCTGGGGTCGCACAGAGTCGGACACGACTGAAGCGACTTAGCAGCAGCAGCGTAAGAATTTAATATATGTTCTTTTGAATATATATATACATATTCAGTTCAGTTCAGTCCCTCAGTCGTGTCCGACTCTTTGTGACCCCATGAATTGCAGCATGCCAGGCCTCCCTGTCCATCACCAACTCCCAGAGTTCACCCAAACCCATGTCCATCGAGTCGGTGATGCCATCCAGCCATCTCATCCTCTGTCGTCCCCTTCTCCTCCTGTCCCCAATCCCTCCCAGCATCAGAGTCTTTTCCAATGAGTCAACTCTTCGCATGAGGTGGCCAAAGTACTGGACTTTCAGCTTCAGCATCAGTCCTTCCAGTGAACACCCAGAACTGAACTCCTTTAGAATGGACTGGTTGGATCTCCTTGCAGTCCAAGGGACTCTCAAGAGTCTTCTCCAACACCACAGTTCAAAAGCATCAATTCTTCGGCGCTCAGCTTTCTTCACAGTCCAACTCTCACATCCATACATGACCACTGGAAAAACCATAGTCTTGACTAGACAGACCTTTGTTGGCAAAGTAATGTCTCTAATTTTGAATATGCTATCTAGGTTGGTCATAACTTTCCTTCCAAGGAGTAAGCATCTTTTAATTTCATGGCTGCAATCACCATCTGCAGTGATTTTGGAGCCCCCCAAAATAAAGTCTGACACTGTTTCCACTGTTTCCCCATCTATTTCCCATGAAGTGATGGGACCAGTTGCCATGATCTTAGTTTTCTGAATGTTGAGCTTTAAGCCAACTTTTTCACTCTCCTCTTTCACTTTCATCAAGAGGCTTTTTAGTTCCTCTTCACTTCGGGCCTTAAGTGTGATGTCATCCGCATATCTGATGTTACTGATATTTCTCCCGGCAATCTTGATTCCAGCTTATGCTTCTTCCAGTCTAGCGTTTCTTATGATGTACTCTGTGTATAAGTTGTGTATATATAATTTACTTGAAATTACATAGAGTTGTTTTGTATTTTAATATTTCTATCACATAATCTTTTTCCCCAAAAACTTTTTATTTTGTATTGTATTATAGCCAATTAACAAGCAATTTTGTGATAGTTTCAGGTGAACAGTGAAGGGAAGAAGGGACTCAACCACACACAAACAGATATCCATTTTCGCCCAAACTCCCCTCCCATCCAGGCTGCCACATAACATTAAGCAGAGTTCCATGTGCCATACAGTTCACTTAATCTTATTATGTCAGTTTTACTATATGTGAATGTAACACTGATACTGCCTGCTGCCTAGTACTCCACTGAAAGCACAGACCACATTTTACTTACCATTATCCCACTGAGGGGCACTGAGCTGACTTCCAGCTCTTTTCCTCCACAAACATTACTGTAATGAAAATCCTCAAGTTGTTCTGCTTTTGAACCTACATGAGAGTTTCTCAGTAGTATAAACCATGTAGTGGAACTGTTGGTTTGAGGTTGTGGGTCTAGTCATATTAATTTTACACGTGGTACCACATTATTCTGCAAAATGGGTATACTTATTTTTATTTTACAAGCTATGCACACCTGTTCCCATTTACCCCTATCCTCACTAGTACATGTGATAACTGGACTTTCTAATTGATTCCAATCTGATATAAAATAGTAGCATGTTTTCATTTAATACTAAACGTTTGAGCATTGCTTGAAGATCAGCCCTGGGATTTCTTTGGAGGGAATGATGCTGAAGCTGAAACTCCAGTACTTTGGCCACCTCATGCGAAGAGTTGACTCATTGGAAAAGACTCTGATGCTGGGATGGATTGGGGGCAGGAGGAGAAGGGGAGGACAGAGGATGAGATGGCTGAATGGCATCACTGACTCGATGGACGTGAGTCTGAGTGAACCCCGGGAGGTGGTGATGGACAGGGAGGCCTGGCGTGCTGCGATTCATGGTGTCGCAGAGTCGGACACGACTGAGAGACTGAACTGAACTTATAAATTTATCAGGGTTCTTCTGGGAATTGCCAGCTCAGAATCTTTACCAATGGATTTTTCTGTTTTTGTTGGTTTGTAGGACTTTCTCAATATGAGTTGCTCATCGTTGACAAACATCTTTGTGTCACCCAGATGTTTATCTTATATTTGGAATTCTTTAATAACTTTTATCTAGTCAAATTTATCAATTCTTTTCCTATGGCTTACATTTTTTTGGTCTTGCCTAAAAAACTGAGATCAGAAAGACATTCTCTAGTATTTTCTTTCATAACTTTATAACATCATTTTCACACAGGTCTTCAATCCATTTAGAATTTGCTTTTTAATATCATGGTGTAGAGATCCAAATCTATTTTCTCCGTACTGTGAGCTACTTTTTAAAAAGTTAATTAATTTTTTAGAGCAGTTTTAAGTTCACAGCAAAAATACAGGGAGTTCCTATATACCCCATTTCCATATATGCCTAACTTTCCCCATTATCAACGTCAGGCCCCAGAGGGGCACATTTGTTACAACTAATAAACCTACATAAACCTACACTGATATATCATCACTCAAAGTCCATAGTTTACATTAGTGTTCACTCTTGGTTTTGTATATTCCATGGGTTTTGACAAATGTATAATAATATATAATAATACTACAATACATTGTAGTATTGTATTGATTAATTTCACTGCCTTAAAAGTCCTCTGTGCTCTGCCTGTTCATCCCTTCCTTTCCCCAATCCCTGGCAATTATTAAACTTTTGTTGTAATTTTTATTAGTTTCAGGAGATTTTTTGTTGACCTTTCAGATTTTGTTTGTAGACAATCATGTTATCTGCAAACAAAGACAGTTTTATTTCTTCTTTTCAAATCTGTATCTTTCATTTCCCTATTTGTTACATTAGCTAGGATATCCAGTATGATGTTGAAAAGTAACGGTGAGGGGAGACATCCTTGCCTTGTTCTTGACCTTTGCAGCAAAGTCTCAAGTTTCTTACCAGTAAATATGATATTAGGTATGTTATCTGTATGCTATTTATTATGTTAAGGACCTTTATCTCTATTCATATTTTCCTGAGAGTTTTTATCATGAATGGGTGTTAGATTTTGTTCAATGTTTTTCCTGCACCTATTGATGTGATCATGTGATTTTTCTTCTTTTACCTGTTGATGTGATAGATTATATTACTTGATTTTTCAAGTGTTGAACCAGTAGATTATATTACTTGATTTTTCAAGTGTTGAACCAGCCTTGTATGACTGGGATAAATCCCACTTGGTTATGGTGTCTATTCTTTTCACATACTGTTGCATTTGATTTCCTAATATTTTATTGAGGAATTTTGCATCTTTGTACATGAGAGATATAGGTTTGCAGGTTTCCTTTTTCTACAATGTCTTTGTCTACTTTTGGTATTAGGGTGGTGCTGGCCTCAGAGAATGAGTTCCAGTTCAGTCACTCAGTCGTGTCCGACTCTTTGCGACCCCATACTAAAGCCAGCTTGAACATCAGGGAGTTCACGGTTCACGCATTGCTGAAGCCTGGCTTGGAGGATTTTGAGCATTACTTACAGAGAATGAGTTAGGAAGTAGAAAATTGGTATAATTTCTTCCTTAAATGTTTGTGGAATTCATCAGTGAATCTGTCTCAGTCTTGTGCTTTCTGTTTTGGAAGGATTTTATTATTGATTCAATTTCTTTAAATTTTTTTTCCTATTTTCTATATTTTTCTATTTCTTATTTTGTGAGTTTTGGCAAATTGTGTCTTTCAAGGAATAGGTCCATTTCATCTAGGTCATCAAAACTGTGAACATTCATAAAACACCTTTATTATTCTTTTAGTGGCCATGGGATCTGTAGTGATGTCCCTTCTTTCATTTCTAATATTAGTAATTTGTATCTTCTCTGGTTTTTGTTCAGTTAGCCTGTCTAAGGGCTTATCAATCTTAGTGATCTTTTCAAGAGCCAGCTTCTTTTTGGTTTTTTTGATTTTCTCTGATTTTTTTTTCAGTTTCATTGATTTCTGCTTTAATTTTTTATTATTTTTTCCTCCTTATTTTATATATTTTTATTTTCTTTCTTTAGTTTCCTAAAGTGGAAGCTTAGATTATTGATTTAAAGTTTTTCTGCTTTTCTACAGAGAAGGCAATGGCACCCCACTCTGGTATTCTTGCCTGGAAAATTCCATGAATGGAGGAGCCTGGTAGGCTGCAGTCCATGGGGTCGTTAAGAGTCAGACATGACTGATGACTTCACCTTCACTTTTCACTTTCACTTTTCACTTTTATGCATTGGAGAAGGAAATGGCAACTGACTCCAGTGTTCTTGCCTGGAGAATCCCAGGGGCAGGGGAGCCTGGTGGGCTGACGTCTATGGGGTCGCACAGAGCTGGACACGACTGAAGTGACTTAGCAGCAGCAGCTGCTTTTCTAATATGTACATTCAATGATACAAATTTCTCTTAAGTGCTGCTTTCATTGCATTGTACAGATTTTAAGTTGTATTATCATTTTCATTTAGTTCACAATATTTTAAAATTTCTTCCAAAATTTCTTCTTTGACCCACGTGTTCAATAAAAATGTGTGGTTTAATCTCCAAGTATTTGGGGATTTTACAGTTATCTTTCTGTTACTGATGTCTAGTTAATTCTATTGTGGTTTGAGAGCAGATATTTTACAATTTTTATCCTTTTAAAATTTGCCAAAGTGTGTCTTATGACCCAAAATGTGATCTATCTTGTTGAATGTTCCATGTGAGCTTGAGAACAATATGTAATCTGCTGTTATTGAATAAAGGAGTCTATAGATGTCAATTAGATCCAGTTGACTGATGGCACTGTTTAGCTGAACTATGTCCTTACTGATTTTCTGTCTGCTACATCTGTCCATTTCGGATAGAGGGGGATCAACATCTACAACTGTGACAGTAAATGTATCTATTTCTATAATATTTGCAGTTCTATCAGTTTTTAGGTCACATATTTTGACACACTGTCATTAGGTGCAAACATATTAAGGATTATTACATCTTCTTGGAGTACTGACCCCTTTACCATTATATAATGCCCCTCTTTATTCCTGATAACTTTCCTTGTTTTGAAGTCCACTCCACTTGAAATTAATGTAGCTATACCTGCTTTCTTTTGATTAGTGTTAGCACTGTGTATCTGTCTTATCATTCTGCTTTTAATCTATAAGTCTTTATAAGTCTTTAAGATATAAGTGGTTTTCCTACAATGGTCTTGGTTTTTAAATATTTTTTAATATTATTTTTTAATTGAAATACAACTGACATATTAGTTTCAGATGTACAAAGTAATGATTTGACACTGGTATATATGGCAAAAATAATCACCACATGAGTCTAGTTAACATCAGTCACCATCCACAGTTATAAAATTTTTTCTTGTGATAAGAAATTTTAAGATTTACTCTCTTAACAACTTTTGAATATACAACACAGTACTATTAACTGGAGTCATAAGAGTCTTGATTTTGATCCACTGACAATCTTTTAATTCGTATATTCAGACCACTAATGATTCATGTGACTATTGATATAGGCAGATTAATATTTACCATATTTGTTGCTTTGTTTTTTGCTCCTGTTTGTCTTCCACACTTTTTCTATACTTCTGGTTTTAACTGAGAATTTTATATAATTCTATCTTTTCTTTCTTAGCGTATAAGTTATACTTCTTTTTTTTTTTCTTTTAAAAATGGTTGTTCTGGAGTTTTCAGTAGACGTTTACAACTAATCCAAGTTTACTTTCAAATATCACTATACTGCTTCAAAGATATTACAAGTACCCTGTAATAACAAAATACTAATTCCTTCCTTCTTTCCCTTATATCATTGCT
>SJYT01011332.1:662335-715281 GCA_006410635.1 Cephalophus harveyi
TATACATAAACATATATAAGAACATATAGACATAAACATATATAATTAAATACATCATTGCTATTATTTTGAATAAATTATTATCTGTTAGATCAATTAAGAAAAACAAAAAAAATTGTTTTACCTTCATTTATTCCTTCTTTAATGCTCTTCCTTTCTTTATAAAGATCTGAGTTCCTGACCTATGTTATTTTTCTTCTCTCTAAAGAATTTTAAACTTTCTTGCAAGATGGAGCTACTGGTGACAAATTCCCCTGGTTTTTTTTTTTTGGTCTGAAGAAGAATCTTTATCTTTTTCACTTTTGAAGAATAATTTCACAGGGTACTGAGTTCTGAATTGGTGGCTTTTTTCTCAGCACGTTGAATATTTCACCCCACTCTTTTCTTATTTGCATGGTTTCTGAGAAGTGGGACACAATTGTTATCTCTGTTCCTCTGTAGATAAGGTGTTTTTTTCCTTCTGGTTTCTTTCAATACTTTTTATCTTTAATTTTCTATAGTTTGAAATGATATGCTTGGATATAGTTTGGTTTTTTTTTGGGGGGGGGGGGCATTTATTGTTCTTGGTATTCTCTGAGCTTCCTGGATCTCTGGTTTTGTGTCTGATACCAATTTGAGAAAATTCTCAGTCATTAATGTCTCAAATATTTTTTCTGTCCTTTCTTCTCCTGGTATTCCTATTATGCATATGTTATGCCTTTTGTAGTTTTCTCATAGTATTTGTATTGGGTTAGCCAGAAAGTTTGTTGGCCATTTCAGCTCACCTTACAGAAAAGGCTGAATTAACTTTTTGGCCAGCCTAATATATTCTGCTCTGTTTTTTTCAGTCTTTGTTCTCTCTCTCTTTTTTTTTTTTTTTTTCGATTTTATTACTTTTTGTTGCTATATCCCTCAAGCTCACAGATTCCTCAGCTGTGTCCAGTCTACTAGTAAGTCCATCAAAGGCATTTTTCATTTCTGTTACAAAATTTTTCATGTCTACCATTTCTTATTGGTTTTCCTTAGGATTTCCATCTCTGCTTACATTACCTGTCTGTTTCTGCATGCGGTTCACTTTACCCATTAGAGCCCTTAGCATATTAATCATTGTTGTTTCAAATTCCCAGTCTGATAATTCCAACATGCCTGCTGTGTCCATTTCTGATGCATTCTCTATCTCTTCAAAAGTGATTTTTTTTTTCTTTTGCCTTTTGGTTTGCCTTCTAATATTTTATTGCAAGGTGCACATGGTGTGCTGGGAAAAAGGAACTGAAGTGAGTAGGCTTTTAGCAACACGTAGACACACCTTGTGTTTTTTTAAAAACTGGAGGATAATTGCTTTACAATATTGTGGTAGACTCTGCCATACATCAATGTAAATCAGACATAATTATATATATACCCCTTCCCTCTCGGCTCTCCCCTCACCATAAGATAAACCTTGTTTTATTGTGGCTCTACTTTATTGCATTTCACAGACACTGCATTTTGTATAAGTTGAGGGTTTGTGGCAACACTGCATTGTCAGATGATGGCTATCATTTTTTAGAAGTACTTTTAAATTACTTTTAATTTAAAGTCTTTTTTAGACGTAATGCTATTGCACACTTAATAGACTATAGTATAATGTAAACATAACTTTTATATGCCCTGAGAAACCAATGATTTCATGTGATTAGATTTATTGCAATCTCTACTTTATTGCAGTGGTCTGGAACTGAACCAATAATATCTTTGAAGGATGCTTGTATTAAGGTGTCAGGGAGAGGAAGTGTTCTACGGTCTCATAATTAGGTCTCACTCTTTTGGTGACCTGTACCCCTGGACTGTGAATTTCACATGTGCTTCTCAGCTTCCCCCCACTGCTTAGGTGGGACTGGATGGCTGGAGGGGGCTGGAGTTGTACATTTTCCTTCCCCCAGATAGGGTCTGGTAAAATATCTTCTGAGACCAAGAACTTGTTAAGAAGAACAGAATGCTCTGGTGTATTTAAAAATAGTTCCTTTCTTCCTCCCCTTGCCAGAAGCATAAAGAGATTTTTCTCTGATATTCACTTTACACACTTACTAGAGCTTCTGTAGGTGAAACCCATAAAAGCTATCCCCCCTCCCCACCAATGACTAGGTATCTCTGGAGTTTCTAACTCTCAGACTTGTCTATATTGAGCCTCAAGCAATTCATCCATTATAGTTCAGGCTTTCCTGCTTGACAGGAGCAGGTTTTTGCTCTGGGAGGTTGTGATTCTCCACATCCTCTGTCTATCTCTCCAATTCGAGGGCAGCAGTTTTCCCTGTGACCGCACTTCTCTCATGGATCTATAAAGAATTCCTGATTTTTCTGTTTAATCAGCATTTTATTTGTTAGGATGGAGCTGCTGCTGCTGCTAAGTCGTTTCAGTCGTGTACGACTCTGTGCAACCCCATAGACGGCAGCTCACCAGGCTCCCCCATCCCTGGGATTCTCCAGGCAAGAACGCTGGAGTGGGTTGCCATTTCCTTCACCAATGCATGAAAGTGAAAAGTGAAAGTGAAGTTGCTCAGTCGTGTCTGACTCCTAGTGACCCCATGGACTGCAGCCTACCAGGCTCCTCCATCCATGGAATTTTCCAGGCAAGAATACTGGAGTGGGTTGCCATTGCCTTCTCCAGTGACTTCTAAACTCCTTACATGTGGGCCTAGAAGCTGAAAGTCCACACTGTAAGCTACTTTTAACACCACTTAACCCATCTTTTCTCCACTTTGTGATGCCACTTTGTCATAAAGAGTGACCATGAAATTTATTGTCCAAACAAGAATGAAAAAGTTTGTTATTGATAATTATGTTGTGACAACTGCCAAAACTGGAAATTTCCCAGGCAAATGGGGCATATGTTCAATTTAATATACCAGGTTCCCAAATACTGACATTATTATTGAGCAGTCTACTCTGGTTCCTCTTCCCCAAAGCACTGTAATATACTTTAATATCCTCATTCCTTGTTCTTCATGATCAACACTGTGTAATCTCTTTGTGCATCTTTATTTCTTCATAAATGGCATAAATACGCTAAAAACTCCTTTGCTTCTCTGTCATTTTATCTTCCTGATGTGATAAAACTCCAGCCACTCATGCCTGTGCAGTTCAGTGCTCCTGGACAAAGTCATGTAATGACACCAATTGTCTCCTATTTTAATCTGACTCCTAGCCTCAGGTCTGCCCTGCTACACTGCTATATATATCTGGTAAACCATTACCTTTCCACTGTCAACACAACGATTTCAAATCTCCACTCTCTCCAAATCTCTTCTTTCACTCTTATTGTATTACCTTGCCTCTTACTCAATAGAAAAACAGAAGTCATCAGATTTAAAGTCCTTCACCTTCCCTTCTGTATCCACCCTGTCCTTCTTCATTCTTGTTGTAACAGAGGAACCTTACTTCTCTTTCATTTCTGCTCTCATCCGTCTTCCTAACTCTAACAATTACCCCATTTCTCTCCTCCAGATTCAACTTCCGCCCCAGCTGAATCATTCCCATTAATTCTGTAAGCACATTTGAGTCTTTTCTGTTGAAAAATCAAGATACCTTCACTTAACTCTTCCTCTGCCTCTAGATATGGTATTTTCTCTTCTCTCCATCACAATCAAGTAAACTGAATGAATTGGCTATACCTCCAGTCTTCACCTCCTATTCATTCTCATCCTAGTCTGGGGTGTTTGTGGGGAGCCTCATCCTACTAACACAGCTCTCGTAAGGTCATCAGTGGCTTCTGCAGTGCTTCACCGACTAGATCTACATAGACCGTCTTGACTCTCCTCCCACGGTTTCTCTGTCAGCTCCCCCTTGCCCTCTCCCCACCTCCACTTTCCTATTCACTGTCTCTACTTTCTTTGGCTGCTGATCCTCCTCTACTGACCTTTAAACTTGAAATTACTCAAAGCTCAGTCCTAAGCCCTCTCTATTCTGACTTTAGCCCTTCTCTGTAGGTGACCTCATTCAACTCACAGCATTGCTACCTAAGTGGGGGTGATTCCCATGTTTATATTTCCAGTCTTAGCCACTTCTCTGAGCTCAAGTATGTATCTCCAAACTTCTATCTCCTACTTGTACTACCTCTTGGTTAAAACATACCTCAAATCCACCTTGGCAACAACTAATTTATCTTCCCTCTAACCTCGTTCTGCTCCAAGTGTGCAAGTCAGAAACGCAGGGTGTCACCCTTGGCTCTTCCCTCTGTCTCACCCTTCATATCCAAATGCTGTCCATGTTATCCAAATGTCTCTTGAATTCCTACTACCATCCCCATTAGTACCATCATTTTTAACCTGAACTAGGGGAAAAAAAAAAAAAAATGGGGCTTCCCTGGTGGCTCAGGTGGTAAAGCGTCTGCCTGCAATGCGGGAGACCGGGTTCGATCCCTTGGTTGGGAAGATCCCCTGGAGAAGGAAACAGCAACCCACTCTAGTACTCTTGCCTGGAAAATTCCATGGACTGAGGAGCCTGGTAGGCTACAGTCCATGGGGTCGCAAAGAGTCGGACACGACGGAGTGACTTCACTTTCAATAGAAAATTATCCTAACTGGTCTCCATACATCTTCTCTTGCCTTTCTTCAATTTGTTTTCTGTATTATAAGCCAGAGTGACCTTAAAAAACACAATTATCTTCCTCCTTAGAACAATTCAACAGCTTTTCATTGTTTCCAGAATCAAGACTTAAATCCTTGAGTCAAGTCCCTGCCTTCCCACCTCTCCAGGCTCATAATGTGCCATCTCCCTGCTCGCTTTCTGCACTTGGCTATTCTCATCTTGTGATTTCTCTTGCAAAAGCCTGGTCAATTACTTTGCCCTTCTTTCCTTTCTTCCTCCTTCCCTCCATCCCTTTATCTCAGCTCACTCATCCATCTCAGTGAAAAATCTTCCCTGTCCTCTTTCATGGCGGCAATTTCTCCTCTTACGTGTTCTCATATATCATCCCTCTCGCTTCAGACACTTCAGCACTTCTAATTTTGATAGCATTTGAGTTCTTAACTAACATCTACTTCTCTAATAATCTGTAAGCTACATGAGGGAAGGCATTATATCTCTTGCTTTTTATTTTTGTCTGCTTCCTCAGCACTTAGCACCATGCCTGATACATAAGAGGTGTGCACTAAAGAACTAGGTACTCTGCCTCTTCCCTTTATTTGTGGGACGGCTCTACATCCTGGCTGCAGTATCTGCCTTTTCCCTGGATATCCTTCTGACTTTAGATTTTGTTTTTCTAGATGATTACTAATAGCCTTGATAATAGTAATAGTTTGCATTTTTGACCACTTTCTATTAGCTAAGGACTTTACATATATGATTTCCATTGTCTTCCAATAATTAAGCACTATTAATCAAGATTGCTGGGAGAAATAGCAATAACCTCAGATATGCAAATGACACTACTCTTATGGTAGAAAGTGAAGAGGAACTAGAGAGTCTCTTGATGGAAGTGAAAGAGGAGAGTGAAAAAGCTGGCTTAAAACTCAACATTCAAAAAATGAAGATCGTGGCATCTAGTCTCATCACTTCATGGGAAATAGATGGGGAAACAGTGACACTTGATTTTCTTGGGCTCCAAAATCACTGCAGATGGAGATTGCAGCCATGAAATTAAAAGATGCTTGCTCCTTGGAAGAAAAGTTATGACCAACCTAGACAGAGTATTAAAAAGCAGAGACATTACTTAGCCAGCAAAGGTCCGTATAGTCAAAGCTATGTTTTTACCAGTAGTCATGTATGGATGTGAGAGTTGGACCATAAAGAAAACTGAGCACCGAAGAACTGATGCTTTTGAACTGTGGTGTTGGAGAAGACTCCTGAGAGTCCCTTGGACTGCAAGGAGATCCAACCAATTAATCCTAAGGGAAGTCTGTTCTGAATATTCATTGAAAGTGCTGATGCTGAAGCTCCAATACTTTGGCCACCTGATGCAAAGAACTGACTCATTAGAAAAGACTCTGATGCTGGGAAAGATTGAAGGCAGGAGGAGAAGGGGGCAACAGAGGATGAGATGGTTGAATGGCATCACTGACTTGATGGACATGAGTTTGAACAAGCTTCGGAGGTTGGTGATGGACAGGGAAGACTGGCATGATGCAGTCCATGGGGTTGTAAAGAGTTGGACACGACTAAGTGACTGGACTGACTGAAGCCTATTCTTGAGAAAACTACTGTCATGCATATGGGTTAAATAACCTGTTCAAATCCCACAGTGGTGGAGCCAGGGTTTGCCCTCAGCCACATCTGCTCTAAAGCCTTTGCTCTTTTCGCTACACCACTGTTAGGTTCTTCCTAATAGTGTCATGTGAAGTAAGGATTTCTCTCTAGCCAAGCTGGGTCTTGTGGAACCACCCATACTGGACCAGTCCACAATAACTAAACACCCCTCTCCAACACATATACATAAGTACTTGGTAAATGTAATTCTGCTTCTTATTTTCTTAAAAGGCATTTAGATTCCCTTCTACAGCTTTGTTGGTGTAAGTGTAGATTTCCCACATTGAGATTGTCTTGGAATTGCACACTTGATCTCCCTGAGACCCCTTTTACTGGTGGTTACAGAGAAATTTTCCAGGTACTTTTAACCTTAAATCTTTAAACTTCTTGAGAGAGTTCTGGGTGACTATTTTGGGAAAGCCAAAGGGAACTAAAATTTAATTAGTACCTACAATGTGCCAGGTACTTAACATGGTCACATCTTTGAATCCTTGATGGGAATAACTATCCACATAGATAAGGAAATAAAAGAGTGATCTGGTCTGGATTCTGACTCAGGGATGTCTGAAACTAAAGCCTGTACCTCTGAAAAGATCCCAGTGGGGGATAAGACTCAGATCCTTGGCCCAGAACTGAAACAAAGAAGAATGTTTGCCAAGCCATGGAAGCCACCTTAGGCAAATACGATGGTTTATCTACAGCTTCAGTTGCCAGATGGTAGTTGAGATTATTGAGATTGAACAGAAGGGGTTATTTCCTTCAATTCAGAGGATGCTCCCAAAGATGTTTGTTTTTCAGAAAATATCAGCTTTATCCAACAAACTTTGGGCCTATCAGAACTTATTCTTATCCCTTTTCCCACTTCCCAAACATCTCCTCATTTGTCCTGGTCTAGAGAAGACCCACTTTGTTAGCCACCAACTAAAAGAAAGTCACTTAAAAAGGATTCAACACTTGTTTTGATCTGTGTCTTCTTTTCTGAGTACTTGAGACAAGAAAATGAAAACATATTATAATGGGTGGCTGTGCCTGATAGTAGTATTATAGGTGATTCTTACTTCTTTTCTATGCTTTTTGTAGTTTCTACATTTTCTAAAATGGTGATATATTGCTTTAAATGAAGAGGTGTCTAATTTTAAAGGGACTTCATTACAACATTCAATGGGTAAAGTTTCCTTTTTTAAAAAAAAATGTAAGCTAAAATAAATCTTCCCCGGTAAAGTTAAAGTTTAAAGTCACTTGGGAGAGATTTGTAAGTAAGGTAGGCTGCTTGACTCCCTGTAAGAAGAGAGAGAAATTGGGAGACCCACAACTGGTCCTCACCCAATTAGGTGAGGTAGCCAGGTAAGGTAGACCCAAATTTAGCCAGGTGAACAAGGTTTAATATCCAGAATATTGGGCAACCTATCATTAAGGAAAACTGATTGTGTATTTTGTCATGAATAGGCCTTTTCAAATATTAGGAACTTTTCACGCTATCTCATTAGCATGACTTTTTAAGGCTTCCAAACTTTCCATCAATTACAATCCTGAATCACCTACCATAACCATTTTGAAACCTATATCATGCGTACCTTTACCCTTATCCTATTTATGGCCTTACTTTCTTTTCAGACTTGCATGCACAATACTTCTTTCCTAAGTCTAATTTTGGCTCCCCTCTCAACTCTGACCTGGATTCTCTCTCCTGATATTTTGTCTCACTCTTTCTGGTCTGCCAGATGTAATTGTCAGGAGACCAACCCATATACTATCAAGGTCCTGGATAAAGTCACAAGCTTTCTAAAAAGTGGGTGGACCATGGCAGTGGAACATCCAGGAGAAAACTATTCAGAAGTCCCTGTAGTTGGCATCTTGGACATTTGTCTTCCAAAAGCAGAACCCTAGCCAAAGAAATCAGAACTAGTGGTCAGGATCAGGGGTTCAGTTCCCACATGAGAATCATAGATAAGTCAGATAATTGGAACAGAAATCTGGAATGACATCCACGGCAGGAAAGTGGTTCCATGAGCATGGCTTGGAGAGGAGTTGGCAGGAGAGGTTAGATTTTGGCATTGGGATAAGAAGGGACTTCTGCCTGGTGGGGTTGGAGTTGATATAAAATCTAAGAAAATAACTCAAGAGCCCAGTGGTCAATGCAGAGCACCATTACCAAGGATACCTATCAGGGATTGAGATGAGGAAAGTGGTTGCTTAAGCAGCTGTCCTCAAGTCCTTATTGATCTAGGGAGTGGGTGGTCTGAGTCTGAAGGAAAGTGCAACAGTACATCTAAATACAAGTTGTTGAGCCAGAGAGGGTAAGGGACATTGACAGTTAGGGACCAGGTTAGAGAATGAGAGAATATACATCCTATTGCATCCTCTCATATATATTTCTTCTCTAGAGGTTTGTGAGAAGTAGCAGGTTCTCAGTATATAGCTAGGTGTTTCCCTAACACCTTAGCCTGATTGTATTAACACAGGAGAAAGACACTCTGAAGAGGAGAAGCAAGAATACAGGCATACTTGGAGATACTGTGGGCTCAGGGTTAGATCTCTTTAATAAAGTGAACATTGCTGTAAAGTGAGTCACTTGAATATTTTGGTTTGGTACATGAAGATTGTATATTGTCACTCTGCTTATTTAACTTATATGCAGAGTACATCGTGTGAAATGCTGAGCTGGATGAGGCACAAGCTGGAATCAAGATTGCCAGGAGAAATATCAATAACCTCAGATATGCAGAAAGTGAAGAGGAAATAAAGAGCCTCTTGAGGAAGCTGAAAGAGGAGAGTGAAAAAGCTGGCTTAAAACTCAACATTCAAAAAACTAAGATCATGGCCTCCAGTCCCATCACTTCGTGGCAAATAGATGGGGGAACAATGGAAACAGTGACAGGCTTTATTTTCTTGGGCTCCAAAATCACTGCAGATGGTAACTGCAGCCATGAAATTAAAAGACATTTGCTCCTTGGAAGAAAAACTATAACAAACCTAGACAGCATATTAAAAAGCAGAGACATTACTTTGCCAACAAAGGTCTGTCTAGTCAAAGCTCTGTTTTTTCCAGTAGTCATGTACAGTTGTGGGAGCCAGACAATAAAAATGGCTGAATACTTAAGAATTGATGCTTTCGAATTATAGTGTTGGAGAAGACTCTTGAAAGTCCCTTGGACAGTAAGGAGACCAAATCAGTCAATTCTAAAGGAATTCAACCCTGAATATTCACTGGAAGGTCTGATGCTGAAGCTGAAGCTCCAATACTTGGCCACCTGATGCAAAGAGCCAACTCACTGGAAAAGACTCCAATGCTGGGAAAGACTGAAGGCAGGAGGAGAAGGGTAAGACAGAGGGCGAGATGGTTGGATGGCATCACCGACTCAATGGCCATGAATTTGAGCAAACTCTGGGAGATGGTGAAGGACAAGAAACCTTGGTGTACTGCAGTCCATGGGGTCTCAAAGAATCGGACATTACTGAGTGACTGAGCAACAAATAAAAATTATATTTACAGTGAAAAAATGCTCAACATCACTGTTTATTAAAAAAATGCAAATCAAAACTACAGTGAGGTGCCACCTCACACCAATTAGAATGGCCATCATCAAAAAAATGTACAAATAATAAATGCTGGAGAGGGTGTGGAGAAAAGAGAACCCTACTGCATTGTTTGGGAATGTCAATTGGTGCAGCCAGTGTGGAGAACAGTATGAAGTTTCCTTAAAAAACTAAAAATAGAGAAACCATATAATCCAGCAATCTTACTTCTGGGAATATACCCAGAAAAGACAAAAACTCTTACTTGAAAAAGATACCACACCCCATTGTTCATAGGAGCATTATTTACAACAGCCAAGGCATGGACACAACCTAAATGTCCATCAACAGATGAATGGATAAAGATGATGAAACACACACACACACCCTGGAATGTAGTCAGTCATAAAAAGAAAGAAGTAATGCCGTTTGCAGCAACATGGACGGACCTAGAGATCATCGCACTAAGTGAAGTAAGTCAGACAAAGAAAGACAAATACCATATGATATTACTTTTATGTGGCATCTAAAAAAATAATATAAATGAGCTTATTTATAAAACAGAAATAGACTCAAAGACTTAGAAAACAAACTTATGGTTACCAAAGGGGAGGGGAGGGAGGGATAGGTTAGGAACTTGGGGTTAACATATACAGAATACTATAATAAAAGAGGTAACCAACAGTGACCTACTATATAGCACATGATATACAATATCATGTAATAATCTATAAGGGAAAAGAATCTGAAGAACAGATGTGTATATAACTGAATCACTTTGCTGTACACCTGAAACTAACATAACATTGTAAATCAAATATACTTCAATAAAAAATTAAATTAAAAAATTTAAAGAAGAAAAAGTTATGTTTACAGTATACTATAATCTATTAAGTGTGCAACAGCATTATGTAAAAACCCACAATCTATTCATATTTATTAATAATACTTTATTGCTAAAAAATTCTAACCATGTGCACACTGCTATATTTAAAATGGATAACCAACAAGGACTTACTGTGTAGCACATGGAATTCTGCTCAATGTTGTATGGCAGCCTGCATGGGAGGGGAGTTTGGTGGAGAATGGATACATGTATATATATGGCTGAAACCCTTCACTGTTCACCTGAAACTATTACAACATTTTTAATCGGCTATCAGTTCAGTCGGTCAGTCCCCAATACAAAATAAAAAGTCTTAAAAAACATTAACCATCATCTGAGTCTTTAGCAAGTCATAATCTTTTTGCAATAGTAACATCAAAGATCAATGATCACAGATCACTACAACAAATACAATAATAATGAAAAATTTGAAATATTTCAAGAATTACCAAAATGTGACATAGAGACCTGAAGTGAGCATATACTGCTATAAAAATGGTGCTGATGGACTGGCTTGACCCAGGGTGGCCGCAGAACTTCAATTTGTAAAATATACAATGTCTGCTAAGTACAGTAATGCAAAGTGTGGTAAAATGAGATATGACTATACTTGTTTACTATAGGACAATCAGAAAATGCAAAGAAGCAAAAATTATGAAATAAATAATATTCACAATTCAGCTACCCCCAAGATAGTTATTACTATTTGACATTTATCTTTTCCAACTATATATATACACATACAGACATACATTTGAAGTCTCTGAAGTCTAAGTCGCTCAGTCGTGTCCGACTCTTTGCGACCCCATGGACTGCAGCCTACCAGCCTCTCCGTCCATGGGATTCTCCAGGCAAGAATACTGGAGTGGGTTACCATTTCCTTCTCCAGGGGATCTTCCCGACCCAGGGATCGAACCCGGGTCTCCCGCATTGGAGGCAGACGCTTTAACCTCTGAGCCACCAGGGAAGCACAAACATACATGAAATCCTAAAAAAAACCAGAATTACACAACACTGTCTTTTTCACTCAACAACACGTCGTGAACGTCTTTCCTTTCTACTCAGTATGTAACTCAACACAGTCCTCTATGGCTGCAGAAGGCCCCATAGTATAGATAGCACACAGTTTACCTAACAAACTTCAGAGTGTTGAACATTTTATTGTTTACAATTTGGGGTTATTGCAATTATCTCTTACAGCTAAATTTCACATCTTTAATTTTCTGAAATTAATGCCCATTATTGTTATTGACTCTGCCCAGGAAGAGACTTTGAAATGCTTCAGTAAGATCTGAGAGAGCACCCAAAGAAAATAACCCCAGTCATTAAATCACCCCTTTCCAGTTTCCCATGTATATTTTCTCCAGCTGAAAGTCATGGAATGAAAGATATAGTTGCTTTGTCTTTTATGGAAGAGCTTTCAAGACAGATTTTAAACGTTAAAGATTTTACCTTTATGGCTCTGTAGGGTTCATTATAGAAAAGTGTATAAGGATAGAAAAGTAAAGGGGAAAAAATCCCCTACGGGCTCAATAATTTTGATTTGTTTCCTTCTAGAGCTTCCTCTGTTTATGCTTTGAAATTTATACATAGTTGTATTCATAATTTGTGTATAATGTTATCTTATTTTTCCTGTTTGTCCTAGGAGCCTTCACATTTTTCTGGGGTTTTATCAGTTCATCAGAAACATCATTTGAACATCAATGTTGGCTATATTCCCCTGTGTAGCTTTTGACAGTGGCCCCCCCTTCTAGGCTGTACAGATTTAGGACCAAATCTGCCTTCCTTCCTTACAAAGACTGTCACCTCCCAGTTCCTCCCAGTTGTTAGAATCCCTTTCTGCTCTAGCATCTCTTCCAACATATTATTTTCCATTGTATTCACTTTTTTTTTTAACCCTTTCAGCTTTATTTTTTCTTTCCCAGGGCGTATCCTCCACCTCCCAGATCATAGAAGCATGTGAGAAGCTGAGGGAGGAGCAGAGGGGAGGTGGCCATGAGCATCACAGGGGGCCCCTCTGACGTTGCTCTGGGTACACAGCCTTCAATCCACAGAGGTCAAGTTCCAAGAGCTGATGGATGTTTGCTCCCCATGAAAAACAGATGAATTCTGCATGCTACCTGGGTGGTTTCACATACTGGAAGTGAACACAGCAGGCCAAGCTTGGGAGCAGGGGTGGACCAGGGCACGTGGGCAACCTGAGCAGGCTAATAACCTGGCCCCCTCCAAACAATATTCTCTAAATATCTGGCCAACATTCATCCAGGGGAAAGGCTGGGTGCTGTGTAGCGGGAGAGGACAGGGAAGAATGCTGGTTCAGCACCCACCCACTCACAGCTTGGCTCTCAGCCCTGAACACACCTTACCCAGCATCTAAGAGGCCTGGAAGGCAGCCGAGATACCACCTCTTGCCACTTTAGAGCGCCTGGGCGTTTTGCCCCCATCACGAGGCAATGGTGAAGGGCCTGGGATAGCCAGACAGCCTGCCTACTAGGGGTGTGACTCTGGCAAATTCCTTAACCTTTCTTAAGGGGTCTTCTCATCTGTGAAGTGGGGAATAATAACAATACCTTCCTCAATGGGCTGAAAGAGTTTAAATGAATTATTACATATAAAGCAGTTAGAGAAGTTCCTGGCACAAAGCTATCGCTGTTTATTATAATCACAGAGTATTATTTATAGTAATAAAATCATTATTATCATAATTCTCATTTCATGCTTGTTCTCAATAATTCTCGTAAAGACCATTTTCTCTATCTCATTACATTTCCAGTGACATTTTAGTGCTTCTTACAAACTGGTATCCTGGCAACAGCCCAGCTGGCTGGCACCTAAATCCAACTTGGCTTGGGAGCCTAGAGTTCAATGGACAGGCTACAGTGGAACTGGTGTGTGTGTGAGTGTGTATGTGAGTCTTTTTCAACCACAGTGTATCCCTTGGTTGAAAAAGAGTCTCATCTTCCATGTGAGGATTGGGAGATGCTGAGAAAGGTTAAGATGGACTTAACCTTTCTGGTCATCAACTGGGTGTAGATAATCCTCAGTAAGAAAATATATATGTCCTTGATAAAATCCAGGAAGAGAAGAATTCTCCTTTAAAACAGGTGAATTATGTCTCAAGGGATCCTGAGAGAAACTGTGGGGTAGTGGGGGAGTATGATGTGTGGGCTCTGGAGCCGTGCAGACCTAGATCAGATTTCTGTCTTAGTTACTGAATGACCCTGAACAGAGTAACTAACCTTTCTGTGCCTCAGCGTCCTTGTCTGTGAAATGGGTATATCATGCTGATGAAGGGAGATACCCTCTATATACTGCCTAGCAGGGTGCCTGGAACAGTTTATTATTATTTAATTGCTAAGTTGTGTCTGACTCTTTGTGACCCCATGAAATATAGCCCACAAGACTCCTCTGTCTACAGGATTTCCCAGGCAAGAGTACTGGAGTGTTGCGATTTCCTTCTTCAGATCTTCCAATCCCAGAGATCAAACCCGTGTCTCCTGCACTGGCAGGCAGGTTCTTTACCATCTGAGCCACCAGGGAAGCCACCTAGAACAGTCAGGTGCCCCATAACTGTGACTTCTGAGTTCTTAAAGTGACAACCAGGAAAGGAACCCTGAAAGCACCCTCAGTGTTCACAGCCTAGCAGGTGGGTGATGCACATGTGTGAATAACTTAGAATATTGTCATCTGCAGAACGTATTAATAAAATCCAGGGCATCCCAGAAGGCAGTCATGGCAATAAGATCTATTATTCACCCAGTCCCCAGTCCATCCTGCATGTTCTTGCTAACACTTCTTATCCATTATTTCACATAATCATCCCAATCATCTTGTAAAGTATGAATTATCCCCATTTTACAAATTCAGAAACTGGGGCTAGGAAGCAGGAGCTCGGGCTCATGTCCCCCCTGACCCTAAACCTATAGTCCCTATAACCATTGGACCTAACTCACTTCCCTCATCTTTCACTTGGGGAGATGGTGTCGGTTTCAATTTGATGCTAGAAAATCACTGATAAATAGGTTTAAACCCATAGAACCATATAGTTGGGGAATATTATACTAGGTAGTCTAATGTCTAGGAAATAAATCAGCCTTTTAAGTTTTATATCATAATACCATTGAAATGTTTAATAATTATTGCCAGAGAATGGTATAATGCAGTACTAAAGATGAGTAATTGGAAAACCCATCAAGGCAGATGAGGCATCTTCTCACTGAATTGCCTTCGATCCTTTACATGATTATTTCATTCAGATTTATGAGCAGCTCAGCAGCTCTCTCGGCTGCTTGGCTGTCTTGGCAGCCAGGCCTATTGTGCTGAGAACGTCCGGGATGGACAGAATGTCTCCTGAACACTAATGGGGCTTTCAACGGCTTGACTTCATTTAGGAAAGGACAAAGTTAGGAGTGAAAATTGTTTCCTGCCGCCCCTCCATGTCCCAGTCACTGTGCTGGGGTGTATATGTATTAACCATGCAGGCTCATTGCAAATCTGTAACAGACCTGAGAGGGGACTATGTTTTTCCAGCTCACAGAAGAAACCGAGGCTCAGGGAAATAGTGTCACTTAATCAGATTTGCCAGATTCATAGTGAACTCATACCAGGCAGTCTGGCAGCAAGCCAGTGACCTTTCCACTATACCACCAGCCTTCAGGAAGACCCTGTGTGCCCAGAGAAGGCTTAGTTTTTGAAAGAGAATTCTAGTAACATCAAATGCAAAAGAAAAAAAAAAAAAAACAACAACACACTAATCCCAGCCTGATTTTATTTGCAGCTCTGGTTCCTTAAACATCTGAGTTGATCCTCCACTCTCACCCCTCCCCCTCCTCATTCCATGATTCTCACAATGTCAGCACCTCCAGGCAGACAGGGATCCAGACCAGTCTCCATCAGGGCCAGCGTTTCCCATGGATTCAGCCTCCCCACCCTGCTCAGATCATCCAAGACTGGGGGCTTTATCAGAAGCACAAGCTTATCAGCCTACATTTCCTGAGAGCCCACAGAGTGGGAATTCTTGGCAAGCACAGTTCACTGGTGTATGTGGACAGATGGCTGGCTGGATGAGACAGGAACCTTTGTTTCTGGTCTCACCCATATGTCAAAGTGGCTCCAAATGAGGTAAAATGGGGAAGGAGGAAGGAATGAAAGGATAGGGCTATCTAACAAGCAGGAAAATAATAATATGATTTTTTTAAATGTTGCATTTAGAAGGCTTTAAATAGAAAAAGAGGACGCTCTGATTCTGCCCAACCCTATCATAGTACAACGGCTTTTCTGGGAGATGACTGAGTTTTCTCCATAGTGCCCCAGTCTCTTCCCTGCGTGTGCTCATGATAAGTTACTTCAGTCATGTCTAACTGTGACCCCGTGGACTGCAGCCTGCCAGGCTCCTCTGTCCATGGGATTCTCCAGGCAAGAGTACTGGAGTGGGTTGCCATGCCCTCCTCCAGAGAATCTTCCTGACCCAGGGATGGAGACTGCGTCTCTTACATCTCCTGAATTGGCAGGCGGGTTCTTTACCACTAGCATCACCTGGGAAACCCTGACGCTTAGCTGTCCCCTGCTTAAGTCAGCAAAGCATAGGATCCAAGCTATACTCCCCTCCCCACTCCCCCACCTCGAGGATGAGGTAAGGTTCTGCTGAGGGTTATTTCAGAAGAGGATTTAACAGATTCTTGAACATTTTCAATTTCCTCCCCTTTTAGCAGGAAAATGGCAGAAATGGTGCATGAATTTAAATCTTACTGAACATGGTACATGTCTGTGACCTTCTCCAGACCTCAGGGAAATGTCAAACTTTAAACTCTATCTTAACACTAACAATCTCTCTCAAAGAAGAGGATTTATGGTAACTCCAAGTGGTTATTTATCAAACACATCCATTGTGGTTCTCAGTTGGGGGATTACTGAGCTTCTTCAAAACAAATCAAGTATCTGAGGAGGAAGCATTTTGTCTTTGTGTTCCAGAAGGTGGAGGATTGTGGAGAATACACTGATCAAATCATGCAGACAAGGGCGCAAGACATCCCCCTCCACCACCGCTGTAGTGAGGCAATGCAGGAAGGGAGCAAGAGGCTGGCTAGTACTAGCCTGAGAAGAGGAGATCTGAAGAGTTCACTAGCTGAGGGTGACAGGAAGGAGTTCTTCCAGAAAATTATTAAAAGCTGAAGAATTGACTGTTGTCCTTCAACACAGTGCATTGTAGGATAAAGAACATTAATGTGAAGGAAGTGGGGCTGGGAAGAACAAAGGGAGAGACTGCAAGAAGCAAAGGAACCCTGGATTGAGTCCTGGCCACAGACGTGTTGGTGTGTCAGTTTGTTAGCACTTCGACCTTCACAGTGATTCTCTGACAACCCCTGGCTTTCTCAGACACTGTTCCTCCTTCTCATTGCTAAACCAGCTTCTACCTGGTGGTCTCACCCTTTCTGTCACTCCCTCTGGGAAACCTTCCTGACAGCCTCTGTTCAGTTCAGTTCAGTCACTCAGTCGTGTCTGACTCTTCACGACCCCATGGACTGCAGCACGCCAGGCTTCCCTGACCATCACCAACTCCCGGAGCTTACTCAAACTCATGTCCATCGACTCGGTGATGCCATCTGACCGTCTCATCCGCTGTCATCCCCTTCTCTTCCCACCTTCAATCTTTCCCAGGATCAGGGTCTTTTCCAATGAGTCAATTCTTCGCATCAGGTGGCCAAAGTATTGGTGCTTCGGCTTTAGCATCAGTCCTTCCAACGAATATTCAGGACCGATTTCCTTTAGGATTGACTGGTGGCTCTCCTTGCAGTCCAAGGGACTCTCAAGAGTCTTCTCCAACACCACAGTTCAAAAGCATCAATTCTTCAGCACTCAGCTTTCTTTATAGTCCAACTCTCACATCCAAACATGACTACTGGAAAAACCATAGCTTTGGTTAGATGGACCTTTGTTGGCAAAGTAATGTTTCTGCTTTTTAATATACTCTCTGGGTTGCTCAAAGCTTTTCTTCCAAGAAGTAAGCGCCTTTTAATTTCATGGCTGCAGTCACCATCTGCCGTGATTTTGGAGCCCCCCAAAATAAAGTCTGTCACTGTTTCCATTGTTTCCCCATCTATTTGCCGTGAAGTGATGAGACCGGATGCCATGATCTTAGTTTTCTGAATGTTGAGTTTTAAGCCTACATTAGTCCTACATTAGTTTATCTGCACAGTCAGTTAGGAAAAAAAAAAAAAAAAAAGACAAGAAAGAAAGCATATTTTAACTGTTTTTTTGAGCCTCAAAAAAGTAATAAAGTTCCTTCCACTCAGGAGCTCTCTTGTGAGGAAAAGTAATGTGAGTGTTTGACTTTGTCATAGATCCAGGATTCAGACTCACCCCTGCAAACCTAGATCCTGGAAGTTTCTAGGGCCACTCTACCCCACTTCAGTGACCCACCATCATGTGGTAGCTCTAGTTTTTTAAGGAACCTCCATACTGTTCTCCAGAGTGACTATACCAATTTACATTCCCACCAACATGGGAATGTAAAAAGAAGGAGGGTTCGTTTTTCTCCACAATCTCTCCAGCAATTATTATTTGTAGGTTTTTGACAATGGCCCTTCTGACTGGTAACAGTGCATTGTGGTTTTATTTTGCATTTCTTTAATAATTACTGATGTTGAAAGATTCTACTGTACATCACAAGGAACTATATTCAATATCTTATGATAATCCATAATGAAAAAGAATATAAATATATATATGTATAATTGAGTCACTTTGCTATACAGCAGAAATTAAAAACATTGTAAATTCAGTAATTTTTTAAAAAATTACTATAAAAAAACATAATAAAGAATTCACCACTGCTTTCCTTAGAGAAACTCACAATTAATCCAAAGGATTTCTGAATTGGAAAAACCTCTGAGGCTTCAGACAACTCTCTCCCATCCCCATTTTCTCTCAATGTCCACTACAATGCTCTCCTCCTTGCTATCTGTCTATGAACTTCCTTTTTATAACACCAAGATTGAGCACCTGCAGAAGGCAACAATAATTCTAAAGGTCTATTGAAAATCTCTATGGTTATTACGGCCATTTTGGAAAAAAAAAAAAACACAAACTTTTTTTCCCCAAAATTCTGAACTTAGGGAACAGAAGTCCTCCAACAGGAGCTTGTATTTGTCTCCCTGTGACTTTGAGATGTAAATGTTCCACCTGGGCTTCTCCAAAATTATAAAACACTTTAGCAACCTGAATAGACAATTTATTATCCCAACTGTTATTTATAAACTAGTGAGTTTTGCTGGAGAAGGAAATGGCAACCCACTCCAGTGTTCTTGCCTGGAGAATCCCAGGGACGGGGGAGCCTGATGGGCTGCCTTCTATGGGGTCACACAGAGTCGGACACAACTGAAGTGACGCAGCAGCAGCAGCAGTGAGTTTTGCAACGCAGTTGGAAAATGGGCAGAAGATCTAAATATACATTTATCCAAAGAATACATACAGATGGCAAAGAGGCTCATGAAAAGATGCTCAATATCACTAATTCTTAGAGAAATGCAAATCAAAACTACAGTGAGGTACCACCTCACACCAGTCAGAATGGAAAGAAAGAAGGAAAATGATAGTCATTCAGTCGTGTCTGACTCTTTGCAATCCCATGGACCAACTGTAGCTCACCAGGTTCCTCTGTCCATGAGATTTTCCAGGCAAAAATACTGGAGTGGGTTGCCATTTCCTCCTCCAGGGGATCGACATGACCCAGAGATCAAACCTGCATCTCCTGTGTCTCTTGCGTTGCAGATGGACTCGTTACTACTGAGCCACCAGGGAAGCCCTTTCAGTCCAGTCAGAATGGCTATCATCAAAAAATAAGGAGGACCATTATTTTATATCTACAAATAAAGCATGCTGGAGAGGGTGTGGAGAAAAGGGAATCCTCTTATACTGTTGGTAGGAATGTAAACTGGTGAAACCACTATGGAAAACAGTATAGAAGTTCCTCAGAAAACTAAAAATAGAGTTACCATATGATCCAGCAATCCCATTCCTGGACATAGATCCAGAAAAACTATAATTTAAAAAGACACATGCACCCCAATATTCATATAGCAGTACTACTTACAATAACGAAGACATAGAAACAACCTAAATATCCATTGACGAATGAATGGATAAAGAAGTTGTGGTACATATATACAATGGGAAAACTACTCAGACATAAAAAAGAATGCAATAATGCCATTTGCAACAACATGGCTAGACCTAGAGATTATTATATTAAGTGAAGTAAGCCAGACAAATATTATATATCACTTATATGTGGAATCTAAGATAGACACAAATGAAATTATCTATGAAACAGAAATAGACTTACATGTTAGAGAACAGATTTGTGGCTGTGGGAAAGGGCACAGTACTGGAAAAAATCAGTTTTCATTCCAATCCCAAAGAAGGGCAAATGCCTTTGACTGTGTGGATCACGACAAACTGTGGAGAATTATTAAAGAGATGGGACCACTAGACCACCTTACCTGTCTCCTGAGAAACGAGTAGGAAGTTCAAGAAGCAACAGTTAGAACTTTACATGGAACAACAGACTGGTTCAAAATTTGGAAAGGAGTACGTCAAGGATGTATATTGTCACCCTTCTTATTTAGTTTATATACAGAGAACATCATGCAAAATGCCAAGCTGGATGAACCAAAATATCAGCAACCCCAGCTATGCAGATATCGCTCCAATGGTAGAAAGCAAAGAGGAAGTAAAGAGCCTATTGGTGAAGGTGAAAGAGGAGAGTGAAAAAGCTGGCTTAAAACTCAACATTCAAAAAGCAAAGATCATGGTATTCAGTCCCATTACTTCATAGCAAATAGATGGGGAAACCAAACAGCGACAGATTTTCTTTTCTTGGGCTCCAAAATCACTGTGGATGATGATTGCAGCCATGAAATTCAAAGACATTTGTTCCTTGGAAGAAAAGTGAAAGTGAAGTTGCTCAGTCGTGTCTGACTCTTGCGAGCCCATGGGACTGTAGCCTACCAGGCTCCTCTGTCCCTGGGATTTTCCAGGCAAGAGTACTGGAGTGGGTTGCCATTTCCTTCTCCAGGAGATCTTTCCAACCCAGGGATTGACCCTGGGTCTCCTGCATTGTAGGCAGACGCTTTACCGTTTGAGCCACCAGGGAAGTACTCCTTGGAAGAAAAGCTATGACCAACCTACACAGCATATTAAAAAGTAGAGACATCACTTTGCCAACAAAGGTCCATCTAGTCAAAGCTCTGCTTTTTCCAGTAGTCATGAACGGATGTGAGAAATGGACTGTAAAGAAGACTGAGCACCAAAGAATTGATGCTTTCAAGCTGTGGTGCTGGAGAAGACTCTTGAGAGTCCCTTGGACAGCAAGGAACTCAAACCAGTAGATCCTAAAGGAAATCAGTCCTGAATATTGATTGGAAGGTCAGATACTGAAGTTGAAGCTTCAACACTTGGTCACCTGATGCGAAGAGCTGACCCATTGGAAAAGATCCTCATGCTGGGAAAGATTGAGCGCAGGAAGAGAAGGGGGTGACAGAGGATGAGATGGTTGGATAGCATCACCAACTCAATGGACATGAGTTTGAGCAAACTCTGGGAGATGATGAAGGACAGAGAAGCCTGGCGTGCTGCAGTCCATGGGATTGCAATAAGTCAGATATGACTTAGGGACTGAACAACAACAACAACATGGGAAGGGAAGAAGGGGAGGGATGGATTGAGAGTTTGGGTTTAGCAGATGCAAAGTACTATATAGAGAATGGATAAACAACAAGATCTTACTTTTAGAACAGGGAACTGAATTCAATATTCTCTGATAAACAATAATAGAAAATAATATATATCTATGTATAACTGAATCGCTTTGCTGTTCACAGAAATTAACACATTGTAAATCAACTATTGGAGAAGGAAATGGCAACCCACTCCAGTATTCTTGCCTGGAGAATCCCATGGAAGGAGGAACCTGGTGGGCTATACAGTCCATGAGGTCGCAAAGAGTCGGACATGACTGAGCCACTTCACTGCACTTCAAATCAACTATATTTCAATAAAATAAATTAAAAAAAATTAACTAGTGAGTTTTGTATTGTACCTAATTTCATGATTAAAATTTTAAAATGAAAATTCTGTGTATATCTGGATGCATGTACATCTATGTATATACATTATGGTATGTTTCTAGCTCTGGATGGTAGTGACAAAATTAATTTGCAAAAGAGTTCTGTTTAAAAGAAGTTAAATAGTATATAAATTATCAGAAATATAATAAAAGCTAACACAAATGAATTTCAGGTTCATGTGATCTGGGAAATTTTCAGTATTAATATTTAGTATTATAGCTAGTCTAAGTTTCTTGGTTTAATTAATATAGATATGTCTTTAAAGTTATCAGCATAATATATTTATGGTACTTTTCAGGTAGCAAACCTAAAAGTCAAATTTTGCTTTAAAATTTGTCAGCAAGAAATATAACTTGGTATGATAATATCTCTATAAGTAAATTAAATGCTGTCTCTTATACACATCTAGATGTGTATAAGAGACAGCAGCAATCCATGAATATCTAGTTCATTCCCAATTAAAATAAGTTGCTGAAACATTAATCACTGAACATAGGTTTTCTTTTAGAGAGAAACTAAAGATATTTGAAACGAGTAATAAGTATGTTTGATGCCATACAAAGAAATTTTCTATGAGCAAGTACATGATTCTAGACATTCTAATTAGTAAATGCAATTCCTACCAAAATTAATAGAAATTCTAAGTGGGAAAGAAGACAAGGGGCAAACTAAAATGGATATAGAAAATTGTAAAATGTTTGTAGCAGGGGAAACCCAGTCTTTAGAAAGCAATTTTATGTGTGTGAGGACATACTAAAATTACAATGAATTTAATTAAGTAATTGACTTTTAATATCAAAAGCAAGCTGATGCACAATTAAACTTAGTTTTTTCTCTCTGTTAATAGGACAAAATCTTATTAGGTTATTAGCCTAGTCTTAATGAGGAATTGTACCCAAAAATTTTGTTCACCTTTAATGTAATCTGTCTAGAATAACAAAGATTCTGTATTTTGTAGCTAAGGCTTTTAACAACTACTTAATATTTACCCATAAAGTTTTTAATTGTTATTTTGGTTAACTGGATAACTAAGCATTGTTTCACAGTGACCTATGATCCTATTTGACCAACTGTTTTTTTAAACGTTTGGTATTTTTGATAAACTTCGCAAAATCTAATTCCATATGAAGTCTTTTGACTTAGAACTAATTTTGAAGTATAAGATGTTTCAGAGGGCCTGTGAGATAGCTCAAAGATGTGTTCTCTCTCCTTATAAAAAGGGAGATGGATTAGGATTATTTGATATGTGCAACTACATAGTAAGCATTGTCAAATAAGAAATAATACTAACCTTATTTATGTTGTGTCTATGTAGCTATATTTTACATGTTTTAGAAACTATGTGAAATTTCTGGAAATCTGATATGTCCTGATATAATATTATCAACCATAATTCCAGTTATTATCTTAAATTGCTTTGTGTCACAGAAATAACCATATTTCCTTGTTAGTTCTATTATAACAAACTCTCAGATCTTTAATAATGGGCATTTTTAAGTCTTTTGTCACTTATAGACAGTCACTATTTTATTCTGATGCTTTTACAAATATGCTTCATCTTCAGAGAGATTCATTTCAGGGACTCTGACATCAACCCTAGAATACAGGTTTCTGATGAACTTTCAAATGATGCCATTGAACTGGGTCAGAATTATTGAACTCTAATGAAGAAATTGATGGTTTCATAAAACTGCTAATCAGATCAAAAGTTAATTCCATGGGATTGATGAGGTTGATTATAATTTTTATGACTTTTTATTTTAACCATTGCAGGTGTTTTTTTTTTTTTNATCAACCCTAGAATACAGGTTTCTGATGAACTTTCAAATGATGCCATTGAACTGGGTCAGAATTATTGAACTCTAATGAAGAAATTGATGGTTTCATAAAACTGCTAATCAGATCAAAAGTTAATTCCATGGGATTGATGAGGTTGATTATAATTTTTATGACTTTTTATTTTAACCATTGCAGGTGTTTTTTTTTTTTTTCCCAGATTTAAGGAAATCTTTTCTCTCAACCTATCTGTGACTTTTGGCATTTTCACAAAATACACCTTCGTAAATGGAAATGGCAACCCACTCCAGTGTTACTGCCTGGGAAATCCCATGGACAGATGAGCCTGGCAAACGACAGTCCATGGAATCACAAAAAGAGTTGGACACAACTTAGCAACTAAACAATAATAGCCATCTTCCTAAATAAAGATGAAATATTTATCTTTTTCTCCCTACCCAATCCATCTGAAATTTGGAAACTCTTAGTGACTATTCTTATTTTCATGGAAATATTTGCATATTCACTTGCATAAGTTCCGTAAGAATCTGTCCTTCTTATAACAGAACACAATTGGAAACAATGGTTATTTTTTCAAGGCTTTGACTCCAACATCTTGTATGAGAGGAACATACATAGACTCAGATATAACCTGGCCCAGCCAGCTTCTTGGACATCATGCTCTGGTGCTCTTAGTCTCCTCCACCACGTGTCTCTTAAACAAGCTTCACTGAGAGTTTTTGATGGTTCCCTGTGGTTGCCTCCATTCTACATGATCCCACCCAGAGATCTTAAAGAATTAGTAAGGAAAAAAGAGTAAGGAAGAGATTCAGATTTGAAACTTCCATGGCAGCTGGTTTTCCAGGTGAACCAACACAAATATGCTTTTAACTTCACTCCTCACCTTTCTCAGGGTGCTGCAGGAAAGGGAGACAACCAACTTAAGGCATTCAACGGATAAAGTCAAGTGCACATGTGAAATATGGTCAAGAACCAAATGCACCACTTTCTCATCACCTATTGAAGGATTTCAGTAATTGATAAATTGCTTTTATAGATGGTCAGGGAACAGCTATGTGACAGGATTTTTAAACCTGATTTTATTGCATCCATAGAACAACCCTGTGAAGTAGGTATTATGATCCTAGGTTACAGAGGAGGAAACTGAGATTCCACATTTAAGCAATTTCCTGAGGAACACACAGCTTTCTCATGGACAGAATCAATATTCTCTCACTGTAACTGATCCCAAATCTCCTCTGTGGCATCATCTTCCTTTACTACGCACATCCTTTCTTCCCAGCAAGAATAGTCCCAGAGAAAACAAAAATATATGTATGCAACAATGTACGTATGGGTAAGTGATGATTAAGATATAAAAGTGAGAAAAAGCTGTTTTCCAAGAACACATTTGAAAGTTCCATTTACCTGTGCTAGTTGTAACATCTCAACAAAAAGTTGTTTGTAAATAGTCATTTAATTGGACCCCCTAGGGCCCTGTACTTGAGAACTCAGCTGGCTGATATTCTGAATTCCTAAATGTACTTAAAAGAAAACCAAATGTCTTTTGTCCCAAAGCATTCTATAGTTTAGATTGGTAACGAATTCAAAATCACCCAGCGGTCAATTAGTGTTTTTTGCCTTTCTTCTGTTCTCTTTTGGAACCATAAGGTCAGACTTCACCAATGTCACCTGCTGATTCCCCCGCTGGGCTCTCTTTCTGGATGTGTGTTGCCAAGAGAACAATCCTGCTTTCAACAATAGGAACAACAATCAATGCTTGCACAAAAGATGTGGAGGACAATGGAAGATGTGGGTGAGTTAATTATGTTCCTAGTCATTTTGCTCTTTACAAATAAAGGGCAGGGGTGATCAGTAAGCTTTAGAAAAGCAAGTCACGCTACAGAAGAGAAATGGGTTTCTTAGGAATCTGATGAATGTCCTCTCTCAACAATTTCATTTATATCTGAAATATCCACACAGTTGGGTCCTAGGAGGAAAGAGACAGCACCAGATTGAGAAGTGGGAGACACACATCCCAGAGGAACTCACTTAACCTTTCTGGGTCTTTGTTTTCTCGTGTAAAAAATGTTTCAAGGGCGCCGAAATCCTCTGCAGTCCTAAACTATTGTTCTGCTCTCAGGCTCAGCCTGTTTTGGAAGGACTCAACAGAAAGAGCCAGAGACGGGACCCCATCGCCCTTGGACCTGTTTTCTGCTCATGCTGTCCATGTCCTGGGACTAGCATCCACACTGATAACCGACAGACAGCCCTCAGGCCTGAACTCTGCTTCTATTTTGTCACTCTTGCCTGAGGTCTACCCTGGGCCTTGTCAGCAAAGGACTGCTACATCTTTGAAATCTTGGTCTATGCAACTTCCTCCTAAATACAACTTCCTGTCTTGCATCCATTCATTTAATAAAATATTTATCACCTGCTTGCCATGTGCCAGATACAATAATATCCAGTGGTGAACAAAACAAATATGGTACCTGCCTTTGTGTGGCTTATAGTCAGCCAGACATGAAATACTGTTGGGGAAGAAGGAATTCTCTTCTGCCCTTCTAGGTTCTTCTGGCTGGTCTAAGAATTAAATTAACATGAGAAAATCAAACTTTAACAGGAAAAAAATCAAACTACATGTAAAAATATGTATACATGGGAGCCACCAGGAGAACTGAATATCTCACCAAAATGGCCAAAGCCTTCAGCTGAAATACCATCTTCAGCTAAAAACAAAAGAGGATGGTGGAGGTAGTGGTTTGGGACTTCAAAGGGGAGGAAGGCAATAGAGATGGAAAAACAAATGTTTGACAAATAAACAGGCCATGAAGAAACAATGGGACATAGAATGGACTCTGATCTTTGAGCCCTGCCAGGAATCCCCATCACCACCCCAGCCCATATTCTTTGTGGATATCTCTGGTAATAGCTCTATTCCAGGACTAGCACTATATGTAAATTATTTTAGGTGATTAGGGCGAAGGTCAAGGTTTCTTTCTGAGTCATTTGCGACTGGATTATGTTGAGCTCAAAATCATCTGCATGCATACCAGAGAGACATTTTCAGGTGGCAAATTCTGTTTCTGTTCTGTTTTAAAGAAATACAGAAATGTGTAAAGTAAAAAGTGAATTGTGCCAGTGATTCCACCTCCCAGAAAAAAAGCACTGTTTAACCTTGGGGTCATAATAACTTGCTATTCTGTAACTTCATTTTTTCTCTTAATATAAACAGCTTTCTATTTCCATACAGATAGATCTACCATATATTTTAAGTGCCTGCATGATAATATGTGCCAGACATATTCTACATATTTCATTTGCATAAACTTTCTTAATTCTTACCATAGCTTTCTGAGTTAGTACTATAATTATCCCATTTTCCAGTCAGGGAAACTGAGAGTCCTAGAGAGTTTTCCAGAGACCTGAGGTCACACAGATGGTGAATGGCAAAGCCAGAATTCAAATCCTGACTGTCAAATTCCAGAACTTCAGCTCTTAGCCACTGTGCCTAGTATTCCAATGCCAAAATGTACCATCACTTGTTTTAATTAATCCTGTATGATGGACATTTAGGTCAATTATCTCTCTTTTATTTTCTATAATAAACAAGGCTACAATCAACATTTTTGTACCTACATCAGCCTGCTCTGGTTTAATTCTGCCTGTTGGATTAATTTCTAAAAGTAGAATTTCAGAGTTAAAGGGTATGAGCATTTTACATTTTGGTACACGTTGCCAAACTGAAGGAAATGTTGAATTAATTTGCACTTCCAGCAACTGCATATGGGAGAAATTCTCATTCTCTTCTCAACCCTTGGCACCACTGAATCTGCTCTGGCAGTGGCCGCTGTGGCCTTCTCGCTGCCAAATCAGACCGCTCTTTACAGCCTCATCCTGCTCCAGGCTCTGCTATGTGAACCCCTGTAGACATGCCCTCCTGAAAATTCTTCCTGGGCTTCTCTCTGGGCTCCTCTCTGGCTCTCCTCTCCTTCTATGTCTTTGGCAATTGAAATCTCTTTCCTGTCTGAGTGTCATGCATGACTGGAGTCCTAGGTTCTCCCCTGGTCCTCTTCCTGTTCTAAGTGCTCTCCTTCCCTAATGGGGCAGACTTTCTCAACTGAAAGCCCACCAGCGATTCCCTTCTTCCTCCTTTTAAATTCAAGGCTTAAAGTGTCTATCCCTAAAGGATGGGTCATGAACAGTCTAAGTCAATCATGGCTCGCCTCTTCCTGTTCCTTGAGCTCCAGGTGGCCATGTGATCCGGTTCTGGCCAATGAGACACAGGGGAATCGCCTGGGGAATTCTGGGATTTTTCTTTCTGATCAAAAGATAGCAACCTGTGAGGAGAGCAGTTTCCCCACAAAATGAGTTTTCAGACCGCATTCCCTCCTATTTGAGGCTTCTCTGGTAACTCAGCTGGTAAAGAATCTGCTTGCAATGCTGGAGACTCTGGTTCGATTCCTGGGTTGGGAAGATCTTCTGAAGAAGGGACAAGATACCCACTCTAGTATTCTGGCCTGGAGAATTCCATGGACAGAGGAGCCTGACAGGCTACAGTCCATGGGGTCGCAAAGAGTCAGACCTGACTCAGCGACTTTCACTTTCTTCCCCTATTTAGAACATCGGAAGTAAGGATGAGATGCTTTGAGCTAGAACAGCCATTTTACAGACAAGGAGAGAAAGACCAAGTGAATCACAGTGACCTGACATCACTGAACTTCTTAAAGAATGCTGAAGCCACCTGTTTGCCAAGCTCCTTGGTAAATAATGAAATGAACCTATGAGAACAGCCTCCATTGTATTTTCTGTATCTTACAGCCAAATATCTCCTACCAGATAAATACATAATAGTTAACTTACCCTGATGTACTAACACCAGGCCCCATCCTTGAGCCTCAGAACTATACTTAATAATAAAAATGAATATTAAGTACCTGCCATGAGCTAAGAACTGTTCTAAATTATACAAGTCTATAAAGTAAAAGTGCTATTATTATTATTCCCATTTTATTAATGAGAAAACTAAGGTACAAAGAGATTAAATAACTTGCCCATAGTCATAAATCTCTTAAGAAGCCATGTTATGATTCAAATCAGGGCAGTATAGATTTAGGGTCCATATGCTCAAAATATCACACATCCTCTCAGCTACCTGGATGGCACACTGCTACTGCTGCTAAGTCACTTCAGTCGTGTCTGACTCTGTGCGACCCCATGGATGGCAGCCCACCAGGCTCCCCCGTCCCTGGGATTCTCCAGGCAAGAACACTGGAGTGGGTTGCCATTTCCTTCTCCAACGCATCAAAGTGAAAAGTGAAAGTGAAGTTGCTCAGTCGTGTCCGACCCTCAGCGACCCCATTGACTGCAGCCTTCCAAGCTCCTCTGTCCATGGGATTTTCCAGGCAAGAGTACTGGAGTGGGGTGCCATTGCCTTCTCCGTGGATGGCACAAGGGACCCTGAATTTAACATATTACACATGGAGCTCATGCTCCTCCTCCCTCATAAATGGCTTCCTCCTTCAAATGCCTCCTTTGGGTCAGAGGAGAAACCTCAAGTCTCCTTGGATTTTCTTCTCCCCCAGGTCCAGTCAGTTACCACCCACTGACGGAGCTATCTTCTGAACATACCCCTCGGTGCCTGACTTACAGTAAATGAGTAATAACTGCTGGCTGCTGTCCCCAGCCTCTGCTTGATAGGGCTGCTCATGCCATCTTGCCTTTCACCATCCAAAAAACCCTCGAGCCCGCTGACCTCGCTTGATCCACTGGTCCTTCTTTTACTTTGGGTCTTTGAATATATTGTCCCCCTGCTCTGCATGCCCTGCATTATACTCCCTAATTAATTCTTTTATAATTTAACCCAAGTGTCCTGAACACAAGGAGGCCTTCTCATTCCCCCACTTCCAGGAACTGATCCCCAGGCATGCCCAGAAGCTCTTCATCGCCACTCCTATTCCATGGCAGTTTAATGATTGGTTTACTTACCTGACTCCCTCCCCTGTCAACCCCACATTCTCATACCAAGTTATAAGCTCTCAGGAGTAGGATTCTCTATCTCAAACTCAGTTCCTCCTTCTTTCCACTCCCTGCCCTTCCTTTGTTCTCTATCTTAATTCTTGGTATCATTAAACTAGAAACTTCTATACCATCTTTAAACCCCATAGCAAACTTCCCCCTCTAAAATGTTGTTTGAGTCTATCTTCTCTCTCTTCCCAAGTGACTAACTGTATGGTTTAAGATCTTAGCCTTAATGACTTTGGCAAAGCTGATTTCTTTTCCATTAGGGACCTAGTAAAGGTTACCTAAGGTTACCTAGGGTTTCCCTGGTGGCTCAGACAGTAAAGAATCCACCTGCAATGCTGGAGACTGAGGTTCAGTCACTGAGTTAGGAAGATTCCCTGGAGAAGGAAACGGTAACCCACTCCAGGATTCTTTCCTGGAGAATCCCATGGACAGAGGAGCCTGGTGGGCTACCGTCCATGGGGTTGCAGAGAGTCAGACCCGACTGAGGGACCCACACAAAGGTTTCCTATAGAGCTGAAAGGTGAAGCCAGTTGTATGAAAGGTGGTTCAGATTTGGAAAAAGGCCCTCTACCTATTTATAGATTGAATATAGCCTTGCATTGTCACATTTTACTTCTTTCTATCTACAAATCAGCATCAAGACTCAACTACTCTAAGCAGTACCTTGCCCCAGGGTTATTTCATAAGAAAAGGTGAGTTAAAGATTTGTTCAGTAGCTCTGGTAAAGCCTTCTTAAAAACCAAAGATAGGTTAATCAATCAGGCAAGCAATCAAAATATAAGACCAAACACAGAATTCAATAATAGTGAGCTGCTCATTCTAAATAGTGTGTGATTCAGGAGTCTGATCAATACATTTCAAAGATGTAACAAGTATAAAAAACAAGGGACCTAAAAATACTTTGTTGCATTCATTATCAGAATGGACATATTTTCCAAGATACTTAGCTAGTTCTGGCTAATCCAACCATTAACATTTGCAATATGTTGAATAGCAGGCACAGTTTTAGTGAAAGTCTTTCATTTGAAGGTCCATTTTGTAAATATTTGATAGCTACGTAAAACATGCCTGACCTTGCCACTTCCTGGTTTAGACACTTTAGGCAAGTCACTCACCCTCTGATTCTTCATCTGTAAAATTGGATAAGAAGCCAGTTCTGTCTCCATCACAGGCCTATTCAGTTCAGTTCAGTTCAGTCACTCAGTCGTGTCCGACTCTTTGCGACCCCATGAACCACAGCACGACAGGCCTCCAGTCCATCACCAACTCCTGGAGTCCACCCAAACCCATGTCCATAGAGTCGATGATGCTATCCAACCATCTCATCCTCTGTTGTCCCCTTCTCCTCCTGCCCTCAATCTTTCCCAGCATCAGGGTCTTTTCAAATGAGTCAGCTCTTCACATCAGGTGGCCAAAGTATTGGAGTTTCACTTTCAACATTAGTCCTTCCAATGAACACCCAGGACTGATCTTTAGGATGGACTGGTTGGATCTTCCTTGCAGTCCAAAGGACTCTCAAGAGTCTTCTCCAACACCACAGTTCAAAAGCATCAATTCTTCGGTGCTCAGCTTTCCTTATAGTCCAACTTTCACATCCATACATGACCACTGGAAAAACCATAGCCTTGACTAGATGACCTTTGTTGGCAAAGTAATGTCTCTGCTTTTGAAAATGCTGTTGGGATTGGTCATAACTTTCCTTCCAAGGAGTAAGCGTCTTTTAATTTCATGGCTGCAGTCACATCTGCAGTCATTTTGGAGCCCAGAAAAATAAAGTCTGCCACTGTTTCCACTGTTTCCCCATCTATTTCCCATGAAGTGATGGGACCGGATGCCATGATCTTCGTTTTCTGAATGTTGAGCTTTAAGCCAACTTTTTCACTCTCCTCTTTCACTTTCATCAAGAGGCTTTTTAGTTCCTCTTCACTTTCTGCCAATGCCACTGTTTCCACTGTTTCCCCATCTATTTCCCATGAAGTGATGGGACCGGATGCCATGATCTTCGTTTTCTGAATGTTGAGCTTTAAGCCAACTTTTTCACTCTCCTCTTTCACTTTCATCAAGAGGCTTTTTAGTTCCTCTTCACCTTCTGCCATAAGGGTGGTGTCATCTGCATATCTGAGGTTATTGATATCTCTCCCGGCAATCTTGATTCCAGCTTGTGCTTCCTCCAGCCCGGCATTTCTTATGATGTACTCTGCATATAAGTTAAATAAGCAGGGTGACAATATACAGCCTCGATGTACTCCTTTTCCTATTTGGAATAGTCTGTTGTTCCATGTCCAGTTCTAACTGTTGCTTTCTGACCTGCATATAGGTTTCTCAAGAGGCAGGTCAGGGGGTCTGGTATTCCCATCACTTTCAGAATTTTCCACGGTTTATTGTGATCCACACAGTCAAAAGCTTTGGCATAGTCAATAAAGCAGAAATAGATGTTTTTCTGGAACTCTCTTGCTTTTTCAATGATCCAGCAGATGTTGGCAAGTTGATCTCTGGTTCCTCTGCCTTTTCTAAAACCAGCTTGAACATCTGGAAGTTCACGGTTCATGTATTGCTGAAGCCTGGCTTGGAGAATTTTAAGCATTACTTTACTAGCGTGTGAGATGAGTGCAATTGTGCAGTAGTTTAAACATTCTTTGGCATTGCCTTTCTTTGGGATTGGCTATTATGGAACTCAAATGAGAGGATGAATATGAACATGATTTAAACACTACTAAGTTATCTAAGATACATTTTGCAAAGGGTAGAACATAGTCAAGCCAGGCAAAAGAAAAGAAAAGCTTTGTTCACAGATCACTAAACAAAAATAGAGATAAGTAAGCTAATTTTAAAATCCTCCAGTTAATGCTTAGTTTAGAAACAATTATAATAATTTCTTAAAAGAAACACACTGATGCTGATTTTTTAAATCGATATGTTTCATTTTACTTCATTATTGGTTCCCCCTGTTAACTAAAGGGTTGAGAATTTTAAAAAATGAGTCTAACTGTTTTTATTTGTGATCTCATTGGCTTACAACTCAATGAAAATGTTTTAAAGAAACATCATTATTTTGGGGCCCTGAATCCAGTTACACTTGGCCATTTGTTCAGTCTCAACTTGAAAAGTGGGTTGTAATATTTTCCTTTATAATTAGTACTCCTGGAGAGTAAAATTAAATTTCTCATCTGAACATAGGAAAATGTAACATGTGCCAGAAGGGCCATTGCCAACGAAAATGGGCCTGACACCAGCACTGAAATGTACTAAAGTCTCCCTCAGCACCTGCAAAGGGGGTGGAAAGGCTGCCTTGCTAAGCTGCAATGCCCTATGCCTCTTTCAGAAGTGAAAGTCTGCTGATTTGCTGTCAGCTGTTGCACAATGCACAGAGGTCATGCTGGCCAAAGGCAGCCCCTGGCACTTCCTAAGTGATCCAGAAATGTTGCCTGAGTTGAAATTGAAAAAAAAAAAAAATGGCACATTACTTTCTGTGTGAGTCAACACCAAGCTTCCTTTCTTTTCTAATTTAAGTCCCCAAAGCACGACTAAAATGATCATTTTTAAAATTCTATTTTAAAAGCATTAATTTTAGATTAAACCAGATATGAGGCATCTTAGATTCTTTTTGAACAAGAATATTTCTTTTTTAATATTTCTTTTTTAATGTAAGTGTAAAAATATAACAGAAAAAACTACACTGAGAACTTGTTTTAAAGCTTCCGTTAGCAGTAAACGAATGATATGTTCAGTTGACAGCTAATCAGATTGAGAGAAAACATAACTGATGCTCTAGTCACATGACTCTTTTTCCAAATAAATGAATGAATAAGTTGGCTGCTATTTTGATAGTTATGTCTACCTGGATACATATAGTTGTGCCTTCTTGCTGAATGTGTAGCTTGTACAATTGACTCTGTCTGGCAGATCTATTTCAGCAGTCAAACCCTCTCATAGGTTAGTACAGGTTGAAAGTGCATAGATCATAGGATCTCCTCGCTAGTTTCCTAAACTACTTAGCCTCTTGGTGGTTCAGTTATATGAATTGTATTAAATGAGATAATGTGTGAAAAGTGCTTACAACATTGTAAATGTTCCTGTGAAGAGCAGACATTGCTATTACACCCACAGAGAAAAAATTCCTGAGGCACTGTTAGTAGGAGGGTATCCACAACAGTAGTATCTGAAGCTGATGTTAGAACCACCTCCCCTCTCTTCCCCTTCGCAGCAAAGGAGTAGAAGAAGCAATCAGTCCCAAGATTGGATGACCCCATGGGGTAAGTCATCAACGGCTCAGCCCTCTGGGGACATCTGTACTTTACCCATGAGAATGAAAGGCAGGGACCTGACACTTTGGAGATCTCTCCTAGAGTCCTGGCAGGGTGAACATTTCTCCAGCTTGCTTGAGCAATTCAGCCAACACAAATAAAGCCAAAGGTGATCCATAGCCTTCACATTTCCCAGGAGGCATCCCTAAGACCACAAACCTCTGGTGCGCTGCACAAGAATAACATGACTTACCCCCTCCTAGCAAGAGCTGCTGCTAACCAGCCAACATGGATGCACTCAGAGACATTTCCAACATTCCCTTGTTCTTTGGCAGTGGAAACACAAAGATTTTACTCTTGAGCTTCAATTCAGTTCAGTTCAGTCGCTCAGTCATGACCCATAGTCACAAGTGTCAATTAACCAAGTCTCTGAAACAGCCATTTACAAATTATCAAAAACTTTAAGCATGTTCATAACCCTTAAGATCCCAATTTTAGTTCTGGAAAACCATTTTAATGAACTAATCTAAAGCATAAGATTTTTCTGGTCAAAAATTTTTTTTTGAGAATTTATTAGTTCAGTTCAGTCACTCAGTCCCGTTTGACTCTCTGTGACCCCATGGACTGTAGCCCGCCAGGCTCCTCTGTCCATGGGATTTTCCAGGCAAGAACACTGGAGTGGGTTTCCATTTTCTTCTCCAAGGGATCTTCCTGATCTGGGGATTGAACTCAGATCTCCCACATTGCAGGCAGACTCTTCCCCCTCTGAGCTACCAGGGAATCCCAGAAAAGAAAGTAAAAACAATTTACATGGCCATTAATAGTAACATTTATAAAATGAAATTTTTAAATTTCATGTACTTCTATATATACCTTTGTTTTACAACAAGCATGTACTAATTTTTATAACTAAACTTATAGTTGAAGAAGCCATTTAAAAAGACCAAAGTAATCAATCTGTGTACCAGGAGGCAGTCCTCTGATCTGGTGATGGGAGGTGGGGGTATTGAATGATATCCTCCGAATTGAAAAGGAACTTTGAGACTGAAAAATGAAGGGGGCAACTCCATAAAGTGCAATAACAAAGTTTACCTTGCGTAACTTACACACAGGCAGCAGCCAGAGACATTTGCAGCTGCGCTCCAAAAAGCCAAGGTCAAGATCAGAATCTGACTCCTATGGAGAGGCATGCCCACGCCAACGGGAACTGGGGAGAGGAAAAGGTTTCCTCTCCTCCCCCTCCCTGGAGGTCTCAGGACCCACCATCTGGGTCAGCAAAAGGGATCTGTTCTTCCAGTTTTCATGTCAGATGAAAGCAAGGGTAAAAGTTGATAGGGAATTTATCTGGCTTAGGCGCATCCCTTGTGAGTAGGCTCAGTCACATAGAGGGGCTGGGGGTGGGGGCGGGTAGGACTGGGGGCCTGAGATGGAGCTGACAAAATGGAGTCAGTGTAGTTTACCCATACATCTATTCTCTGGGAACTTGCCTGTGTATGTTCCCCTTAGTTTACAATTAAAGACAGGCAGGTATTCCTTCATTTAATCCCAAAGGCTGAAGTCATGGGGTGCAAATGCCAGGCACTGAGAGTTCATGACTCCTCTCATGCACTCTGAAGCCCCAGATGATCATTCCTTCCCAGTGCAATAGGCCACAGCACCAGACCCTTCTCACAAACCCCAGAGAATCTCCACCAACTAATCAGACCTGATACACAAGACTAAAATCTGCCATAGTTCCTCACATCTAAGATGCCATTGAGTATAAGAGGCAGTGATGACATCTGGGGAGAAGAAATCTTCCATTTCATGTGTACATCAGCTCTAAGTTATGTTCTGACTACCAGATTTAAAATGGAATTTATTTTAGGAGTTGTGGGATGCGGCTGTTGCCCTCCCTGGTCCAAGGCAGCCCTTCTTTTCTTTTCTTTTCTTGCTCATAGAACTCTTGGCTTGCTGCCATCTTATCTATTGTCAAGAAGTGACAGCACAGATGTGAGTCTGGGGCTGGGCCCACTCGTCCACTCAGCTGGAAGAACAAGAGGATCTGGAAGTTGCTGACAAATTCAGGGTGGCAGGGAGCAGAGGCAGCTTGGGCTGGGAGGTGGGCAGCGGGACCTGGATCTCATACAGAGCTTCTCCCCAGAAGTAACTTCTAACTGGGTTACGGTCAAAAGCTTCAAAAGAAATAGCTTTCCTAGATTTCTAGTCTTAATGCTCCCCTTTCTCTTAAGCCTACAGCATCTGCAAACAAGCTTTACTCTTTTTCTGCTCACTACAAAGCACCCAAGGAAGAAAACACCCCTCTGCTCTGTGGGCTTGAGCAAACAAACAACCTCTCTGAATCTGTTTCCTCATCTTTATAATGTTTATAACACTTTTCTCAGAGATGGCTTGTGAAGTTTAAAGTATAACAAAGAGGGTATCCAGGGTAGAGCCTGGCATACAAGGGGTGCTCAGTAACTGCTGGTCATTAAGAGTGCTGCTAAGTCGCTTCAGTCGTGTCCGACTCTGTGCGACCCCACTGATGGCAGCCCATTGGGCTTCGCCATCCCTGGGATTCTCCAGGCAAGAACACTGGAGTGGGTTGCCATTTCCTTCTCCAATGCATGAAAGTGAAAAGTGAAAGAGAAGTCGCTCAGTCGTGTCTGACTCAGCGACCCCATGGACTGCAGCCCACCAGGCTCCTCCGTCCATGGGAGTTTCCAGGCAAGAGTACTGGAGTAGGATGCCATTGCCTTCTAATAATGATAAACATGGCTTCCCTGGTGGATCAGTGATAAAGAATCCGCCTGCCAATGCAGGAGACGCAACAGATGCGGGTTTGATTCCTGGGTCGAGAAGATCCCCTGGAGGAAGAAATGACAACCCACTCCAGTATTCTTGCCTGGGAAATCCCATAGACAGAGGAGCCTGGTAGGCTACAGTCCACAGGTTCACAAAGAGTTGGACACAGCTTAGTGGCTGATCACACACACACAACAAAGAACACAGTAGAAAACAGAGAAACTAACATATCCTCTGGGGGGCGGGCGGGTGCTTGACCCGCTGCTGCTGCTTCTGCTAAGTTGCTTCAGTCGTGTCCGACTCTGTGCGACCCCATAGACTGTGACCTGAATGGAGCCTAAATATGTAAACAAATAACTTTAAAAACTGTTCACATGTCCAGATATTTCAGGATTGTTTCTTACAGTTTACCTTTCCTGAGAATAAGTGCCTGGAATGAGCATAAAAAACTTAGTAAGGTGAGGTAGACGTCCTCCAGTTGGGTGAACTGGTTGCTCAAGGGGCAGGTGTATTAAATAGTAGCAATAAGGTCTGGACAAAACTGACACAGCTTCCAGAACTATACTCAGGCCACATACACCCTAGCAAGATCCTACTCACTATCCAGAAACACAGCGAATTTCCAGTTTGGCAGCTGCAAACCCATCAGTGAGTCAGAGAATCTGGGGAAACAATTGTTACTAAGTCCCTTAATTCCACTTTTTCCCCCACCCCAGAAAAGAAAGGCAAAATAGGATTAATTTGCAAGTCTTATTAAGAGAGTTGTTCTAAAATGACTAATTACCATGCTTTTACTAATAGAGTCAGATTTTTTTATTTCAGAATCTCATTCTGGAAGAAAAGCTGGCCAAATGGAAGTAGAGTGTGGTGGGCTTGATTTTCTCCGTCTCTGAGCCCACATCCACAGCCCCTGGGGCCTTACTGATAAAACAGACAAGGCTACAGAGAGAGTTGAAAGAACAAGAAGCAGAAGAACTATCTATTTGAAAACCTGCATAATCAGCCTAAGAATTAGCAGAAGTTGTAAGAATGGGCCTCTGGGGCTGCCTGGATCCGTATTCTCAGCCTAAAACTTATGCTGAAGGAGAAGCAAGAACCTAAATTCAGGCTGGAGCAAACTGATTTAGTAACATGTGTGAAATTACATTTGGAGGATGGGGTTGCTGTTAGAAACAGACCTACAGGGAAAAGATGTAGGAAATATCAGATGCAGTCATGGGAGACCATTTTTTGCTGGGACAAACACCTCTCCAATAAGGTAGACTATATAAATAGACATATTTAATATTTAATAACTAGAGAAGAGGACATACAATTTAGCCACCCTTTTATTCAACAAGCATTTATTAATTAACTACCAAGAACTAATTTCTGAGCTGGGCCCTAGGGATTCCAAGATGATTAAAATACTCTTTGCCCTTAAGGGGCTTGCAGTCTAGAAGATTAAGGCCAAGAGATATAAGCAAAAAGGAAATTCACCTGAACCAAGGACAGTAGAGGCCTCTGGGGGGCTTGGCTTCCACTGGGGTCTGGGGTTGGAGACTCAGAACAGCAGTGGCTTTACAAAGGAAGCGACCTTGGACCCAGCCTCAAAAGAAGAGTGAGTATTCACTAGGCAACATACAGATTGGCTGATCCTTGTTCCTACTTAGAAGGCTGCAGCTTGAGGAGGATGCCCTTATGGAGAAAAGCCTCTTTCCTGAGCACACAGGGCAAATGTCATCTGCATGTCTCCACAGCGAGACCAGACGGGGCACAAATAAGTTGTTCAATAAGGATCAGGTGTTAGTCTGGTTCTTAGATATACCCCTCCAGGGTTAAAAGCTGCCCCACTATGGGGTCACAGGATACATGCTATGGCACAGCATAGCCTCCATCTGGGTTGAATAGCCCCAGGTGAAATGCCAGGGTGGGTGAAGGCACCAGCCAGCTGGACTGGTATTCCCAGGCTGCAGTAACTGTTGGTGCCAGGAGGCTTTGTAGAAAGGAGTTTCCAGGTGCAGGGGTTGGGAGTACTGAGTGTTGGACTCCAGAAGGCTGACCAGCAAGCTCTGACTGGTGAGGAAGTGGAAGAGCAAAAGCAAATCCCCACCTTAGGGAGTTGGTGCCCCTTCCGTCCTAGATTCATTTACTGTTTATGACCAGACTCTTGTAAGCACTCTCTAGACAGCATGCCCTTCTGTCTCATTTTTCACATCCTCGGAGAGTCCAGTGCTCATTCTTGAGCTTCTTGAGCTGAATTCAAACCCACAGGGAGGCACAGAGCAGGCCAAGATCTGCTCTGGGGCTTCTGTACTCCTTACATCCAGCTACCCTAGACTGGAGTCATATTCTGTGCCTGATATCTTGGTCCTGGTCTGTCTTGATCACCCACATTAATTAGGAGTATGCAACTGGTCTTAAGGGCTCTCCATTAAAGAAAGAAATGGTTTGTTACAAGGGGCATCAGGACTTTAACTTAAAGCCAAGATCCTCTTAGAATACCACCACCAAAGCCATCCTATTTTCCCCTGGCTAGGGGCTGGCTTCACTTGTGATAGACTGAAATGCTCAAAGATGACAAGCCCCAGACAGGTAGACTAGAGAGATGGTTGTGGTTTAGTGGAAAGAGCACACTCAGTGGTGTAGGATATGACTCCAACTTAATATTGCATCTAGAAAATAGAGATCATCACACCTGGCTTACCTGCTTCTGTGAGTTTGGGTAGCTGTGAACTGATGCAAGATAATCTATTGAAAAACAGGATCGAGTTGAGAATAGTGTGATCATGTTTCCCTACACGTGTGCTCACATACTTGCACACACCCCTGCTCATGTAAGTTACCTGCTTGGCCTATGTCAAGAGGAGCTTTCCTCTTCAGAAAATCTAAATGTTCTCCTTTCTCCAGGAGTCCCTACCCTTCCTCTGGCTCTCCTTCACCTGCACCTGTCCTCACCCTCAGTTTCAGGTCCTTTTTATCCACTTCCTCTTCTTCCATTTCCACACTTATCTGTCCAAATCCATCTATCACATCTGTGTCTCTTCCTTTCTAAAACGAGCCCCGCTAATGCTCTTAATCTCATCCCCCTGTCATCTCCACACACTAATCCTCTTACATTTCCTGTCTTCCCTGTCTACCATGGTTTCATCAAACGCCTACATCTTAATAGCCAGCCTGAACTCTGTCTTGAGCTTCCAATCCAAATTGCCAACTGACAGTGAACCTCTCCAGCTACATCATATGCTGGGCCCTCCAACACAGGCAAAACTGAATATGGTGACCTTTCCACTGAACTGTCTCCTCTTCCTGTATCTGGTCTCAGCCCCAACATTATACCTTTATTCACTTATTCCTGCAATACTTGCTTATTGAGTGTCTGTGTGTCAGACAACATGAAAAGTAGTAGGAATGTAACAGCCCTCATCCTCATATAATGGGAAGGATGGACATTAATCAGACAGTCAAATGAGCACAGTTACAGCTGCAGAATTTCCTACAAAGGAAAGATGTAAGTTGATGAGAATGTAAGAGCACATAAGGGTGCTAAGGGAAGATTTTCCAAAAAGCAACTTACAACATAAACACTGAGATCTGACAACTGAGTAGGCAGTAGGCAGGAGAATATGGGTTGAGTGTTCCAAACAATGAAACATATTTATTTACAAAGCCCCTGGGGCAGGAGAAAACTTGGAGTATTTATAGGAGAGAAGTGTGTCTGGATCCCAGGGAGCAAGGAGGAGATGATATGAGGAGAGACAAGTTGGGACCAGACCTTGCTGAGTCATATAGGCTGTTAGGAAATTTGTCTTCCTGAAATTAGTAATAAGTTGACTGTAGTTTGCCAAGCTCTTCTGTCCATGGGATTTTCCAGGCAAGAATACTGGAGTGGGTTGCCATTCCCTTCTCCAAGAGATCATCCCAACTCAGGAATTGAACCCGGGTCTTCTGCATTGCAGGCAGATTCTTTACCATCTGAACCACCAGGGAAGCCCATAATAAACTGACTACCTTCAATATTTATTGAGCACCTACTATGTATTAGGCACTTTTCTGGATACTGGTGACACAGAGAATACAGCAGATAATGAAACAAAGTCCTGACCTCATGGAGCTGTCACACTGGTCACACAGGCCCCTGAAGGGTGCTCAGCAGAACCACTGTGAGATGGCAAAACTGAGTGAAGGGAGGTCAGGGTGGTTGTCCAGGGGAATACGATGACAAGCTGGACTAAGACTAGGCTGAGAAGGAAAGAAGCTGGTGAATGAGAAAGATACTTAGGAGGTGTAATCAACAGGATGATGAATTGGTTGGGCATTGAGTTTCTGTTTATTATGGTTTTTTGTTGCTGCTGTTCTTATTATTTTAAGAAGGAAGATTCAGGAAGGTAAAGTCATAAAACTTGAGCTGAAGGGAAGGATCTAATCAAGAGGAAACAGTTGACTCTGAAAAAAGGAGAAAAGGTTATTGGCCATATAAGGCTCCTGGGAAGGTAGGCAAGAGTGGTACCCAGAGCCAAAGGAGAGAATTTGGCTTTAGGAGGAGGGAGACAGCACATTATTTTAGTAAGAGGGATAGTGAGGAAAGATGTTGATACATTTATTAACTTGGTATTGCAAAGTTAATGGAGTTCTGGTCCAGGGATTTGCTTTTTATTCCCTATAGAACAGGAAACAAGGTCCATGATTAAAAAAAAAAAAAAAGATGTGGAAAGAGGTAGCAAAAGATGAAAAATTAGAATTAGGGATGTGAGAAATCAGTGTTAGGGATCTGGGACCGAGAACTTTTGAGAGTAATTTAGTCAGGTTGCCAGGCAGGTTGAGAGCCTCCAAGATCAGTATTCCTGAGTGGTTGTATATGGTAGGTAGAAAAATGTACCCCCTTCTCCAAAATATATTCAATTCCTAATCTCCAAAACCTGTGGATATAAATTTGTATAGCAAAATATGTGATTAACTCAAAAATCTTGAGGAGTTTATCCTGGATTATCTGCTGCTGCTGCTAAGTCGCTTCAGTCGTGTCTGACTCTGTGCGACCCCATAGACGGCAGCCCACCAGGCTCCCCCATCCCTGGGATTCTCCAGGCAACAACACTGGAGTGGGTTGCCATTTCCTTCTCCGGTGTGTGAAAGTGAAAAGTGAAAGTGAAGTTGCTCAGTTGTGTTCGACTCGCAGCAACCCCATGGGCTGCAGCCTACCAGGCTTCTCCATCCATGGGATTTTTTAGGCAAGAGTACTGGAGTGGCTTGACCCTAAATGCAATCACATGGGTCCTTAACAGAGAAAAGCAGAGCGAGTGTTGACAGAGAGACACAGATGAGAAGGCAATGTGGAGACAGAGGCAGAGGCTGGAGTGATGTGGCCACAAGACAAGACTTCGCGTAGCCACCCAAACCTGGAAGAGACGAGGACAGGTTCTCCCCAGGAGCCCTCAAAGGGAGCGTAGTTAGGCTGACACCTTCATTTGGGCCTAATAAAACTGATTTTGGAATTTTGGATTCCAGAACTGTGAAAGGATAGACTTCTGCTATTTTAAGCCACCAAGTTTGTGGCAATTTGCTAGTTCTGTCCTAGGAAACTAACACCATGTCAGTCTACCAACCTGTACTACATTGTGACTTTCTCTGCATACAGGGCTCAAGTGCAAGCACAAGGAAAGGGAAGAGATGTGTTCATTCAGGTTGGAGCTTTGCCATTTGGGTGTAAAGATAAATGATAAGGAAATTCTGGGCTATGGCAGGGGTGTTTCTGAGATGATGAGTTTAGATGAGGAATGAAACTGAGCAGGACCTGTGGGACCTTCCCAGATACAAAAGCTATTCCATGTCTCCTGTTTCTTATTTGTGGGCAAAGACTTTAGTCTCCTAGGCTTTACTGAGTTTCAAATAGCAGACTCAAGCAGTTGCTAACTAGAGAAGTGAAGGAATGCTGAAACAAAGGAAAAGCTGTCAAGAAACTAGTTTATAAGAGACTACTCTGAGCAACTATGTGTCAATAAAATGGACAACCTAGAAGAAATGGACAAATTAGACAGTATAATCTTCTAAGGCTGAACCAGGAAGAAATAGAAAATATGAACAGACCAGTTACTAGTAATGACATTGAATCAGTGATCTTAAAATTCCCAACAAACAGAAGTCTAGCACCTGATGGCTTCACAGGCGACTTCTACCAAATATTTAGAGAAGAGTTAACATCTATTCTTCTGAAACTATTCCAGAAAATTGCAGAAGAAGGAACACTCCCAAGCTCATTCTATGAGACCATCATCACCCTGATACCAAAACCAGATATCACACACACACAAAGAAAATTTTAGGCTAATATTACTGATGAACAGAAATGCAAAAATCCTTAACAAAATATTAGCACATAAAGTCTAACAATATATTAAAAGGAACATACATCATGATCAGGTGGGATGCAAGAATTTTTAATATCCACAGGTCAATCAATGTGATATATCGCATTAACAAATTTAAGAATAAAAACCATAGGATCATCTCAATAGGTGCAGAAAAAACTTATGATAAAATTCAACAACGATTTAGGATAAAAACTCCAAAAAGTGGGCACGGAGGGAACATACCTCAACATAATAAAGGCCACATATGATGAACTCATTGCTAACATCATACTCAACAGTAATAAGCTGAAGGCATTTCCTCTAAGATCGGAAACAAGACAAGGGTGCCCACTCTTGTCACCTTTATTCAATACAACTTTGGAAGTCTTAGCCATGGCAATCAGAGAAGAAAAACAAATAAAAGGAATCAAAACTGGAAAGGAAGAAGTGAAATTGTCACTGTGTGCAGATGACGTGACACTACACATAGAAAATCTTAAAGATACCACCAGAAAACTACTAGAGCTTATCAACAGATTTGGTAACATTGCAAGATACAAAATCAATATGCAGAAACCCATTGCATTTCTATACACTAACAATAAAATATCAGAAAGATAAATTGAGGAGTCAGTCCCATTCACCATCACATCAAAAAGAATAAAATACATAGGAATAAACCTACCCAAGGAGGCAAAAGACCTGTATTCCAAAAACTGTAACACACTGATGGAAGAAATTGAAGACAACACAAATAGATGGCAAGATATACTGTGTTCTAGATTAGTTAGACAAATCAGTATTGTTAAAATGACCATACTGCCCAAGGCAATCTATACATTCAATGCAATCCCTATCAAATTATCAATGTCATTTTTCCTCAGAACTAGAAAAAATTATTTTAAAATTTGTATGGGAACACAAAAGACATCAAATAGCCGAAAGAATCTTGAGAAGGAAGAATAGAGCTGAAGGAATCACACATCCTGACTTCATACTATAATACAAAGCTATGGTAATTAAAACAGTAAGGTTCTGGCACAAAAACAGGCACAAAGATCAATGAAATAGGACAGAAAGTATGGAAATAAACCTGTGCACTTATGATCAATTAGTATGTAACAAAGGAGGCAAGAACATATTGAATACAATGAAGAAAACATAGTCTTTTCAATAAGTGGTGGGGGAAAAACTGGACAGCTATATGTAAAAGAATAAAATTAGAACATTTTCTAACACCATATACAAAAATAAAGTCAAAATGGATTAAAGGCCTAAATGTAAGACTGAATACTATAAAACTCCTAGAGGAAACATAGGCAGAACACTCTTTGACATAAATCACAGCAATATTTTTTTGGACCCATCTCCTAGAGTAATGGAAACAAAAGCAAAAAGAAACAAATGGGACTTAATTAAACTCAAAAGCTTCTACACAGCAACAGAAACTATAAACAAAATGAAAGACAACCTATAAAATGGAAGAAAATATTTGCAAACAATGCAACCCATAAGGGCTTAATTTTCAAAATATACAAACAACTCATACAGTTCAAAGTCAAAAAACTGAACAGCCTAATTATAAAATGAGCAGAAGACCTAAACAGATATTTATCCAAAGAAGACATACAGATGGCCAATAGGCACATGAAAAGATGCTCAACATCAAACATCTACAAATTATAAATGCTGGAGAGAGTGTGGAGAAAAAAGAACACTTCTACATTGTTAGTGGGAATGTGAATTGGTACAGCCACTATGGAGAACCATCTGGAGGTTCCTTAAAAACCAAAAACATAACTACTTCATGATATGATCCAGAAATCCCATTCCTGAACACATACTCAGAGAAAACCATAATCGAAAAAGATACACGCACCCAAATGTTCATTGTAACACTATTACAATAGCCAGGACATAGAAGCAACCTAAATGTCCATTGCTAGAGGAATGGATACAGAAGATGCAGTACATATACACAATGGTCTATTACTCAGTCATAAAAAGAAAGAAATAGCGTCATTGACAGCAACGTGGATGGACCTAGAGATTACCATACTAAGCGAAATAAGCCAAAAAAAGACAGGTATCATATCATTTTACTTATATGTGGAATCTAAAAAAAAAAGATACAAATGCACTTATTAAACAGAAACAGACTCACAAACATAGGTTAAAAAAAAAAAAGAAAAACTATAGTTACCAGAGGGAGAAGGATAAATTAGGAGTTTGGGATTAACATACACACCCAGGTGGCGCTAGTGGTAAAGAACCCACCTGCCAATGCAGGAGACATAAAAAACATGGCTTCAACACCTGGGCCAGGAATATCCCCTGGAGGAGGGCATGGCAACCCACTCCAGTTTTCTTACATGGAAAATTCCATGGACAGAGGAACCTGGCAGGCTACAGTCCATGGGGTCACAAAGAATCAGACACGACTGAAGCACCTTAGCACATTAATATATATAAAATAGATAAACAACAAGGAGTACTGTATAGCACAGAGAACTATATTCAATATTTTGTAACAGTATATAAAAGAATCTCAAAAGGAATATATATATATAAATATATAGGCACAAAGATAAATGAGAATATATATATATTCTTTTTTAGATTATTTTCCATTATGTGTATATATATTTGAATCACTTTGCTGTACACCTGAAACTAATCTAACATGGTAAAATCAATTATAGTTCAACTTAAAAATGTATATTAAAAAAAAAACTATAGTTCAGCAATAAAGCAGAATCACATGACTTCCATTTCCTCCTTCAGGAACATACATAACAATCTGATACGTATCTTTGAGTTGTTTTGCAGAAACTAAGACCCAGGTAGAAGATGTTGACCATCAGTACATAGACCCCAGATTGGTTGGAACCACAGATTGATGATTAAGATTCCTGAAACATCACCCTGTTATCTCAGTACTACCTTGGTATCTCAATACCCAGTGAGATTAGACTGACTCTGCTATATATCAGGTGAGCAGATGCAAGTTCAGTTCAGTAACAAGAGGAGAGAGAAGAGAGGAGAGGGCAGTAGATGGAGAGTGAAGGGCTCAACACACACTGGCCATCTACCACCCAGGGCCAAGCATAAAGCCTCAGAGTCCTACTCAGCCCTTCATTTGTTCCTGAATTCAAGTGGTCAAGAACCCTGGCCACACTTCTCTATAATGTCTGTGACATTCATCTCTTGATTGGTGGGCCTCAATCTCTCACTGGGGTTCTTGCCACAATCTCCTAACCAGCTTTCCTATACCTGATTTTACCTTCTCCAAACTCTTCTAGATTGACAAGGGTTTGCAATGCAAATTTAACTAAGATTTGTTTCCCTAGTCTAAAACTCTTCAGTATCCTTCTCCCTTGCCAACAGACATATTTCTGTTTGTGTCTGGTACAAGGATAGGTCTGTAATCCTAAACTGGCATGGAAGGGGATTTAGATTCTGCCTTTCATCATTTTCATCTCATGCCCCACCCTATGCTCTCATTCATTCATTCATTCATTTCAGTCGCTCAGTCGTGTCCGACTCTTTGCGACCCCATGAATCGCAGCACGCCAGGCCTCCCTGTTCATCACCATCTCTCGGAGTTCACTCAGACTCACATCCATCGAGTCAGTGATGCCATCCAGCCATCTCATCCTCGGTCGTCCCCTTCTCCTCCTGCCCCCAATCCCTCCCAGCATCAGAGTCTTTTCCAATGAGTCAACTCTTCGCATGAGGTGGCCAAAGNCATCCTGGAATTCCTTGCCATTCCCAGATCATAGTGCTCTTTTCCATGCCTCCAATCCTTTGATCATGCTCTCCCCTCTGCCTGGGCTATCCTTTCCTCAGGCTCTGAGATTCATTTAAAGATGATCTTCTCCTATGCTAACCTAATAATAATTGCTGTGTGTGTGTGTGTGTATTAGTCACTCAGTCGTGTTCAGTTCTTTGAGACCCATGGACTATAGCCTGCCAGGCTCCTCTGGCCATGGAATTCTCCAGGCAAGAATACCGGAGTGGGTTGCCATTCACTTCTCCAGGGGATCTTCCCGAGCCAGGGATCAAACCCAGGGCTCCTGCATCTCAGGTGGATTCTTTACTGACTAAGCCACCAGGGAAGGCCCCAATAATAATTGCTAATAACTGCTAATATTAAGACCCCATGTATTAGACATCATGTTACCACCTTTCCCTAGAATTACCTTATTGAGTTACCCAGTGAAGTAGGTACTATTATTCTTTCATTTTACAAGGAGGAAAAAAACAGGTTTAGAGGGGCCACAGAGTGGAGATGTGGTATCAGGATTTGAACTTGGGTCTCTTAGGTTCTAGAATGGAACTCTCAACACTGCATTACTTAACAAGGCAAATAGGACCTTCCTTTGCACTTCAGAAGCCCACTGTCCATAATCTCAAGGTGCAGTGCTAATGACTATGAAAGCTACGATAACTAATGCTTAAGAACGGACTATGCACCAAGGACTCTGATTGCCTTTACAGGTTTGAGCTCTTTATTATTTCAGACAAAGAAATGGAAGCTAAGGGGGCTAAAATCACACAGGTAGCAAGAGTAGAACAGGGATTGAAATCCATGTTAATTTGAAAAGCCATAGTCTGAATTTATCTGCTATTTGTAGCCTAAGGTTTAGAACATGGATGTGAACAATAAATGTTTAAGTGAAGCATGCATGAGCATCATTATCATGAGATGGCACTGAGCCATGGCAATAGATGAGTCTGGGTATAGATAATGGACAAAAAGGGTCATAGGACTGAGTTTGAACAGTGCAACATCCAGGCAGTGAGTCTCATTAAGGGTGATTTTATCCCCTAGGGCTTCCCTGGTGGCTCAGACCATAAAGAATCTGCCTGCAATGCAGGAGACCTGGGTTTAATTCCTGACTCAGGAAGAGCCCTTGGAGAAGGGAATGGATATGTCTGCTTGCCTGGAGAATTCCATGAACAGAGGAGTCTGGTGTGCTACAGTCCATGAGGTCACAAAGAGTCGGACACGACTGAGCGACTAAAACACACACACATACACAGGGAACATTTGAGAATGTCTGGTAACATTTTTGATTGTCACAGTTTGTGTGGGGAGGGGTTGCCACAGGCCTCTGGTGGGTAAAAGCCAGGGATGCTGCTAAACACTCTTCAGTGCACAGCACAGCTGTCCACAACAAGGAATTATCTAACCCCAATGTCAATAGTGCCAAGTTTGAGAATCAGAGATCCAGAGGTCAGATAGAAGGGAGAAGCAAATAAAGGCGCAACCACAGTCAGAAAGGAAAAGACATCAAACAAGAAAGAGATTAAAGGGGAGTGCTTTAGGAAACAAGGAGTGGCGAGCCCTCTCTGATGGAGAAGGATGTGTAAGGAAGTGACGGAGGAGAAGTGTCTACTGACAAATGGAGACCACTGAAGGACTGCCAAGAGCCATTTTGGTGGCTAATATGGATAATGTGTCCTGGTGGAGGCTGAGAAGTGAATGGACAGTGAAGACATGGGAAAAACATGTGTAGGCACAACTCTCTTGAGATCCTTGGTTCCGAAGAGGAGGCAGAGAAATGAGGACGTGTTGGGAGAGTTGTGGGGCGGGGAGTTGCTGGAGGCATTGCCGCCTCCCCAGCCTGGACCTTGACTAGCCTTTTCGATAGTCCCCTGGTTGCCTCTCCTCATGGCTGGGTGCCTGTTCCCACCTTCCATTGTAACCCTAGGGTTGGCACCCTTGGGGAAACCACACCATCTGTTCATTGAATCCTGTAACCAGACTCTCAAGAGTTGATGGAGAGAGTTACAAATCTAGTCTGAAAGTTCTTCCTAGAAATGTGTTTTCTAAATGGGGCCTCCCTGTTGTGAGGTAATCTTCTCAGTCCTCAATCTTGTCTTTGCCCCTTTGCAGGTGAGCTTGCCTCTGCCTACTAAACATCTGTTGAGCACACTTCAGGCCAGGCTGCAATCAATATGCTTATATATTTATTAAAAGGTGGTCTGTGGAATACTTCTTTCAAATTTACTTAGATCCTCTGCCCCAACTCCTCATTCACTTAGATGCACAGAAGCAAATTCTCTGGTGGGGCCCCAGAGAGAGGCACGATAAACAAAAACCTAGGAAATTCTTACATTCACTACAGTTGGAAGACCACCATTGTACATCATTTCATTTTTGCAATACTTCTGTTAAAGTCAATTATATGGAGAGCATCCTCTGTGAACTCTTACTTTCACTTCTTGTTCACTCAAATGGTTCTGTATTTTCACCAGTTTCTCTTGCCTTTGTCCTGTTTCAAATGAAGAAATATCCCTCCTATCCCTGATTAAACTATGTCCTCTTTAAAAAGTTCCCTTTGATCCAAACTGTTCCTTTCTCCTCTAGTATTTTGATCTATCAACTGATTGCTGCTGCTCCTAAGTCACTTCAGTTGTGTCTGACTCTGTGCGACCCCATGGATGGCAGCCCACCAGGCTACCCCATCCCTGGGATTCTCCAGGCAAGGATTATATCACAATGATGGCAGTGGTAGCTACAATGCCTATCATTTATTGATCATTCAGTATGAGCCAGCTACTAACTTTGATGTCTTTTTTATCATTTCATCTGATCTTCAAATATTTCTTCTACTTCTTTCTCTTTGTCTGGTATTACTATCATATGTATGTTACACCTTTGAACATTGTCCCACAGTTGTTAGATATTCTGTTCTGATTTTTCATTCTTTCTGTTTCTCTTTATATTTTAGTTTGCAAGTCTCTACTGAGAAATCATCAAACTCATTGATGCTTTCCTTGGCCATGTCTAATCTACTGGTGAGCTCATCAAAGGCATTATTCATATCTGTTAAAATGTTTTTTATTTCTAGCATTTCCTTTTGATTCTTAGAATTTCGAACTCTTTGCTTACATTACCATTTATTCTTGCATGTTGCCCACTTTTTATTCGAGTCCTTAGCACATTAATCATAGTTATTTTAAATCTGGTCTGGTAATTTCAAAATCTGTCATATCCAAGTCTGGCTCTAACGCTTGCTTTTGTCTCTTCAGGCTGATTTTTTTACTTGGCTTTTAGCATGCCTGGTAATTTTTTCATTGAATGCCAGACATGATCCATAGGGTAATAAGAACTGAGGCAAATAAGCCTTTAGTGGTGAGGATTTATGTTTATCTGGCCACATATGAGTTAGGCTGTGTGCTTAATGTTTGCTGTGGTGTGGATGTCAGAGGCTTCAATCTCCTCCAGTGACTTGATTTTTGTCTTCCCTATTATCTCTGTTTTTTTCTAGAAATTCCTTAAACAGAGTTTGTGCCTTGGAGCTCTCTTGGTTATAATCCACTGTTATTACACCAAAGTCCTGTTGGTGTGATGGTACAGGGTTGGGAAGGGGAAGTAGTCTAGAACCTTATGATTAAATCTCAGGTTTTTATCCAACCACAGTCTCTGGGATGTGATCTTTAGAAGAATTTCTTGACCTTTTTTACATTCCCTTTATGTGAGACGATAAGGCTAGAGGGGCTGGAGTTGGCTAACTGCCCTTCCCTCAGGTCAGGTAAGGCTCAGAGGAAAGATCTTTGTTAAGATGAATGCTCTGGGTATATTACGAAATGGTTACTTCTCCCCTCCCACTGCCTGAAACCAGAGAGGATTTTTCTGATCTTCACTGTGAGAACCTGGTGGGACTCCTGGAGGTAAAACTCACAAATGTGTGGTGCCCCCTAACACTGAGCTCCTCAGAGTCGATCAGGTTTGCCCACAGCCAGTGTTCAGTGTGTAGCTACTCATAAGTTACCGTGTGAGTAATCTGGTCAGTTACAGTCTCTAGCAGATTCTGTTCCTATTAGGCTGTGATTCTCCGTGTTTCTCATCTCTCCAGTTTGGGGGTGAGGAAGGGCAGCTTGCTTTGTGACCTCAAATCACTGATGGATCTAATTAGAGTTGTTTTCAGTTTTTTGTGTGTATGTATGGCAAAGAGTCGGACACGACTGAGTGACTGAACCGAACTGAACTGACTGATGTGAATACAGGAGCAGTGACTTCTAAGCTCTTCACACGTCACAGCAGAAACTGGAAATGCTTATCTAATCATTATAAGTCTTTGAATTAGTATTATTCCAAACTAACAGGCTAGGGTAAATTAAATGACCCAAGCTTACGTGGTTCAGTGAGAGATGGAGTGGTTATGTTGCCAGTAAAATGATCAAATTAAACTGGAATTCAGACAGAGTACTCTTTTAGGATCCAGAAAGACAGTTGCACAAGTACAGGTTGCTTAGGAAAAAGGCCGGGAGATGAGCATCAACATGCATCTTCATATGTGTACATGTGAAGTCTGGAACGTGTTTGAAGCTGACTTTAGGAAGGAAAAGAACTGAGTGGGGGCCAGAATACTTGTCCTTTCATGGAATCAGAGTCATTTCATTGTCAAAAAGAATAACTGGTTTTAGAGCTGAATTCTAAAAGGCACACCTGGGCTTCCCTGGCAGTCCAGTGGTTAAGAACCCACCTACCAATGCAGACGACATGGGTTCGATCCCTGGTCCTGGAAGATTCCACATGCTGCGGGGCAACCAAGCCCATGTGCCACAGCTACTGAAGCCTGGAGCCCTAGAGCCTGTGCTCTGCAACAAGAGAAGCCACCACAATGGGAAGCCCACACACCGCAACTAGAGAGCACCCCCGCTTCCTGCAACAGAGAAAGCCTGCCCACAGCAACAAAGACCCAGTGCAGCCCCTCACAAAAAGCACACTGAGGAAATTGACAGCATTTATTGCCTTCTATGTGCCAGACACTGTGATAGAGCTGAACAGACACGTGCTGAACAAAGCAATGCTCCTACTCTTGTGAATTTGACGTTGCAGTGAGGGAAAATAGCTAACACACCAGCAAGCCCATACCAACCGTGTCATGTGGTGATCAGTCAAAAGAAGAAAACCAAACTGGGTAAATGGGATTAAGAGTGATGAGAGTATTGTTTTAATAAAATATAGTTGGAACTGGACTCTGACAAAAATGACCTTTCAGGAGAAACCTGAAAGAAGCAAGGTGGTAGGAATTATGGCTGTCTGAGGGAAGAGTATCCTGGGCAGAGGGAAGAAGAAATACACAGCCCCTGAAGTGTGCATGGCTGGCTTACCTGAGAGTACAGACTCATTTAATCTGCAGAGACATAGGCTGTGAGGACAGTGATGAACTACGTTGGATAAAAGATGCCAAATTTGAAGGATCTTGAAATGCTGAAGAGATGGAACATGTTGAATAATCAATTTATCAAGACAAAACTCTAAGGTCTTGACCTTGATTAAAAGAAGGTAATTGCACAAGAGGGCTTCCCAGGTGGCACAGTGGTAAAAAATTGCCTGCTAATGCATGAGAGGCAAGAGACGCAGGTTTGAACACTGGGTTGGGAAGATCCCCTGGAGAAGGGAATGGCAACCCACTCCAGTATTTCCAGAATTCTGGAAAATTCCATGGACAGAGGAGGCTGGTGGGCTACAGTCCATGGAGTCACAAAGAGCTGGATATGACTGAGTGCACCTGTGAGCACATGCACAGAACTGCAGAAGAAGGGGGTGTGCAAGGTGGGGTACAGAGACCACATGGGATACAGATGGGGGCTTTGTCAACACCGTGGCCTCCTCCAAATGAAGGAGGGGCTAGGGGACATTAGATATCAGCTGGGAGGCAACTGGACGGACTGTTTTGTGTCCAATGGGAAAAACCAGACAAGGTAACTTGGCGAAGGTAACATATTCTAAGAGGAAGCTCTGAGCTAGGCTTCTCTTCAAGTTCCCACAAGATCAGCTGTGATAAAAAGTGATATTCTAATACATATTGAGAGCCAAAAAACTATTTGATACAGAAACTTGGGACTCTATCCCAAGGACATGATGGGAAATCTAGAAACACAATGTTCAGACTTAAATTGAAGAAAGTAGGGAAAACCACTAGACCATTCAGGTAAGACCTAAATCAAATCCCTTATGATTATACAGTGGAAGTGAGGAATAGATTTAAGGGCCTAGATCTGATAGATAGAGTGCCTGATGAACTATGGAATGAGGTTC
>SJYT01011332.1:716272-775354 GCA_006410635.1 Cephalophus harveyi
TGATGAACAGGGAGGCCTGGCATGCTGCGATTCATGGGGTCGCAAAGAGTTGGACACGACTGAGCGACTGAACTGAACTGAACTGAATGTTCATAAGAGGAGGGATTTTTGTCTGTTTTGTCACAGCTATAGTCTCTCAGCCCAGAAAATGCCTTGAACATAATAGGCTTAGTAAATATTTGTTGCAAATATGTAAGTGAATGAAAAGGTTTTCTTCATAAAAATTATTAATAATATTTAAAAAATTTACCTAAGCATTGTACAATAGGCTATTGTATAAATAAATTATGATCCATCTGCTCTTTGGATGTAACTATTTTGAAAAGCAAACAGATGGTTTACATGTTTGTAAAACCAGAATTAAGATCTATTCTATAAAGTAGTTAGATCTGGAATGAAGGGTCATCATTCTCATTCAAAAGATGAAAGGATTGCAAGGCCACACAATGACTTACTGACATTTTTAAGCTACTTAATACATACATGATAAAAGTGCTTTGGGGCAATAAACAGTACCTATTGTCTGCTAAACAATTCTGTCATGTATTTGCAAATGATTTCCAGAGCTTCAAAAAAATAGATGTGGAAACAATGCTAGTTCCCATGCAAGAAAGCATGAGACCAACTAATGCCAGAAAACAAGAGGTAGGGCCAGAAATTCTAGCAGCAGTTATCCATCAATTTGGAAAACATTTATCAGCTGGCCAGTGTGCCAAGCCTTGGTGAGGCCGTGGGAATACAGAGATGGCTGCAGCCCAGCTTCCAGCTTCCTGCCTCTTTGCAGAATCTTGCAGGGGAACGGGGATTTAACACATCAGGGCTATAAAGAGTGCAAAGAACTAGAGTCAAAAAAACCAAATATTGTATATTAATGTGTATATACATAGAGGCTTCCCTTGTGGCTCAGGCGGTAAAGCGTCTGCCTGCAATGCAGGAGACCCAGGTTCGATCCCTGGGTCGGGAAGTTCGCCTGGAGAATACTTGCGGCAGGAATAGAGGCGCTGACATAGACAACAGGTATGCAGACACAGCGGGGGAAGAGAGGGCGGGGCGAGCTGAGGGAGCAGCGTTGGCATGTATGCATCACTGCGTGTAAAGCAGCTAGCTGGTGGGGGCCTGCTGTGCAGCACAGAAAGCTCAGCTCAGCGCTGTGATGACCTAGAGGGGCGGAACTGGGGGGTGATGGGAGCTGCAAGAGGGAGGGTACGTATACATATGGCTGATTCATGTCGTTGTACAGTAGAAACGAACATAACTAAAAAAAAATTTTTTTTTTAAAGGGAGATATACCAAGCATCTGAGAGCTGAGATGGGGTAGGGGGCACAGAATCTAGATGGGATGAAAGTAAGACATGAGTATCAGGAAACAGAGGCAATGGCATGTGAAGTGCTGAAACCTGGAGGCTGAGGATCTGTAAGACGATAAACCTGGTGTGATCCCTGGAATGACCCAGAAGGGATTTTAGGGAACCAAGTAGTCAATGTATATCTGTCTCTCATCCACTTCTGCCCTGGAACTACAAGAGATGCTGAATAGAGAAAATGGCATGAACCACAGGTGTTTTGATCCTTACTCATAGCCGTCTACTGGCTCCGAGCCTTTTGTCACATTTCTAATTCGCTCAATGTTACCTTGCCTGTAACATGGGGATGATAATAGTGCCTACCTCAAGGGATGTGTCTGAGATTGACAGGAAATTAATACAGTTACTTATTTTTGTGACAAATATTTACTGAGCACCTGCTGTGTGGCAGACGCTGCACCCAACACTGGTGATGCAGTTGTGAAACAGACAGACAGTCTCTGTTCTTATGAAACTTACAGCCTGGAGGGAGAGAAGGGAAGTAAATGAAGCACCAGACCTGTTAGTACCCGGAGGTGACAGCCGTGGTTTCCACCATCTGCTCATTCCCACCATCTGCTCATTGTACCTTGAGCATTTGTCAAGGTACAATTTGAACCCCATTTTCAGTGAAGCTGTTGCGTGGGAGGAGGTCACTAAGCCAGTAATTGAGCCCAGCCAAACTGCTAGCACCCACATGGAACAGAACTTTGCTTTTATTTACTGAGTATTATGTGCCCACTGAAATCTTCCATTTTACGTTATAGTCAATCATATTACAGTGAAGACAGAGAGAATCAAAGAAGGCTGTCTCTCCCCTTATTTGGTAGAGGCCCACAGAGAGGTGGTGAGTTATACCTAGTTATACATCTACCACATCTACAGTGGGATAGAGTTTGTGATTCACTAGACACAGGAACATAGAAATGGCTCTAGGCTGCTGGCTCAGAAGGAAGAGACACTGATTAAGTCCAGGCACTGTGTTGGGCATTTTACGCATAATTTACCTCATCTGATACTCACAACAATCTTTATCAGGCCTATTGTAAAGACAGAGGAACTAAAAGTGAAAAAAGTGAAAGTGCTAGTCACCCATTCGTATCTGACGCTTTGTGACCCCATGGACTGTAGTTCACCGGGCACCTCTGTTCATGGACTTCTCCAGGCAAGAATACTAGAGTGGGTGGCCATTCCCTTCTCCAGGGGATCTTCTCGACCCAGGGATTGAATCCAGGTTCCCTGCATTGCAGGCATATACTTCATCATCTGAGCCACAAGGGAAGCCCTAAGAAGAACTAAGGTTCAGGGAAATTAAGTTGACTTCTTTACTAAGCTGGTAGAGGCAGAATTTGAGCCCGGGTCTGCAAACTCCCAAACCCATGATCTTTGCAGACACCCACTGTACATTCTACATAGAAAAGCGAAGCCAGAATTGGAAGAATAATGAGATACGCAGTCCTTTTGGAGGAGGAAGATGAGCCTAAAAATAGCGATGCTTCTTACTGTCATTAATAAACTGTGTGCCCACCTCTGATACTGTGAAATTCTAAATGGCCACCTGTAGAAAGAGAAGAGCTGATACATATATGGGTGTGTGTGCACACTTAAAATCTGGAAGGAAATATACCCAAATGCTAATAATGATTATCTTTAGATTATAAAATGACTTATTTTATCATATAAATAAAATATTTTATCTTTATTTTATAAATGACTTATTTTATCTTATTTAGCTTCTTTATGCTCTGTATTTATCATTTCTATATTTTCCATCACAAAACAAGGATGTGCTCTATTGAAAGGAATGATGTTCAGGTTCTGATCAGGCATCTGGTCATGTTGTCAGGACTTGCCCATTTAGAAGGAAATTACCTTTTGTCTTTCTGGTATCAGGGATCAGGGACCAGGGCTATGGCGGCCTGAGAACCAACAGCTGGCCCAGGCACTCACATGCCACACTGCTTCTCATCTTTCTTACAAATAATTTTAAATAGAATTGAAAAAGAAAAACCACATGTTGAAGAAGAGGTCATGACACTGTTTTTTACAATATGCTCTTTGGATGTTTTTTTTAAGGATCACAGCTCACAGAGGCATTTTACATCCAGTGAGCTCCTGAAGGGAAGGGGCCAGTATACTATGTCATCCACCCTCTGGTTCGTTCATTCATTCATTCAATAAAACATTTACTGTGCCTTCACTGGGCTCTATACACTTGTCAAAGTAGCTACAGGGAAAGACTAAAGTAGAGCAAGTTTTAAAGCAAAGGAAAGAGTGCTCTGTCAACAATTAGGTCTTTACCCAGATGCACTACTACTTAGTATCTCACCCGAGCCACCATTTTAAATGGCATCTATCCATTCCAATAGTTTTCCCCATTACACTTTTTACCTAACACATAAGTATTTAGGTTGTATATTGTCTCTAATTCCCTTATACTAAATTATAAGTTCTAAGTATGTACTGAGTTCTACATTTGGTTAGGTGCTTTTCCACTTTAAACTAGTTGAGGGCAGGAATGAAATATTGTTCACTACAACTCAAAATTAAGCATAACATTTTAAATGTAACAAATGTCTAGCACTTATTGTTTCTTCATATGAATTTTCTAAAACAAAATTTAGTGTTGGAAAGTAATAAACATGAAACATGGTCTAAACTTCAAAAAAAGAGAGGAAAAAGTAGCATGGTTTTCACACAAACCCCTTATGTTCACCCCTTGTCCACCTGCAAATTTCAACCATCCAAAGGGACAACTCAAAAGTTACTGTCTCAAGAAGACAGAAGACACAGACATGGCCAAGAGGCACATGAAAAGGTGCTCAACATCACTAATTATTAGAGAAATGCAAATCAAACTACAATGAGGTATCACCTCACACCAGTCAGAATGGCCATGATCAAAATGTCTACAAATAACAAATACTGGAGAGGACGTGGAGAAAAGAGAACAATTCTACACTACTGGTGGGAAAGCAAATTGGTGCAGTCACTATGGAGAACAGTAGGGAGGTTCCCTAAAAAACTAAAGAGAGAGTTAGCATATGATCCTGCAATCCCACTCCTGGGCATATATCTGAAAAAGATGGAAACTCTAATTTTAAAAAAATGCACCTCAATATTCATCAGTTCAGTTCAGTCTCTCAGTCGTGTCCGACTCTTTGCAACCCCATGAATCACAGCACGCCAGGCCTCCCTGTCCATCACCAACTCCCAGAGTTCACTCAGATTCACATCCATCGAGTCAGTGAGGCCATCCGGCCATCTCATCCTCTGTTGTCCCCTTCTCCTCCTGCCCCCAATCCCTCCCAGCATCAGAGTCTTTTCCAATGAGTCAACTCTTTGCATGAGGTGGCCTAAGTACTGGAGTTTCAGCTTTAGCATCATTCATTCCAAAGAAATCCCAGGGCTGATCTCCTTCAGAATGGACTGGTTGAATCTCCTTGCAGTCCAAGGGACTCTCAAGAGTCTTCTCCAACACCACAGTTCAAAAGCGTCAATTCTTCGGCACTCAGCCTTCTTCACAGTCCAACTCTCACATCCATACATGACCACAGGAAAAACCATAGCCTTGACTAGACAGACCTTAGTCAGCAAAGTAATGTCTCTGCTTTTGAATATGCTATCTAGGTTGGTCATAACTTTTCTTCCAAGGAGTAAGCGTAGCAGCACTATTTATAATAGTCACGACATGGAAGCAAACTAAGTGTCCATCAACAGATGAATGAATAGAGAAAGAAGATGTGGTATGCAGACACAGACACATGAATATTATTCAGCCATAAAAAGGAATGAAATAATGGCATTTGCAGCAACACAGATGGAGCTAGAAATTACCATCCTAAGTTAGGTAACTCAGACAAAGACAAGTAGCATATGATGTCACTTACATGTGGAATCAAGATAAATGATGCAAATGAACTTATTTACAAAACAGAAACAGACTAATAGACATAGAAAAAACCTTATGGTTATGAAAGGAAAAGAGGGAGAGGGATAAATTAGGAGTTTGGGATTAATAGATAACACACTACTATATATAAAATATAGCTATAGCACAGGGAACTATATTTGATATCTTGTAATAACCTACAATGGAGAAGAATCTGAAAAAGAATATATATACCTGAATCACGCTGCTGTACACCTGAAACTAACACATAATAAATCAACTGTATTTCAATTTTAAAAGTTTCCATCTCTGTAAATATCCTTTCTCTTCTCCCAAATTAGCACTCCCTCCTTGCTTCCTACAAATGATTGCTTTCTTATTTGCACACATGCAGCAATTATAATAGTATGTGCAATAGTTCTTTCTGTACAAGTCTCTTTATGTTACAGGATGGAAATGATAGCATTTCCCTAGAGTAGACAGATGAGATCACCCCTACATCCAAGGAAATAAACATCCAGACTCTCACTGTTTGTGCTCTAACAGTGTACCTAGCCTACCAAGGTTGAGAAGTTCTACTGGAGATGCTGACCTCCTAATTAACAGTATGCACTAGGCCTTAGTTATTCATCTCAATATGCTCAGAGCCTAGTAAGTTGCTATTTACATAGCTGCTAATCAGTGCTTTTATTAGTTCCTCTCACCTAATATTTACTGAATGTCCACCATGTGCCAGGCACAGTGCTAGTGAAAGAAATACGCTAGTGAACAAAATAGATATGGCCGTCCCTCCAATTTGGTGGGACAATATTTTGTGAGCAATATTAAACAAATAATCTTACAAATACATAAGCTGTAATAACCACTGTGAAGGAAAAGTAGAGTGCTATGCATGCTATGGAAATATTTGAATAAACAAATGAAGGAAAGCATTGCATATTTTATATGGTAATATTCATTCACCAGAAAGGTGTACTCTACAGGAAAAGAAAGAATATTGTGGGCTCTCTGAGGACAGATTAAGAATCCCGTAAGACAATCTAACTCCCCTGTTCATGATCCTGTGATAATAGCCAGAGATCCTATCTCATGAATGAGTCATTCTGATATGCAGGTCAGGAAGCAACAGTTAGAATTGGACATGGAACAACAGACGGGTTCCAAATAGGAAAAGGAGTACGTCAAGGCTGTATATTGTCACCCTGCTTATTTAACTTATATGCAGAGTACATCATGAGAAACCCTGGACTGGAAGAAGCACAAGCTGGAATCAAGATTGCCGGGAGAAATATCAATAACCTCAGATATGCAGATGACACCACCCTTATGGCAGAAAGTGAAGAGGAACTCAAAAGCCTCTTGATGAAAGTGAAAGAAGAGAGCGAAAAAGTTGGCTTAAAGCTCAACATTCAGAAAACAAAGATTATGGCATCAGGTCCCATCACTTCATGGGAAATAGATGGGGAAACAGTGGAAACAGTGTCAGACTTTATTTTGGGGGGCTCCAAAATCACTGCTGTTGGTGACTGCAGCCATGAAATTAGAAGACGCTTACTCCTTGGAAGAAAAGTTATGTCCAACCTAGATAGAGGAGGAGAAGGGGACAACAGAGGATGAGATGGCTGGATGGCATCACGGACTCGATGGCCGTGAGTCAGAGTGAACTCCGAGAGATGGTGATGGACAGGGATGCCTGGCGTGCTGCGATTCATGGGGTCGCGGAGAGTCGGACGCGACTGAGTGACTGAACTGAACTGAAAATCCCTAAGATACATTTGTTGTTTGTTTAATGTGCTACCATAACTCCAAATCACTCTTCTCATACAGCTACAATAGGTTATTTGGATCTAAGTATGTAACTTGCTGTGTTCCTCCATTAGCTTTTCGTCTTGCTGGGTTTAGTCTCTCAGTTTGACCTGCCCAAATACTGTCATGCTCAATTCTGATGTGGGAATATATGTTTCTCTTCATCAGTGGCTATGGTTACTCTGATGTAATGTTCAGATTCAGGTTGTTGAAGAGAATGTTGAGTGAAAATTTGGGTGAGGCTGAAAGGCAGAAATCACCTTTGAAATATACATCAAAAACATAAAAATGTCCATATCCTTTGCACTTCTGAGAATCTCTTCTAGTAAACCAATATCAAATAAGGAAAAAAAGTTTTATTTAAGAAAATAATTTTTCTCCATTATTTATAGCAGTGAATGGTGATTGAAAAATTCTAATCTTATAAGGGTCACAATTAAGCTTAGGTGAGTGTAACAAGGGGACATTTTCCTATAAGAGAGAATTTCTAAAAACAGGCTTGCAATAACATTTTATTTTCAGAAAAGTGTGTTGAATACTCATTGAGCTTCTTACGTGGCTCAGAACTCAAGCACTAATAAATATTTATTGTTAGTAAAGAGATAATGAAAACATTTTATAAACAGATGATTAAGAATATGACATAATTAGCTATCAGAAGATACTTGTTTGTATGGTATTGATAAAGGATTTTAGGCAAACATTCCTTTTTAAAATGAGGCTTTCTTCTTTGACTGGCAGCCAATTCCATAAACTAGTTGATGCATACAGGACTTTAAAGCAATGGCATTACAAATTAGCAGCTTGAATTTTAGCATAAATATGGCACTTAAAATTCTGTCTAACTGAAGTGCCTACTCTGTGAGGTGCTCAGGATGAGGTGCTGGGGGTACAGTAGCAAACAAGACAGGCAAAAACCCCTGCCTAGTGGGGCTTACAGCTTAGTGGAAGGGGGCAGGTGATACTCAAGTCATCAAGTAAAACAGATGGTACATCAGGTGGCAAGAAAGGCAGTGGAAAACAAGTAAGTAGTGGAGAGGGATAGGGGATTCAGCCAGGGATAGAAGGGGGAGTGAAGTTTCAAAGAGAGTGATAGGGCGTTCTCCCCTCGCGCGCCGCCCCCACCCCCACCCCGGGAAAGGACCGTCTGAGCGGAGAGCCCTGAAGGAGGAGGGAAAAAGTGCTGGGCAGTTGGCTGGGCCATAAACATTCCAGGAAGCAACTTGCTTTGCTTTGAGCAATACGATTTTAAAGGATTGGGGTATGACTTCTGTACAGGCAGTCCAGCCGCCGCATTCCTTGTCACTTTCAATTAACCGTGAGTACACCCAGCTAGCTCATCAAAAAGGCTCCCATGCCTCTCCCTTCTGGCAGCCAGGGACAGATACCCTCGGCGATGCCAAAACTGCCACGCTGGACCAGCCGCCGCTGGAAGCAGAGGAGCAGCCCCGCCCCCTACTCCTCGGCCTCCAGGGTGGAGGTGGGGGCGCTGTAACCCTTAGCCTTCCTCTCCCAACAGCCCCATTCTCTCCCTGCTAAGTCTAAAGGGGCATTAACGTTTGCTTTAAAGTTTCTTTTGTACCTAGTGAATCTGTGCGCTAAGGGCTCTCATTGAGAAACAAAATCACCACCTCTTAGAGTCACTTTTAGAACTAAGAATGTAATTTCTACCAGATTTAAAGGATATTAGGATTTCATCATTAAGCCCTTAAAGCTGTCATATTTGGAGTGAGGGTATTAACAAAGAAGTACTTCTAAATATTTGTTAATTGCTATGTGTATATATATATTGAATTATATCAGCATTTGTAGTTTCTGATCATCTACTCATGTTCCCACTGATGAGTTGCTGACTTCCTGTCACACCTGTTGATATAAAGCACAGTGACAAGGAGGATGCTATAAGCTCCATTAGGGCAGGATGATGTCTGTTTTTCTCACTGCTGTATCCCAGGTGCCTACCTTAGTGCCTGGCACATAGGAGACACTCAATAAATGCTGATGAATAAATGAATGACTTTAAAGATGACAGCATTGATACAGAGAGAAAATACTTTTATGCTAGAGTGGAAGGGGGCAAGTACAGAGACCACAAAGTCTGAAGCAGGAGAGGCAAGATGGGACATGAGCTATGATTTCTCCCTCTCTAACCTCCAAGATACTGGGCACCCAAGTGAACATGCATTTAATGCACAAGGGCAGGGCAGGGGTGGGGAGATGAGTGTGAGAAAACCTTTGAAACAGGATCCCTTCCCCACTCCCTTAAGATGTTAGATTACTTTGGTCAATTTACTTAGTCCCTGGGAGACTTGGTTTCATCATCTACAAAATGGGTACAACAATCCTGACTTTACAGGGTTGCTATGAGAGCTAAGTAGGATAAGGAATATAAAGCTCTTGACATAGAGCCTACTGCCATTAAAAAGTTGTTATGACTCTCATTTACCAAGGTTTGAATTCAGCTTTATTGCTTAGAGCTGAATGGTCTTAAGAAAGTTACTGGAATCCCTCTGTTGCCACAATTTCCTCATCTGTGAAAAACAGGATAATAATGCTTATCTTGTGGTGTTACTCTGAGGATTAAATCAGTTGAAACATGTAAACCACTTAGAACAGTATCTGGCACGCAAGCATTATTATTGTATGTGAGGCATTTTTCCTGTATGTTTCCAACTTTGATCTTGTTAGCGCTCAAACAACAGATGTGTTGATGTGATGATGGAGTTCTTGCTGGACAGGTTGGATCCTTGTCTCATTTCAACACTAGTTCTCAAACTCGAGTTTGCACTGGATTCACACTGAAGGCTTGCTGAAACACAAGCTGTGGGGGCCCCACCCTCAGAGCTTCTAATTCAGAAAGTCTGAGTGGGGCTTGAGATTTTTTTTTTTTATTTCTAACAAGTTCCCAGATGATGCTGATGCTGCTGGTCCAAAGACCACACTCTGAGAACCACTGTGATATAAAGAAAGGATATAAGAAGCTCTAAGAGAAGAAGGAAAGATAAATACACAGAGTTCTGAAGCAATCCCCAATTGGAATGAGTTATGGGCACTAGTAGAAAGAATAATTTGTTCATTTATTCATTCAACAGACATTTACTTACTGCCCAATGTGATCAGGGTCCTGTATTCACCAACTGGTTTCCAGGACCAAGATTAAGCCAAGCAGAAACAACAGTGAGTTGGAGAAGACTGTCAATTTGCTGAATTAAAACAGCATCAAAGAAAGAAACCATGTCCCCACTGGCCTAACTCAGGCATTATTTAGTGTGTGTATGTGTATCAGAATGTACACAAAATTTACCATTTTGACCATTTTTAAGTATACAGTTCACAGCATTAAGTACATTCATATCTTATACTAGCATCAACACCATCGATCTCCAGAACGTTTTTCACCTTCCCTAATTGAAACTCCACACATGTTCATCAATAATTCCCTATTTCCCTTTCTCTCACATCTCCTGGCAACCACCATTCTACTTTCTGTTTCTATAAACTTGATGATGAAGCTCATATACGTGACATCAGACAGTATCTGTCATTTTGTGCCTACTTATTTCATTTGGCGTAATGTCAAGGGTCATCCATATTATAGCATATGTCAAAATGTCCTTTTTTAAAGGTGAATAATGTTTCACTGAATGTGTACACATTTTGTTTATCCATTCATCCACCAATGGATATTTAGATTGTTTCTGCCTTTTGGCTGTCATTAATATTGCTGCTATGAACATGAATGTACACATATCGGTTCAAGTCCCTGCTTTCAACTCTTTTGGGGAATATATTTCTAAGCATCATTTTAAAGCAGATAAATTTTGTTTGAGTAAATATTAAGATCACATTTCCCATCTCCCACTCCTGCTCCTTTTCCCTTCTTAGAACTTGATCCCGCCCGACATTCAGGTACCTAGATCTCTCAGCTGCCCCAATCTGATAAATCATTCACACCTCCAATAACAAGGGGGATACATCTTAGTGCTCTTATGGGCTGAATGCATGCATGTATCTTCCTTTCTCTATAATGACAACCTTGCTGATGCACTGTCCAAACACACCTATGCCAGGAGTATGTCCAGGACTATAAGGAAGACATTTAGTCACTGGAATCAGGCATGTGATAGAGAAGCCTGACCTTACTACTTACTAGCCGTTTAGGCAAGGGATTTAATTTCTCAAACTTCAATTTCCTGATCTGTGAAATAGGTGTAATAGTTTGGATCTACTTGGTTGCTGTGAGAATTAAACTAAGATAAACTGAGATAAGGTAAAGCACTTAACCAAGTGCCTGGCATATGGTAAGTACCCAACAAATACAGACTGTATCTGAGTAATTCCTTCAGATACATGCCAAGACAGTTCCTACCATCTAGATCCATAGAAGGACATTACAATGAGCGTGGAATTAATGGTCCCACTCAGCCACAAGCCCAGATTCCTAAACACCGGATATTGTTTCTTTTTAAAATCACAGGATTCAAAATTACAACCTGCCCACAAGGGGTTAAAGATATCTTTTGACAAGGAAGATATTTTGGGTGCTCCATGGAACCCACAAATTGTACCAGAATCCCCAGCAGCCAGCTATGGGTGTAAGTATTCTTCCTCGGTTGTTTTATTTTCCCTCTAAGTTTGCAAATGCCAGATAAAAATGGATTCCAGAACAATGGAAATTTGAGATGAGAAATGGTTACAGCAGATTTGGCCAGGCCTCCTCCTAGGATGGCCTCAGTCCTTCTGGGACGTGTTCTGACAACTCGTTGGCCTCTTTCTAAGCCTCTGAAAAGGGGGTGATGTTCCCGCCACTTCCCTTGGAAGAATGTTGCACGGTGAAATATGACTCACTGTCAGGGCCCTTGCTTTTGAGATCCCCTTTCTTCTCCTGACCCACTTTCGTCTTGCTGCGCCCTTTTGTACAAAGTCAAATGAGGCCTCCTCTGGAGGAGGCTGCTCTGTGAGGACTGACATTTAAAGACCATTACCACCTCTTCATCTCGGCCCTGTTCATTTAGCCAAGCAAAGCATGTTTAATTCTTTTAATCTTCCCTCATAAATCAATCTCTTCATTCCATTAATAGTCCTTCTCCTGTGCTTTGAACTCCCTCCAGTCTGGTCATCCTAAGCTCTTGTTCCGTTTACACTTGAGAATTGCCAGTCAATCAAGAAACGGCTGCACAGGAAAAACAGCCAGATCCTCGCCAGGGTTCTGGAAGTTCTCAGCACACTGGTCTGTCTGCCGCCCAAGACACCATGAGCCCCAGCAGAGCCCTGCCTGGAGGCCAAGCCCCATGGCCTTAAGGGAGACTTGAGGCGTCTGCTGCGCACCCCGTTCTGGGTCTTTCCATGGCCCTGGCCCACCTGGCCAATGGTCAAGGGAATTGCACAAGAAGCCCGCTCAGATACCTGTCCCGCTCCTTTCCATCAGCCTCCGCAGTACACTCACCTTGCAGCCGGCCTCTACCCACTAGAGCAACGGAGGACCCTGGGTAAGCCCAGAAGTGCTCTTACCTGGAAGGTCCCGGCATGGTCTTCCTCCTTATCACCCTCTCTGTTCTCTTTGAGGGCGATTAAGGTGAATCCTCTGAAATAGGAGGGAGGGGCAGCTGAAAGCGTCACTGCAAAATAAGAAGAAAGCAGATGATAAGCATAAGAATCAGCTGTCTTCACTTTGTCAAATGGATAAATGTGAGCCCTCATCAGCATCCCAGACCTGTGGGCCGCAGGGGCAGGTGATGGTGGGAAAGGCTCATTTGGTAGAGTGATGAACTTTCACCCTCGCCACCCAGCCCCCTCTCACATTTCAGAACCTACTAAAACACCTGAACTGTGATCTCACTTGGGAATTGTTGAATCAACCAAGCCCGAGATGAACGCTCTTAGTAACCACAATTTGATAAAAATAGTACATGGTCTGTAACTCGTCTTGACAGTTATCTAATGTTATATACTTCCATGGATTGACCCAGGAGAGACTCAGGTGTTTGCAGCATAAACTCCTATCAGTTCAGTTTAGTCACTCAGTCATGTCCGACTCTTTTCAACCCCATGGACTGCAGCACACCAGGCCTCTCTGTCCATCACCAACTCCTGGAGTTTACTCAAACTCATGTCCATCGAGTCAGTGATGCCATCCAACTATCTCATCTTCTGTCGTCCCCTTCTCCTCCCGCCTTCAATCTTTCCCAGCATCAGGGTCTTTTCCAGTGAGTCAGTTTTTTGCATCAGGTGCCCAAAGTATTGGAGTTTCAGCTTCAGCATCAGTCCTTCCAACAAATATTCAGGACTGATTTCCTTTAGGATGGACTGGTTGGATCTCTTTGCAGTCCAAGGTTCTCTCAAGAGTCTTCTCCAACACCACAGTTCAAAAGCATCAATTCTTTGGCGCTCAGCTTTCTTTATAGTCCAACTCTCACATCCATACATGACTACTGGAAAAAACATAGCTTTGAATATGTGGACCTTTGTCAGCAAAGTAATGTCTCTGTTTTTTTAATATGCTGTCTAGGTTGGTCATAGCTTTTCTTCCAAGGAGCAATCATCTTTTAATTTCATGGCTTCAATCACCATTTGCAGTGATTTTGGAGCCCAAACAGTGACATGAAGTCTGTCACTGTTTCCCCATCTATTTGCCATGAAGTGATAGGATAAGATGCCATGATCTTAGCTTTCTGAATGTTGAGTTTTAAGCCAACTTTTTGACTCTCCTCTTTCACTTTCATCAAGAGGCTCTTTAGTTCTTTTTTGCTTTCTGCCCTAAGTGTGGTTTCATCTGCATATCTGAGGTTATTGATATTTCTCCTGGCAATCTTGATTCCAGCTTGTGCTTCATCCAGCCCAGAATTTCTCATGATGTACTCTGCAAAGAAGTTAAATAAGCAGGGTGACAATATACAGCCTTGATGTACTCCTTTCCTTATTTGGACCAGTCTGTTGTTCCATGTCCAGTTCTAACTGTTGCTTCCTGATCTGCATACGGATTTCTCAAAAGGCAGGTCAGGTGTTCTGGTATTCCCATCTCTTTAAGAATTTTCCACAGCTTGTAGCAATCCACACAGTTAAAGGCTTTGGCATAGTAAATAAAGCAGAAGCAGATATTTTTCTGGACCTCTCTTGCTTTTTCAATGATCCAACAGATGTTGGCAATTTGATCTCTGGTTCCTCTGCCCTTTCTAAATCCAGTTTGAACATCTGGAAGTCACAGTTCATGTATTGTTGAAGCCTGGCTTGGAGAATTTAGAGCATTACTTTACCAGCATGTGAGATGAGTGCAATTGTGCAGTAGTTTGAACATTCTTTGGCATTACCTTTCTTTGGGATGAATGAAAACTGAGGATGTGGCAAAACACATCTATTTCTTGTGGGCACTCAGCTGGAACATATTCCCAGCCTCCCTTGCAGTTTGGTCTGCTTGTGTCCCAGTCCTGCTGGTGGAAACCATGGACAGACAGGATGAATGCCACTTCCTGCCTGGCCCCTCCAAATTTTCTACATGATTCTCCATCCTTCCTCTCCCATCTCTGCCTGCTGCATGCAGGGGAATCCAGCAGAGGATCCTGATGCCCCAGGAGAAGGATTGGAGCCACAAGATGGAAGGAACCTAGGTTTCTGAATAACCACAAAGATTGGCTACTAATGTCTATAAAAGGTCAGATAGAAAGTAAGGAAGAAAGGTGGAGAAAAAAAAAACATAATGAAGTAGAGAAGAGCAAAAAATGTGGGGTGCTAAGCAATGGCACCCAGAAACTGATGACTTTTATATCAAGAGAAAGAACTGAGATCTCTGAGGGACAGACAGCCCCACAGCAGTCTGAGGTTATCTAGGTTGGGGTGGGGGGCCTTCAAAGCCAATCTACACACTTCTGGAGGAAGGGGAACAGAGAGTAAGAGGCAGACAGTAAAGAGGCTGTGCCCAGATCACCTCAAATTCCTTTGTGCCATGGTACAAAGGCCCTGGCATGTGGCCTTGGCACTGATGAGCCTTTGCTTCCAGGGGCTGGCACCTGTGGCTCATTCCTGAAGGACCAGCCTCAGGTCACTGGAGTCTCTCTGCCTAACATGAAAAGCCCAGCTCCCTTGCATCAGGTGACAATTCTGAGGACCTGACATCTCTAAATGGCCCTGCAGGATCAGAGCTCACCTGGGGTCATGGCCAGGTGAGGTCTCTTCCTCCCCTGTCCCAAGTTCCTAACCCCTTATTGGCTTCCCCTGGGAGTACTTCCTTTAAGAGTCACTTGCACCCCAATCATCCCCTGAGGGTTTGTTCTGGGTTAAATTGTGTCCTTCTAAAAGTATGTTAAAATCCTAACCCCAGGTTCCTGGAAATGTGACCTTTTTTGGAAATAGGGTCTTTGCAGATGTAATTAGTTAAGATGAGATCTTAACTAATCTAAGGTGACCCTAAGTCCAAGTGCATTGGTCCAAGCGCCTATGGCCAATGTCCTTAGACAAAGAGATGCAGAGACACACAGGGAAGAATAACAAGTGATGACAGAAGCAGAGATGGGAGTGAGGCACCTGCAAGCCAATGAATGGCAAGGACGGCCACCAGAGGCTGGGAGAGGCATGAAGAAACTCCTTGGAGACTCCAAAAGGAAACAACTCTGACAACATCTTGAGTTCAGACTTTTCGCATTGAGAACTGTGAGCAAATACATTTCTGTTGTTTTAAGCCACCGGTTTATGGTACTATACACGGGAACCCTAAGAAATGAATAATACCTGCTTCTGAGGAAACCAGCCTAAGCTAGACATGCAGTCTCTGCTGCACAGTCAGTGACTTCAGGCTGCAGCTTAAACTCCATAGGCTGATGGGCCCCCAGACTGTCTCTCCGGGAAGCTCCACCAACCATATTTCCATTCCCTGCTACACCACATTTCAGTCCTGGGACTCTCTCACTGGCAGTTTCCTGAAAAGACATCATTTCATCCTACAGTATTATTTTTTTCCACTTGGCTATTCATACACCTGGAATGTTCCACCTTCTCCATTCCTGGCAAACTTTTTTAGAAATCAGCTAAATTTTCATCTTTTCTGTAATGTTTCCTTTGACTGCCCCATCAAGACCTGGGTGCTCTTTTCCCTTGGATCTTGTTAAAATCCCAGACAGGGAACAACGGACTGGATTCAAATTGGGAACGGATTAAGCTAAGAAAGCTAAGATCATGGCATCTGGTCCCATCACTTCATGGCAAATAGATGGGGAAACAGTGGAAACAGTGACAGACTTCATTTCTTTGGCTCCAAAATCACTGCAGATGGTGACTGAGCCATGAAATTAAAAGACGCTTGTTCTTTGGAAGAAAAGCTATGACTAACCTAGACAGCATATTAAAAAGCAGAGACATTACTTTGCTGACAAAGGTCCACATAGTCAAAGGTATTGTTTTTCCAGTTGTCACATATGGATGTGAGTGTTGGACTATAAAGAAAGCTGAGTGCTAAAGAATTGATGCTTTTGAACTGTGGTGTTGGAGAAGACTCTTGAGAGATCAAACCAGTCAATCCTAAAGGAAATCAACCCTGAATATTCATTTGAAGGACTGATGCTGAAGCTTCAATACTTTGGCTACCCGATGCGAAGAACTAACTCATTGGAAAAGACCCTAATGCTGGGAAAGATTGAAGGCCAGAGAAGAAGGGTATGATAGAGGATGAGATGGTTGGATGGATCACTGACTCGATGGATGTGAGTTTGGGTAAGCTCCAGGATTTGGTGATGGACAGGGAAGCCTGGTGTGCTGCCGTCCATGGGGTCACAAAGAGTCAGACGTAACTGAGCTACTGAACTGACTGACACAATGGGCCTAATAACAGTATTTACCTCAACATATCAATGCGAAGCATAAATAATGCATGAAAGTCCTTAAAACCATTGTTGGCAGATAACAGATACAATAAATATTAGCTCTTATTATCAGTGATGAAATGATCACGTTAAATATTTTGTGTGCAAGTATTTGTTTACCTATTTGTAAGTCCTTCAAAGGTAAGAATCACATCTTAGCCCAGCACAGTGAATAGCAGAGTTGGTATGTAATTATATTTACTGAATCATATTCATGGACTGGTAGATTCAGTGTTGTAAAGATGTCAGTTCTTCTCAAATTGATTTATAAATTCAGGGCAACTTACATTAAAATCACAGCATGGTTTTGTGATATTGACAAGTCGATTCTAAAATTTATATATGCAGAGGGCCAAGAATATATAAGGCAACCTGGAGAAAGAAAGGCAAAGTTGGATGACTTATACTACCAGCTATTGAGACAATGCGGAGAAGGCAATGGCAACCCACTCCAGTATTCTTGCCTGGAAAATCCCATGGATGGAGGAGCCTGGTAGGCTGCAGTCCATGGGGTGGCTAAGAGTCAGATACAACTGAGCGACTTCACTTTCACTTTCCACTCTCATGCACTGGAGAAGGAAATGGCAACCCACTCCAGTGTTCTTGCCTGGAGAATCCCAGGGAAGGGGGAGCCTGGTGGGCTGCCGTCTATGGGGTCGCACAGGTTTGGACATGACTGAAGTGACTTAGCAGCAGCAGCAGCAGCATTGAGACAAAGCAGTTATAGAAATTAAGCCTGTGTACTATAGCAAGGAAAGAAAAATAGGCCAACTGAATAGTTTGAGGTCCAGATAAAGTTCCACAAATACATATAAACTTGATTTATGATTAAGGGTGTACTGCAGAGCAGTGGGGGAAAGAAGATATATTCAGTGACAATTAGGAAATAGACGAGGGAGCAACTAACACAACAGGATAATGGTGCATAAAAAGGTGGATCTTGGTCTTTACCTCACATCATACTCAAAATTTCACATAGATTGTAGAGCTAAATGTGAAGAGTGAAACAATAAGGTTTTAGAAGGTAGCATAAGATGAAACATGAATGATCTTGGCATGGGAAAGTTTTTTTTTTTAATAGAACATTTAAAAATACTGATGATAAAGAAGATGTGTAAATGGAATGATAACAATGTCTTTTAATAAACAAAATTTTGATAAGAAAATGTAAGCTATGGTGTGAAAGGAGGTATTGGCATTACATTGAATCAGAAACTTTTATCCAAAATATATAAAGAACTCTCAAAGATCAATAAGAAAAAGATAGACAGCTCAAAGTAAAAAAAAATAATAATAAGCAAATCACATGAACTAGTACTTCACAAAAAGTGTTAGTTACTCAGTCATATCCAACTCTTTGTGACTGCATAGACTGTAGCCCACCAGACTCTTCTGTTCATGGAATTCTCCAGACAAGAATACTGGAATGGGTTGCCATTTCCTTCTCCAGAAAGTTCACAAAGGAAGGTGCCCAAATGGCCAATAAACATATGAAAAGGCACTCAACCTCATTTGTCAATGGGGAAATACAAATTAAATCCACAGTAAAATACCACTGCATGTCCACCAGACTGACTAACCTTAAAAGGATTAACATTATCAAATTTTCCTAAGTGGAACTCTCACACTCAGCTGATGAACTGAAAATGAGCAATCTTCCCTGGAAAACTGTTCAGCAGTATTTACTGAAGCTGAGCTTATACTTTCCCTATGACCCAGGACTGCCTCTCCTAAATCAACAGAAATGCAGACATGTGTGGACCACATGACACCTACCAGATATTCATAGTGTCATCATTTGTAGTAGCACCTTTCAGTCAAAAATAAACAAATTACTACTACCCACTTTTGACTGTGTGGATCACAATAAACTGTGGAAAATTCTGAAAGAGATGGGAATACCAGACCACCTAACCAAGCTCTTGAGAAATCTGTATGCAGGTCAGGAAGCAACAGTTAGAACTGGACATGGAACAACAGACTGGTTCCAAATAGAAAAAGGAGTACATCAAGGCTGTATATTGTCACCCTGCTTATTTAACTTCTATGCAGAGTACATCATGAGAAACGCTGGACTGGAAGAAACACAAGCTGGAATCAAGATTGCTGGGAGAAATATCAATAACCTCAGATATGCAGATGACACCATCCTTATGGCAGAGAGTGAAGAGGAACTAAAAAAGCAGAGACATTACTTTGCTGACTAAGGTCCGTCTAGTCAAGGCTATGGTTTTTCCTGTGGTCATGTATGGATGTGAGTTGGACTGTGAAGAAGGCTGAGTGCCGAAGAATTGATGCTTTTGAGCTGTGGTGTTGGAGAAGACTCTTGAGAGTCCCTTGGACTGCAAGGAGATCCAACCAGTCCATTCTGAAGGAGATCAGCCCTGGGATTTCTTTGGAAGGAATGATGTTAAAGCTGAAATTCCAGTACTTTGGCCACCTCATGAGAAGAGTTGACTCACTGGAAAAGACTCTGATGCTGGGAAGGATTGGGGGCAGGAGGAGAAGGGGATGACAAAGGATGAAATGGCTGGATGGCATCACAGACTCGATGAACGTGAGTCTGAGTGAACTCCGGGAGATGGTGATGGACAGGGAGGCCTGGCATGCTGTGATTCATGGGGTCACAAAGAGTCAGACATGACTGAGCGACTGAACTGAACTACTACCCACAACAACAGAGATTATCTCACAACCTTAAGTGAAAGTAGACAGACACAAAAGAATACAAAACGTATGATGACATGTATATGAAGTCCCTAACCAGGAAAAGTAATAATCTATGATCCTAGAGGTCAAGACAATGATCTCCACCTCAGTCCTCTCAGTGGTCCTCCATTGTCACCTACTAGTTTTCTCTGGAGACTCAGCCTCTGGAGATTGACCCTGAGGACCAGCTTTTTAAAACTCGTTGGTAATCAGCTTGTTGAGTGTCATGATCTTTATCATCATCATCATCATTTTGATCATCATCTTCATTCCCAACATCACCAAGACCACCATCATCATCCTTTACAATTTTGAATCCTTTATATATATGCCAGGCACTGTGGTAAATGTTTATTTAGTCATCTTTACATTCCTAAAGAAAGGTAATATCATTAACCCCATTTTTAAAAAATGAGTATCAGGGAGGTTAAATAAGGTCATATACTTATTAAGTGATCTTGTATTTCCCCATTGACAAATGAGGTTGAGTGCCTTTTCATATGTTTATTGGCCATCTGGGCACCTTCTTTTGTGAACTTTCTGAAAGGAAATGGCGACCCATTCCAGTATTCTTTTTTTTTTTTTATGATTTTATTTTTTTAATTATTTTTTTAACCATTTATCATTTATTTTTATTATTATTTTTACTTTACAATATTGCATTGGTTTTGCCATACATCAACATGAATCCGCCACGGGTGTACGCGTGTTCCCCATCCTGAACCCCCCTCCCACCTCCCTCCCCGTACCAGCCCTCTGGGTCATCCCAGTGCACCAGCCCCAAGCATCCTGTGTCCTACATCGAACCTGGACTGGGGATTCATTTCATATATGATATTATACATGTTTCGATGCCATTCTCCCAAATCATCCCACCCTCTCCCTCTCCCACAGAGTCCAAAAGACTGTTCTATACATCTGTATCTCTTTTGCTGTCTCACATACAGGGTTATCGTTACCATCTTTCTAAATTCCATATATATGCGTTAGAATACTGTACTGGTGTTTTTCTTTCTGGTTTACTTCATTCTGTATAATTGGCTCCAGTTTCATCATTCCAGTATTCTTGTCTGGAGAATTCCACTTCAAGTGTGGGAAGGGGAGGCAGGGCTGATCTGGGGCAGGGACACAGGAGTGCTTCTGAAGTGCAGGTCCTTCTAGTTCCTGATCTGGGTGCCAGTTGCAAAAGTATATTCAACAAGTGATGATTCACCAAGATGCAAGATTTGTGAACTTTTCTGTATTAAAATTTTGTTTTGACAAGAATATTATTAAACAATGTTTCTGAATGATAAGTATGGATATGTATATGTGTGCAGAGCACTTAAAGGGCTACCCATAAACAGCTTTCCAGACTGACGCATTCCTGTAGGTTCTAGAAAACTAAGGTTTTACTTTACCTTATTGAATACAATCCAGAAGATGGAAGCTCTAGAGGCTGAAGTTGGCGCTTCAAGCCATAATTATCAGTGGTGATGACTGTGTTACACAGTGTAATGTGAAGGAAGAGAGGAGATCCCCGTCCCTCTAGTGAGGCCCATTATATGACTCCTCAAAGGAACAAATGTGCAAAGTGTTCTGAGTCCCCGTATTGACTGAAGACAACTGCTCGGCAATAAATAATAGCATCTTCTAGTGACTCCTCCCAAGTGCTTCCCAAGAGAGGTCATTAAGAGACCCAGGAAATTAAAGAAAAAAGCTTATGAAGGATTAAAATAAAAAAAATTTTAAAGTCCACTTGGAGCCACTCTGTGAGCATATATAGGGAACTGGTTAAAAGCAAAGATTTCAGATTAGAGTCCCAGAGCTACCACTTAATAAGTATATGACCTTATTTAGCCTCCCTGATACTCATTAAAAAAAAAAAATGGGGTTAATGATATTACCTTTCTTTAGGAATGTAAAGATGACTAAATAAACATTTACCACAGTGCCTGGCATATATATAAAGGATTCAAAATTGTAAAGGATGATGATGGTGGTCTTGGTGATGTTGGGAATGAAGATGATGATCAAAATAATGATAATGATAAAGATCATGACACTCAGCAAGCAGATTAACCAACAATGAGTTTTAAAAAGCTGGTCCTCAGGGTCAATCTCCAGAGAAAAACTAGTAGGTGACAATGGAGGACCACTGAGAGGACTGAGATGGAGATCATTGTCTTTGGGGTTGATAGTCACAGGCCAGGTTCTGCGCAGGTTTGGATAAGTCTTTGAAGGCTGAGTGCCGAAGAATTGATGCTTTTGAACTGTGGTGTTGGAGAAGACTCTTGAGAGTCCCTTGGACTGCAAGGAGATCCAACCAGTCCATTCTGAAGGAGGTCAGCCCTGGGATTTCTTTGGAAGGAATGATGCTAAAACTGAAACTCCAGTACTCTGGCCACCTCATGCGAAGACTCATTGGAAAAGACTCTGATGCTGGGAGGGATTGGGGGCAGGAGGAGAAGGGGACGATCGAGGATGAGATGGCTGGATGGCATCACGGACTCAATGGACGTGAGTCTGAGTGAACTCCGGGAGATGGTGATGAACAGGGAGGCCTGGCGTGCTGCGATTCATGGGGTCGCAAAGAGTCGGACATGACTGAGCGACTGAACTGAACTGAACTGTCTTTTTGCAGCTCCTCATGCCCTAGAGAGTGAGCCTCATTATGGCCTCTCAGCCCCTCCCAATCCCACACAATACAGCCTTTCAACACACCCTTTTTTCCCCCTTGAATACCAATCTCAATTAAATATTTGTGAGTTATTTGTTAAATGCTGGTCTCCTCTAATAACTTGTAAACTTTATGAGAACACGGACCTGTTCTGTCTTGAATTACGTCTCTAGAGACACACAGAAAAGACCTAGCCTCTGCCTTCTAGGAGCACACAGTCTAAGAGCTGGGAGAAAAGGCTGCATTGGCAGGTATTTTTATATGATGGGTGTTATGGATGTATGCGTGAAGTGCTCTGGGATCCCAGAGGAGGGAACATCTGAGTCTACTGGGGGAGTTAAAGGTGAGTCATGGGGTCTCACAGAGTCGAACGTGACTGAAGCGACTTAGCAGCAGCAGCAGCAGCAGCATGGAGGAAGAAGCATTTGAGCTGCAAACTAAATGATGTATAGGAGTTTGTCCAGTGGACAAGAGGAAGAACAGCATCTCAGAGAGAGGGAAAGGCATGGTGGGCCGGCTTTGGCTTTGGAAACCAGAAGTAACTCTGTATTTTATTAATTGCGAGCTGGAAGGGAGGATACTGTAAGAGGCTAGGGGAGGAAGAGGGGAAGCATCTCTGAAACATCTTTAAAGTCTTGCTAAGAAGTGTGGATACCACTCTGGAGGTGACAAGGACACAATGGAGGGTTTGAGTTGGGGAATGTCATATAAATTTATGTTTTAGGAAAATCAGGCTGCAAGACGGATAACAACCTTTCCCTAAAAACCAGCTCAGTGGCAAGGGCCTCTCTGGCCTGCCTTGTTTGTATGAGGACTTGTTTATATGTGATGCTTCACACTGGGGCCTGGCCTCAGATCTCCACCTAAGGTGGAGTTCTACCCTCCTAAGTATATGAAAACTCCAGTCCCACCTAACTCCCAAAGAACCTTCTGGCCCTCCAAATGTTGGTTTGTCAACCCTCTAATATAAACTTCAGTGCATCTGCTATGCCCGTTGTCATTACTGGATCTTGTCTAGGCCACTCTCGCCATCCTACCTCTGGGCTTCAGACCCTTCCAGTCCCAACCTCAATGAGAAAATCTTGAACCAGATTCCAGTTCCATTACAAGGCCAGCCACTGCCATCCACCTGCTCTATGTTACTGAGATGCCCAGTCTTCATGCCCCACATATCACCAACAATGAACTTGAGCTGCCACCTTACTTGTAATGTGGGGTTGGCTGTAAGGACTGCTGGAGTATTACATTAGCTATAGTGGTCCCATCCTGATTCTGCACAACCTGTGGAGCTCTGGACAGCTGCGACTCACATGTCTCACTTAGAAACTGGCAGTTCAGCCCACCTAGCCAGGAGTAGGCAAGAGAAAATGCTGCTGACAGGTTGGCAAATACGATGGCAGGATTACAAATCCTGGGTAAGCAAGTCATGGGGTGGGGTTGGCTTATGCTGTTCTCTTGGGTGATCTTGCTCAATGAATGCTCCCAACATTCCCTGGGAGAGATGAACTCTCTCCCATTCAAAACTAAAGCTCATGCATATTTAAGGTTTTAAGGGCTGTAGGTATGGAGGTATAATGGATGTAGCTAACAGATTGGGGTTCAAATTCCTGTTTTCTACATGTTGCTGTGCTGTGCTTAGTCACTTATTGTGTCTGACTCTTTGCGACCCCATGGACTGTAGCCCACCAGGCTCGTCTGTCCATGGGAATTCTCCAGGCAAGAACACTGTAGTGGGTTGCCATGTGCTCTGCTTTCTACATGTTACCTTGGGCTGATTATTTAACTTCTCATTATCTCAGCTGACAATCTCCTGTAAAATGGCACTAATAGTATTTATATTGTTATTATGACAACTAATTAATGAATATTTATAACATTAAGTATTTATAAATTTTGCTAAATAAAATATATTTAAAGATAAATGAGTTTCCTTTCCTCTCTAAAAGAGGGATCATCACTGTCATTTCATGTATTTGTCATTAAGACTAAAGGAGATAAGGTTTACAAAGTACATTGCAACAACTTAACAGAAGTTCATTCTTTCCCCCATATGCTCCCTCATTGTGGAATAGCTGGGAGCCAGGTGAATGGGTCCTGAGCTGACCAATATGTAGATGGGAAGAGGAATGGATGGGAAGGATGCGCCTGAGGAATCAGAGATATATCAGCCAAGAGAATGCAGCTGGGGATTCGGACTAGGGAAGGAAGTTCTAAGAACACACGCTATCTAAGACACCCGCATCTCCCTTTCCTCGGACCATGTAATCTTTGGGGCTGCCAATCATTGTCCCCCTTCTCCCTCCTGAAATATCAAGTCACAGAAGTGACACAGAAACAATTTACCTCCATATTGTAATGGATCCCATTCCCCTGGGTATGTGACCTATCAGAACCCTTCCATGGAATTTTTCAGTTTGGAATTAAAGGGAAAAGCACTTTTCTTTCACTTACAGAACTGACTGAAAGACTTTTCACTGAAGGCTGTTTCACTCTAGGCATTCCCTAGAGAAAGTTTATCTGCAGTAAGAAAAACTGTGTCAACACACAAAAATGCAGCCAAGAGATAAAGGATGGAAGGAGAGAGAAGGCAAAAAAAAAAAGGGGGGGGGGGACAGGGAACAATGGAGAGGAAAGGAAAAGGGAGAGAAAAAGAGAAAGAGAGAGAACTTTGTTTAAGTCCCTAGATCCATTGAAACCTGAAGCCAGTCCACCCCTGGACTTTCCAAATATAGGGCTCAATAATTCTATTTTTTGCTTTAGTTAGACTTTGTTCCTGTTACTTGCAGTGGAAAGACTCTGGACTAATTTGGGAGCAAAGAAAGAAAATAATTCAACCTAGACTGTAAGATTCATTAACAAGCTAAAGAAACAGTATCTGTAGCTAAACTGAGGTGGTTGACCAGCAGGGTGGCGGTTAGTATTTAAATGTCATTGAGGTAACAGAAAATTGGTTGACTTCCAAGCTGTTTTAATTGGATGTCAGTTTTTTAGAGAAAGATTTTAAGGCAGGTCAGAATGCTCTGTCCTAAGCCCTGACCTGCTCATCTTTCTTACCAACTTCTTAGATAAATACTTCTAAGGCTTGCTTGTCAAAATTGTGGATGATCCAAAATTAGATTATGTGAATAGGTCATTCAATGACAGAATCCAGATTCATGAATGGTTGACAGCTAGCAGGATGGGCTCAAATATGCTGGATTAAGTCTAATGGGGAATCACATCAAAGCTGATAGTCAAGGACCAGTTTCACTAGTACAGGGAAAGGAGGGCAGCAAGCCTTCCCATCAAATCTCAGGAATTTTTTGCTGGCTGCAAGCTCAGTGTGATTCCAGAGTATGACACAGCTGCCAAAACAGCAAACACGAGACCTGGCAAGCTTAACACAAACACAGTGTCCAGAACAGGGGAGATAATCCTTCCACCATGTTCCCTCCCTAGCAGAGCACATCTGGAGTCTAAGGTGCAGGGAATAAGAAGCAGGGTCCCACAAAGAATGGTTGGGAAAACAAGCAATTTAATCAGAACTTACGGCAGCTGTTTCTCCACAAACACCTCAAGGTCTGCCATATGGCCAAGGGGAGACCTTACTTTGCTGGACTCCAAAAGACAGACCCCAGACGATGAGTGGAAGTTACACGTGGGGCAGTCTTTGGCAGCCGAGATGTACAATACAACGCAGTCCACCCCGGCTCAGGCTCCGCTCATCTGTGAGTGGTCACCTAGAAGAAGCTCACAGCTCTTCCCTCCCACCACTTCACAGCCAAGCAGGGGGATGCCACTGCTGTGTCATCGGTTCTGAGGACATAGCACTGGCCACTGTGTTGGCAGTAACAGGACGGGGCAGTAATGTGAGCTGGTGCTACCGTACGTGGGACTAGGAGGCTGGGGGTAGGGCTTGGAGACATGGGATGGGGAAGCACAATCACAGGGAAGTCACCACCTTCTCTTTGTGTCTCATCATCTTGCTTTAAGAAAAGACAGAAAGAAAGGATATAGATTTCTGGAATCCAGCCTTTCGTTAGGGTGGGGCCAGTGAAGAAATATAATATAATATATGTGTGTGTATATATATATATATATGTATGTATTTAACTTTTAATTGATTCTGACACATAGCTAGGTTTGGAAACCACACAAATGACTCCACAAACTGCTGATTTCAGGGAAAGTCACTTTAATAACTGGTGTCTAGGTTTGAGGGCTCAACAATCCCCTGTGCCCTCTTCTCCAGGTAGTCAGAGTCAGCATCTGAGGCTGGCAGCTGCTTCCCTTTGCTCTCTTGCCTGCTGTCCATGTGCTCCTCACCTCTGAGCCATCAACAATCCCGCTTTCCACCGTGCACAGGACTGCCAGTCCTTCCCTTCCAACAGCCTTCACCCTGGACCCAGACCATCTGCCGGCCCTCAGGCTCCAGCCAATACCCCCAGGGCCCTGAGCATCCTTTCTCTCTGCTGCCACCGCCTGGAGATCCTTGCCATCTGTCCCCATCCCTTGGCCTCACCTCTGTCTGGCAGAGGGAAAAATGCTGTCCCTTCCTTCTATCCAGCTCTCTTAGAGTGAGATCTCACATCTCTCTCTTAGAGGGGTTCTTGGGATTTAAACAATACTTTCATTTTTCTATAAATGATGATTTAGTGCCTGTGATGGTCACACAATGTTCTGGGTGCTGGCGATAAAGTAGCCAATAAGAAAGGACAAGTCTTTGCTCTCATAAAGCTTGTGTTCTAGCTTGAGGAAGCAGGTGATAAACAAGATCATTTCAGAGAGCAGTTTAGGACTATGAAGAAAATAAAACCAGGCAAAAGTAATGGGGACCATAAATTGGTGGTCAGAGAAGCCTCTTTGAAGAGATGATATCTGAGCTGAGACATAAAAGACAGAGTGAGCATAGAAAGATCAGGGGGAGGGCATTCTAGGCAAGGAGAAGAGCATATACTAAGGCCCTGGGGTGGGAATGAGCTTGGTGTATTTGGGACATTCAAACGGCAGGGTTGCTGCTGTAAGGAGGTGGTGGAGAAAGCAAAGGAGGAAAAGAAAATGAAGAGAGAGAAGGAGAGATGGGGAAAGGAAGAAGAGGGGAAGAAGAGGAGCATCAGAAGAGCTTCCTGTAGCACCGAGAATTCGGGTCTTCCCACTGCTGCATCTGCCCATCCTCCCACACTCCCACCCCCCGACACTGTGTTTTGAACTTGCAGCCCTTCCCTGTCCTTCCCCCCTGCCACCTGGTCTGTGTTTTCAAATATCAGAACTACAACAGTAGACAGGATCCAGGTTATTTCCCACGGGTCTCCTGGACCCCAGCAAATCAGTGGATGTGAGCAGGCCCCTGTTTAAAGTTTCCCTGAACTTTTCATGGCAGTTTTGAGTACTCTGAAAGTTAGAAGCCTTGTCTATGTAGAGCTCAAAAAGGCCTTCTTGGGGTGTTACTCAACTGCTCTCCCTATCCTAGCCTCAACTGCAGCCCAGCCAAGACACCCCATAAAAACGGGAAACTTTAAATCAGCAAGAGCTAGCCAGCCACGCATAAAGCTTTAGGTGACATGGTGAGCTCTCTGACATAGTAGGTGCTCCAGAGAAGTGCATGTGACTGGAATCAGGCACAATTGCACACCATCAGATTAAAAACAGAGAGAGGAAATAATACTTGAGATCATTTGGGCCACTTGCCACTTTCCAGTTCATGCTCACTCAGGCACATACATGTATTCATGTGCCTGAGTGAGCATGAGCTGGGACTCTTGGTTCTCTCAGTTCATCAGATGGTGAGTATTTCGTACTTGTCACGTCAGTGTCTAAGGACAAGAAAACCAATGGTTTTGTACAGTATTCCAACCGAGGACACATTGGTCTCTTCCAATGTTGGAGGGAAAAGTAGATGCTGAACTTCCTGAGAAATATCAGTATGTTTCTATTCCCCACTAACAAAACTATCTGCAGGGGCACATAAATAAGGCTAGTTTGAATCTAGTATCCATGTGATCATTTAGGTACAATTGCAAAGGATTTTTAAGGAGCAATTTTCACTTATGTGATTTTTGCTTTCCATAATGACTCTTGAATCTAACCCTGAAGTAAGATAGGACTCTTCTCTTGAAAAAAACACATGTATGTATGTATATATAGAATATATGTATACATAGATTCACTATGTTGTACACCTGAAACTAACAACATTGTAAATCAACTATATCAATTAAAAAACTTTGACATCAGAAAATTTAGTAGATTCCATAGCAAATTAAGAGCACTTATTTTAAAATTAATCTTAATAAAACAATACCAGATCAATGGGGTCTGATTTGAGGGAAATTATCCATTAATAGGATGAAAATTATATTCTTCATTAAGACTTTTAAACTCTAAAAAAACGTAAATTTGTTCTTTTTCATTCTAAATATATATCCCAGTGAAGTTTTTCTTTCCTCCTTTCCCCTTCCTCTCTTTCTTCTTCTTCCCCCTCTTCTCTTTTTCCCTCTCCCTCTCTTGCATTTTCTTGCTTTACCAACTTCTTCCTCATCCTTTCTTTTCTTGCTGCTTCTTCCTTTACTGAGGAAGAGGGTGAGAAAGACAAGCTACTCTGACATATTGGCCCCTTTTTTCTTCTCAGTATGAACCCTATCAGCACATCATATGCGCGCGCGCGCGCGCACACACACACACACACACACACACACACACACACATCCCAACACTCCTTCCCTCTACTGATTCACAAGCCATTGACAAAACTCACCTAGATGACCTGTCACTGAGTAAGAGAATGTGAGACATTATTTTTCCAGGGGAAATTCATTTTACTTGTTAATAAGAGTCCAGTAGAAACAAATGAAAAACAAGTAAAATTAATTTTGACTATATTTTATTTAGCCTGCATATACGATTATTGGGGCTTCCCTGGTGGCTCAGTGGTACAAAGATTCTGCCTGCCAAGCAGGAGATGCAGGTTCAATCCCTGGGTCAGGATGATTCCCTGGAGAAGGAAATGGCAACCCACTCCAGTGTTCTTGCCCAGAAAATCCCATGAACAAAGGAGTCAGGTGGCCTATAGTCCATGTGGTTGAGCTGGACACGACTTAGCAGCTAAACAGCAACAATAATTACCATTTCAACATGTTATCAATGCAAAATATTGTTAATGAGTTTATTATTTTTCTAATACTAATTATTCAACAACGAGTGTGTGTCTTACATTTATAGCATAGCTTAATTTGGACTAACCATGTTTCAGGTACTGTGACTTGTGGCTACTTCTGGACTGCAGAGTGCTAGAAGAGGCGGAGCAGCAAGACAGAAGGAACCTGGGTTCCTGGGTGGACATCTGGAGCAAACTGCCCATCGTCATGGAATTTCCATCTCAGTTCAGTTCAGTGGCTCAGTCGTGTCCGACTCTTTGCGACTCCATGAACTGCAGCACGCCAGGCCTCCCTGTCCATCACCAACTTCCAGAGTCCACCCAAACCCATGTTCATCGAGTTGGTGATGCCATCCAACCGTCTCATCCTCTGTCATCCCCTTCTCCTCCTGCCCTCAATCTTTCCCAGCATCATCTCTCATTTAAAATATTGTATTTTCTGGTCTTTTTGTAATGAACTTAGCCTGTATCCTGATTAATACAAGATGGCTAAAGTTTTTTCCTCTACAGAAATGGTATTGATCTACATCTGTCATTCTATGTATAATAAGCAAACAGCATGTTTGTAAACATATCAACAATTATAATCTCTTGTTCCAGTTCAGTCAGCCAGCTGGAGAGGGACAACTTAACTTGTATAGGTGAGTACTCAAGTTCTAAACCGTGAAAAATTTCAATTTATATGCTTTCATTTTTTGTATGCTCTGACTTTTGTGTTTCATCAAACTCAAAGGAACAAGCCTCACAATCATTAAGCATTTATATATGTATACATCTTTTTAATTTTTATTAATGATTTGAACTAAATACTTATAAAAAGAGAGCAAAAGTTAAAAATTAAAGTTATATAATAAAAAGAAAAAAGGAAACAAGAGGGTCACTTATAAATAATTACAATATCATCAGCAGTGCTTAATTATAAAAAAAAACCTACTACATAGAAAGTTTATTTAAAAGACCTCATCCAGCTTAAGGTTTTCATATTCTATGTATATACTTTTCAAACATATAATTTTACCGACATGGGTAATATAATATCTGCATGTAAAAATAAAACAAGAGTCAAATTAAGGTTTTTCTCTTTCCAATTTGTTTCTGTTTCCCCACAAACAAAAGGAATTGGCCAAAGTCTGGCAAGTTTCTTCATGTTTCTAAATTAATCCTTTGGCATATGGGCAAATGCAATACTGAAATCTACAAGAAGAAAAAAGCAAATGTAAATAAGGACCCATCACTTCAGACTTAGTGTCCCAAGATATGTCAGTTATTATCTTGATTTGTTGTTGCTCTTTTCCTTCAACAAAGCCACACCACCCAGAAGACTGTGGGTAGCTGGGTGAATTCATTCCACTAGTAATTCATTTTATTGAGTCACTATAGAAAACTAGTTAAAAGTACAGATTTAGCAGTTAGACATCTCTTAGTTTGTATCCTTACTCCACTGATTATTGAGGCTTAGTGTCCTCATCTGTAAAATAAAAATAGCAAATTGCCCCAAAGTACTGGAAGGAATATGTGAGATGAATAGGAAGCACTTAACACAATGTCTCATCCAGTGTTAGCTGCCAAGTATTTTTCTATTTCCAAAATAAATAATGATCTCACAACATTATATATATGTATGTATGTATGTATGTGCATGTGTGTATATATATATATAAAATATATCCTACTGCATGACAGTTTCTTTTGACATGGATTATTTCTAATTCTCACAGCTACACTAGGACGGTGGGAGAAGCTGTCTCATTTTACAGGTGGAGAAACTGTGGCTCAGAAAGGTAAAGCGGCCTGCCTATGGTCACACAGTGAACGTGTGACTGAGCCAGAGTGGAAACAGACCCAGCCAACATCAAAGCCTGTGTTCTTTCTACCAGGTGGAGATGGGACACTCTGGGACACACATTCTTATGGAAGTGTGTGCCCCAGAGTGAGAAAAAGAAAGAGAAGGCAAAGCAGCTCTGGAGGTCTCCAAACCTCCCTGTTTAGAATAAATCCCTTAATTATGCTTGAAGTTGGACAAGCTTTTGAAATCTTGCCTGGACATTCTTTCCCCATCAAGTTCCTTGAAATTCCCCTTTAAAGAGCATCTAGGAAAAGCCACTCTCATTAGCCAGGGTCTGGCTTTATTTTCCTAATAAACAGACCTTTGGACAGACAAAAGAGTCTCTTATTTTCAATCAATTCTTGAACATTTCAGCTGGTTTTCTTCTATTTGACTTGAAATTGTGATCTGGGAATGACTGGTCCTGCAAATTGTCCTCCTATAAGGGAAGCCCCTTGAGGATCCTCAACTTGTTATTTTTAATCACTGTAATCTCTTTTTCAAAGGAGGCCATGGTCAGAAACAGAGCAAGCCTTTCAGAGCTTTCTAAAGCACAATTATTGCAGAGGGAGTGGTATTGAGGGAAAGAGGGAGGGAGGGTAGAGATGTGGGAGAGAGGAGGCAGTCAATATAGTGCTAACAACTTGAGAAAAGGCTGAATCATCATCTCAATTGGATCCTGACTGTTGAGAAGAAACCCCATGTTTCAATTTTTTTTTAATAGTGACCATTTTACTCCAGTCTAGAATATCTAAAGGATATGCTGAGATGGGAGGGTGGGAGTGGGGGCATGGAGAGTGGAAGCTCTGTGGGGATGAACTGGAATCCCGAGGACAAAGGTTTGAGACAGGAAAACAGACCATTGATTCCAAAGATTGTGAGGGGCCCTAATTCAGTAAAAAATAAAAAAGCAAACAGAACACCAGGAGAATGTTAATTTCCACAGCCCTAAGTCAATACCCGGAGCAGAATGTATTAGATTTACTTCTAACGTAACTATTCTAAGAAAGTATAAGCCAACAGAAAATGTCACAAACCAGGCCAGTGCCCTTTTCTTCCTAACTTTGAATGGCGGAATCAGGTTTGCTAATCCGAAGTATTGACTCAGGAGGTATTAGCCTGGTTCCTGCAAGATCTTTCTTGCAAGATCTCTTAGCCACCAGAAGAGAGGCAAGATGATTGCCCACCAACGCCTGAGTCGGGCATCACAGTTGAAGACTAACATTGTAGGCTGGCATAACCTATAAGGTGAAAGTCTAGTCCCAGTTTTCACCTGCTGTCCATGAATACTTAGGCCATCACGGAACCCCTCTGTTCATGTGAATCTCAGGTGCATCTCTGTCTCAGCACTGGGATCCCTCACTGCCAGTGCTCAGCCAAACTGGGAGGATTCATGTGGGAATAGAGACCCAGTAGGACTCTTGGGCTGCAGACTAGCCTCGATTATCCCCCAAAGAAATTCTGGTCCTAAACTAGTAATAGTCTTAAGCAAGCCTCCTAATATGGAGAAATCATTCATGCATTCACTCATTCAATTATTTCATGAGCACCAGGTAACTGCCATCCACTGGTAGACTGGCTTGAAGGAGTGCTGACAAAACCTACTTTTAAACACACGCACACGTGGCAGAAACAAAATGAACCTGACCGTGCTCATCCCTTCATTATTAAACCATTTGGGCCTCATTGACAACTCTAATATATCCTGGGAACCCACTGTAGCTCAGGCACGCTCATCTTTATGCCCTCATTTACTCCCTAAGACCGCCCAGGGTAGCTGGACAAACATCTGTTTTCAATAACTGGGAAACAGGATCCGAGAAATTAAAGGACTTGCACAAGGTCACACAGATACTAAACCCGGAGTGACTGCGGAGCCACCTCTTTTGCTGCCACGTGGAGCTGGGGCAGTTTTCTCAGGGAACTCAGGTCCTCGGTTTGGGGGAGGGCTGAAGAGGCCAGCAAGGTTACGCCCACTTCCCTCCAGTCCACGGAGAGGACTGGCTGTTTCCCAGCTGGGGGGAAGAGGCTGCAACCGCATGTAGGTTGGCTTGCTGGGCAGTCGGGCCAACCCGCTGCCGGCTCCCTGGGGGCCGGGCCGGTGTTCTCCACCCCACCCCCACCCTTCCGCGCAGAGTACCCCGCCACCCCGCCTAGCCGTGCCGGCTTGCAAGGGCTGCCCGCCAGGCATGGAGCGCGTCCACAAGCGGACTACGCTCTGGGTAGCTCCAGGCGGAGAGAATCGGGAACACAAACCCGGGGAAATGGGGGAAGCGTTCTGGGAAAGGTGGTCCCTGGTTCTGGTCGCCTGTGTGACCCGGGCTCCGGCTGGCACTACCCCAAACTTTCTCCAGTGTTGCCCCCATCGCTTCCTCTCTCGACGCTTAGGAACGGGGAAAGCGGGGATGGAAGGGCGGCGACGGTGGGCCCGTTTGCCCCACGAGTGCCCCAAAGCCCCTCTCTTCGTTGCTCAGCCCCAGAATCGACCTATGCAGGGCCCGGGGTGAAGGGACACGTGCGTGCCCTGTCACTCCCCGCCCGCGGGGCCCCCGGTGAGGCTAGGCAGGCTTCCTTCCCTGCCTGGCGTCCTGGCTCCTGACTGGAAAACGGCAGGGAAGAGAAGGATGGGGACCTGACCCGGCTTAAGAGAGGGGCTCTGGGCTCTGGGAATGGCGCCAGGGGTCTTCAGGTCTGTGCTGGTCGAGCTGCCTGTCAGGCCCGGGAGGCGCTCACTTGCTTTGGACATCCCCTCTCTGCGCTCTCGAAAGCTGGCTGTCAGCTGAGGAGCTTGGAGAACCGCTTTTCTGCGGGTACTGAGACTCGGGGTTTCGGGAGCAGCTCTGGCCTCCAGGGAGCAGGCCTCAGGAATCAGCGCTTCCCTTTCGGTCTTGATTGGATTCCCCTCCCCTGTTCGAAACTCCCTAGAGCTCTCAGTCCACTGGGAGTCTGTCCTAGAAATCCAGGGTCTTCTCCCTCACCTGGGACCGTCAAAGAATAATTCGGAGTTCTTTCCAGGCAACCTTCCGAAAAGCTCCAGGCTCTTCTCCTCTCCTCCCCCCCGCCCTAGGACCAGTTAGGGGAGAAGCCCAAGTCCCTTCTCTTGTAGGGATCCGTCCGGGGAAGCTGGAATGACCGTCCCACTGGGGGCCGGTCTCTGAAAAGCTGGTTTCCTCTCCTTCAGGGATGGGAGTGGGGAAAACCGGAGTCACCACCCTGCCTAGGACCCGACTAAAAGAAGCCAGGGTCCCCTCGACCCCAGAGACGGATCTGGAGAAAGGCGAGTCTCCACCGCTCTCCTGAAACCGCCGGGGTAGAAGCCAGGCCAGAGTGACGCGTCGCTCAGCTCCGACCCACACCCGGGAACCGCGCTTTGGACTTGGGGGCTGCATCTCCTGGCTGCGGCCCCGCGACGGCGCCGGACACTGGCTCGGAGCTGAAAGGAGAGGGCATCCAGGACAGAAGGGCCCTCGGCGGGCTGCGCTGGCACCGTGCGCCTGGGAGCCGTGCGCCCTCCTCCGGCACTGCGCGGTTGGCGCCCTCCGGGGGGCCAAGTCCCGCGCCCCCAACACCGCGGCGGGCCACTTACCGCGGTAGCTGGTTCCCGGCTTATAGAAGTCGGGGTCGCCCTCCACGCGGAGGCTGAACTCGGTGTAGCCCTCGCGCCGCGTGCCCTGGACGCGCAGGATGCGGCTGCAGTAGCCCTCTGACTTGGGCACTTTGTCCAGGGTCTCGTCGGAGAAGGCCAGCGCCACCGCCAGGGGCAGCGCCAGGGCCAGCAGCGCTGGACCCCGGCTCAGCCTCAGGAGCACCGGGGACAGCCTCATCCTCGCGGGCCCCCAACTTTGTGCCCTGGCCGCTGGCTCTCGCCGCACGACTCCTGCCCGAAGGGGTCCCCGCGGGAACGAGACCTGGCAGAGCCCAGGCGGGGAGCGGAGCTCCGAGCCGGTGCTGGCGACCGGGAGACCGTGCTGCCTGGGCTTGGCGGCTGCCGAGCTGCGCTGCGCTGAGCAGAGCCGAGCAAGCCGAGCAGCGCGAGGAAGGGAGGGCGGCGGCGAAGGAGGAGGAGGAGGGAGGGCTGATTTTGCCCAGATCCCCAGCGCAGCGCTGTTTTGTTTCTGAGCTGGCGATTAGCGGCGCGGTGGTGTTTATTTTGCGACGCTGAATTCCCAGGGTCTGGCGAGGAAATCATAGGGTCCAGGGACACTGCGGGCTCTGTCCCACCACGAGGCTGCCACCCCAACCCCCCGGACCCTGTGGAGGCGGGTGCTCCAAGGAGGGATAGACTGAGAACTAACTTTTGTTGCATACCTACTCTGTGCCATATTCCAATGTACTGTCTATAGCTTATAAGATAAAGTCAAGCATGTATCTGCTGATACTTTTTAAGTTGACCTGTCTTTATACTTAGAAATCTCTCTTAATAGTAGGCTTCCCTGGTGGCTCAGATGGTAAAGAATCTGCCTGCAACGCAGGAGACCTGTGTTCGACCCCTGGATTGGGAAAATCTCCTGTGAAAGGAAATGGCAACCCGCTCCTGTATTCTTGCTGGGAGAATTCCATTGACAGAGGAGCCTGGCAGGCTACAGTTCTTGGGGTTGCAAAGGGTTGGACCCAGCTAGCAACTGTCATTCGCCTCTGTGCCTGGCCATATTCTGGGAGGTTTACTTACATCTGCTCACCTTCTCCACTCTCATTACACAGAATAAATGTGACATTACTTTCATTCATTTTACAGAGGAGTAAATTGAGGCTTTTGAACAGTTAATACAGGGTCAGATGCCATGGCTATCTGACTTTATTGCCCTTCTCATAGCGTGTTGGAACAGGTCAGACTGATGGATGGAAAGGAGCAAGAATGATTCATCCATTGGCCCCTGTAGGCACAGTGCTATGGCTTGTAATACTTTTGGCAATTCCTGAAAATGGTCTCTTTAAAATCAAAAGAAAAAAATACATTTAGATCTAATAAAATATTTTACTATATGGTACTAATTTATTTATATTTCGATTTACACAGTCATAAAATATAATGTTTACTGTTGTTTTATGAAAGAAGAAGCCCACAAAGACAAAAGTGCCTAGAGTCCAGGGGAGTCCTCATAGAGCCCTGGAAAGAGATTTTGAAAGTTTCAAAGAAAAGCTTGTGTTTTCTTGGCTTAGACTTTAGTTTAGGTTCCCAGTCCCCAGTGACAGATGTTTGGAGAGGAGCTGAGCCTGAGTGCTCACTGGCCAGAGCCTCAGGCACCAACCCCAAAGCCAGACAGAGAAAGCCAGGTGCAAGAATCTCTCCCAGTGTTTCCTTGGGGACAGACCTGAGTCAAACATTAGTCCTAGAGCCTATTATACAGCGTGAAGTAAGTCAGATGGAGAAAACAAATACCATATATTAACAAATATATGTAAGGAATCTAGAAAGATGGTACTGATGAACCTATTTTCAGGACAATGGAGATGCAGACATAGAGAGCAGACTTGTGGACACAATGGGGGAAGGAGAGAGTGGGATGAATTGAGAGAGTACCAGTGAAGCATATACATTACCATATGTAAAACAGACAGCCAGTGGGAGTCTGCTGTATTACACAGGGAGTTCCACCTGCTGCTGTGACAGCCTAGAGGAATGGAATGGGGTGGGAGGTGGGAAGGAGGTTCAAGAGGGAGGGGACATATATATACCTATGGCTGATTCATGTTGATGTATGGCAGAATCCAACACAATATTGTAAAGCAATCATCTTCCAATTAAAAAGCAAACAAACAAAAAATTAGTCCTGCCACTCACCCACTGTGAGACTTGGGCAAGTTTTTTAACCTCTCCAAGCTTCAGATTCCTGCTCAGAAAGGGTGCATGTACACCTGTGGGCTAATATAGCCTTTCTCTAGAGGGTGCTAGAGTTAAATGACATTTAACATTCTCATCATTCAGAAAACTAAGATCATGGCATCCAGTCCCAAGGCAGGAGGAGAAGGGGCAACAGAGCATGAGATGGTTGGATGGCATCACCGACTCAATGGGCATGAGTTTGAGCAAGCTCTGGGAGTTGGTGATGGACAGGGAAGCCTGGTGTGCTGCAGTCCATGGGGTCGCAGAGTCAGACACGACTGAGTCACTGAACTGAACTGAACTGAGAGTTAAAAGAAATGAGGCATACAAAATACTGGGCTTGACCTCAACCCCCAGGCTCAACAGTGGGCCTGGCCCTGGGTATCACACTAATGGAGATCAAGTCTGTCCTGGGGATGCTGGTAATGCCTCTGCCTGCCCTCAGTGTGCTCAAGCATCCTAAGCACTCTCAGAAGCTTTGGTTAAGCACCCTCTCCTTCCCTTGGGCTGTCAATACACCTCAAGAGCCTGCATTTAAAAAGCAATCTTCTTCGCTTTACAGGTCAAGTTTTTCTCTTTGACATCACTAACAAAAAGCCCAGAGGAGCCATCTGCATTGGAGGCCTCCATTCCTCCTTGCCTGCCCCCAATCCATGTGCTGGACTCTCCCTGCCATGATCAAGAGGGCACCTTCTCTCAGAGGTCCTCTGGCAGTGCCCCTTGGCAGAAGCCAATTATCCTCTTTTCTCAGTCTGACTCTCCTTGACCCTGGGCAGCACCTGCTCCAGCTAGCAGCCTACCTTTATGGAGTTGACATTCAAATTCACTTCTGTGTCCTGAGTGAATTATCTCCACTGTGCCTGGACTGGCTCAGGTTTCACGTAGACTCCACGATGCACAGTCCCGTGCACCCAGCAAGCTGTCCTTGAGTTCAGATTTGGGGCCAGCTCTGTGCTGAGTAGTGGACTCCAGAGGGAACAAAAATTCATTCATTCATTCATGTCCAATGTGCTCCACATGCTCTCTACTGGGACAAATTACCTGCCTTTGTGGATTTTACAATCTAGGGGAGAGGCCGATATTTTAAATACATAGTTACAGGAATCTTTTCCAATTATAATGGTGACATGAACACTACAAACTAAGTTGTTCAGGAGAGTGTAGCCGATCTTATCTCAGAGGACAGGAAACTACCAAAATAAATAAAATGTGGCTCCTGTCTTCATGGAGCTTATTTTACATCCCATAGCTCAATTATGTGTTCTTGAAAGTCTTTTCATCTAAATCAGCATATTCAAATCTAACATGCAGGTGGGCGGAAATGGAACAGGGAGGGACAGAATAGTTTAATTTCTCACTCAACGTTGACAGGAAACCCACGTGAGGTAGGAGGCCCCATCCCCTCTGCTATTTTTCAGATTGTTGTTGTTTAGTCGCTAGGTGGTGTCTTACTCTTTTGCAACCCCTTGGACTGTAGCTACCAGGCTCCTCTGTCCATGGGATTTCCCAAGCAAACATACTGGAGTGGGTTGCCATTGACTGCTCCAGGGGATCTTCCTGACCCAGGGATTGAATCTGCCTCTCCTGCACTGGCAGGTAGATTCTTTACTGCTAAGCCACCAAGGAAGCCCCTGTTTTTCTATAGAGTTTACTGTCTGGGTGAAAGTGAGTCGCTCAGCTGTCGCTCAGCTGTGTCCAACTCTTTGTGACTCCATGGACTGTTGGAGTGGGTAGCCGTTCCCTTCTCCAGGGGATCTTCCCAACCCAGGGATCGAACCCAGGTCTCCAGCATTGCAGGTGGATTCTTTACCAGCTGAGCCACAGGGAAGCCCAAGAATACTGGAGTGGATAGCCTATCCATTCACCAGCAGATCTTCCCAACCCAGGAACTGAACCAGGGTCTCCAGCATTGCAGGTGGATTCTTTACCAACTGAGCTAACAGGGAAGCCCCTTACTGTCTGGGTACCAAAGCTAATAAGGCATAATAGAACCAGGATTCAAAACAGGCCTCACCAACATAAAAACAGGGCTCTTTCCTCTACACAGTGGTCACCCCAGCGTTGGGGCTACTACAGCAGGCTCCAAGCAGCCCAGGGAGCTGGAGTTCCTCTGCCAAAGCCAGACTTCCCTCACCCAGCTCTACTGTCTGGTCAGACCACCGTGCTCTCTCCACAGATTCAATCCATCAGCAAGTCACTGGTTTCCAATTCCCTCCAAGATGTGTCCTTTTTTTGCCATCTCCTCTGGCACCACACCAGTCTGAGCTGTCCTCATCTCTCAGCCTCCTAACTGGGCTGCCCATGTCTACTCTTTCTCTCCTCCAGTGCATCTTCTGAACTGAAGTCTGAGTGATCCTTTTTAAAATGCAGACTAGAATGTCAATCTCTCAGTTAAAATCCTTTTCCACTGGCTTTTTGGGGCTCCCCAAACAAAGAATCTTCACCGGCCTCTGCGGCCCTGCCGGCTCTGCCTCTCAGGGCCACGTGCCCCTTCTTTCACGATCTCTGGCCACCAGGGCTTCTCAGTTTTATGCACTTTGGTCTGTGTGGTTCTCTCTGCCTAGAATCCAGTGCTTTCCTCTCTCCCACCCACCATCCTCTCCCAACCAACTTCTACGCATCCTTCAGATCTCAGTGCAAAACTGCTTCCCCAGAGAAGTCCTTTCAGATTTCCCTGAATAGGTCCTGCCCCTCTTTATATGCTCTCCTGGAACTTGATATCTTCCTCTTAATGTTCTCAAGATTTATAATTATCTTCCCTTCTCCAGGGGATCTTCCCAACCCAGGGATCGAATCTAGGTCTCCCACATTGCAGGCAGATTCTTTACCAGCCACCAGGGAAGTGTTGTGTTATAATCATATAGTCACTTTTATGTTTGACTTTTACATTTGGTGTTTGTTCACTGTCTGTCTCCATCACTAGATTCCAGTATCCATAAGGGCTGGGACTGTTTCTGGGGCTCACCACTGTGTTCTCCATGCACATCATGGTGCCTGGCTCCATAAGTATTTGTTCTGTGACTAACAGCCTCCCAGGACCCTCTGATGCAGCCCAGGTTCTTCAAGTGAACTTCAAGGCCCTCCATGATCTGGTCACAGATTCCAGACTGAGCTCTTAGTGCTCCCCAGCTGGATCCCCTGTATTCCCCACTTTCGGAATTGGCGAACTTTGTTTATAGCTTTCCTATCACCTAGGATGTCTTCCCTTCTCCTGCCCATTGAAATTCTCTTCTCCATGGGATGAAGTCTTGCAGTCTCTCCTCCGGGCTTCAGTAGAACTTGTGAGAAGAAAGTTTCCTGCTTTGACTATTCTGTTCAGTAGATTGTTGTAAACTGTCTCGTATGCCTATGTCTCATCTCCTAGCAATGAATCCAGTTTACTTTCTGTTTAATTTCCTGTTCAGATGTTTCGTTTTGTTGTAAAATACACTGGACTTCACGAAATCTCTTTCCAGTTTTGTAGCCTAAGGCAGAGCTGATGTTAGTTGCTAGGGTGTTGCTAGGGAAAGTCATTTAGCCAGGGCAGATAATTAACTTTATCAGTGTGTGTGGGTAGGTCACAGAAGAGAAGAGCTAGGGGCTCCACTTCTCTGAGAGAGAAAAAGAAAGAGAAAAAACTCCTTTGATTGGTAAGAGGTAAGATCAGCCTCTTTTTTTTTCTAAGAGAGAAGGGAAAAAGAAGTTTCTAGATTATTGTTTTTCTGAGTATGGTCATTGAAATACAGCATCAAATGTTTGCTCTCAAATGCAAATTCCAAAACCCCATCCCAGACCTATTGAATCTGCACTTTGAACAAATTTAAACTGCTGTTTAGGGAACCACAGCTTATAATTCACACTTGAGATGCAAAGCTTCCTTCTGGCTTTCCCGCGTTCTGGCTGTGAAGCTGAGTGGTCTTGGAAGCTCATGGTTCCTGTCTAAATTGCTTATGTACAAACTGGGAAATAGTAATACCTACCCTGCCTACTGCCTGGGGTTTTGAGAAATAAACGAGTAACTGAGATAACAATTTATAAACTTCAAAGTGATTCACAAAAAAATTACTATTGTTATTAATATAGAACAAGAATCCAGAAATGTTATGTCTTTGTTCCTATAACTCATAGAGGCATACTCAGAAATTTTATGGAAAGGTGTTTTTAGAAAAAGAAAGTAAATGGACAGTGAACAAAGAAAGCTGAATTGTACTGAACAACCTATCTGTAATCTGTCGTGAAGAAAAGTCCAAAAGCTGTCCACAGGAAGCCAGGAGGTTCTGAGTCCAAGTTATGGACAGTGAATATAAAACTACAGATTTTTAAAATTCTAAAAGCAAAAAATATTAACTGAAGAGAGATTTATCCAGCACCTGTTATGTTCCAAGCATTAGTCAAATTGTATATAATTATGCTACGTTTGGAATTCTGAAGTTCACTGGATCCATCCTACAATTCTACCCAAGGTATGAGTCCTTCCATTCACCTGATCTCTCCAGTTCTTTGGTCTCCATTCAGTTTTACCTTTCCTTTTACTCTCTGTAGCACCTTATCTATTTTTCACTGCTTCATCCAGATCAGCATCCTAGAAGAGCCTTCAAAAGTCCCTCTCACTTGAAAGCTCGCAATATCGAATTTACACTCCTTCATCCTCCATCATCCTACCTCCATCAGCTATAGCCTCAGGTCACTCCCTGCAGCCACAAAGAACTCTGCAAGTGGCTCATTGGCTTCCGGCCCATCCTCACTCATGCTATCGTTTTTAGAAACTAGAAAGTCTTTAATGATACTCAGCCATCCCTCTAACCCCCTCTATTCAAGAGAGCTTGGGTCCTTCCGTATCAGCAGCCCTCCCTTGCAGAAATATCCTCAGCTTTGGAAATAATGCCTCCCAATGGTCCTCTCTCATTCCACTCTCAGCGGTCCCATTGCATCACTCCTGTGCTTGACCCCTCTATATCACTGAGACCTCCAATTGCTTAACCAGTTCTGATTTTCCCAGCCCATCTTGTTGGCAGTTCCTTCCCCATCCAATTTGGACATCATACTTAACCATTTTAACCATATCCTCACCAACGTGCTTCATTAGGTCGCTTTTTTTTATTTTTGAAGATCAACTAAGAAGAACAATGGAACTATCCCCGACTTCTGAATTCTGCTGCAAAAAAACATGGTAACTCTTCTAACTGCTATTCTACAAACTCATGAATTCTACTCTCAACCAAAGTTCTTAATCAGTTTCCTTTCCTATTCTTCACAGTACTTTCTCTCTTCCTTCTAGTCCTTGTTATGTTTTAGGCCTGTTGTATCACCCTTGCTATTCTCACTCTTTGGGGGATAACCTGGTCTCTTATTCCACCTTCAAAGAAAGTACATTAGGCATGAATTTCCTCAAACTGCTGTCTCCTCTATCATCAAACCAAACTCTGGTGAAATCCAAGTTCACTTCTTGCCTTAAAAGAAGGGATTTCACTCTTCCATTCTTCCAAGACTCACCCCCTGTCCTCATTCTCTCCTGCCTTCTGCTGAACACTTATCTGGTTATGACCCTCTGTCCGGCTCGCCCATAGCTCAGTTTCCCTTTCTGTCCACATTCTCAGCTTGCAGACCTGGGTGAGTCTCCCCATCTGGGATGCGGGTAGGAGTAGAGGGCCGGGTTGAGGTGACTCTGGATCTTTCACGGCCCTCCTTGCCCTTGCTGTTCTCTCCATATGCCTCAGAGCCAGACTTTCAAAAGAGTTGTTCTTCCTTGCTGTCTCTGCTCTCTCAGCTTCCATTCATTTTTTCCTTGCAGGGAACTTTGGCAACAGCTCACGAGTCTTTATTGAAACTGTTCCAACAGAGGTCACATAAGACCTCCTCGTCATAGCCTTTGTGTGAACTGAAGTAGACAAAAGCCATCAGTAAGGTCCCTGTCATTGTACAGCTGAATGGAAGTTCCTCACTGGAAGAAGTTAAAGAGAAGCACACACTGTGTGTGTGAGGGAGCTCTTCTAAGATGTAGACCTGGTCCCAGTCTGGAGATGTCTCAGTCTCTCTGCTTTGGCTTTCTAATTAGCTAGGGTATCATGTATGAATGCAGTACCATCAAAGCCAGGTACAGCTGTGGGCAGCTCCCAAGAACAAAGTCTTGCAAATCCAGACATGTCCAGAATGTGGACACAGACCACATTTCCCCTGTGGCTTGCTTGCTCTAAATCTGGCAACCCAGACCAAGTGCAGCCACCTTTTTGAAGCTCTGAAACCTCAGAATTTGGACCACATGACCATGGCACACTGCTGCCACCTGGCGACAGTAAACTGAACGTGCAGCAATATTCAGTAAGGCCCTCCTAAAGTCACCTCCTTGGGTCTATGGCAGACTAGATTGTTTGCTCTTTGAGGAAGTCACTGAATAATGAGTCAAACACCATTCCACTGTGTTTAGAATAATGTGTCTGCATGAACTATGTGTTTAATGAATTTTTATGAGATTCAGCCTTTTCATTCAACAAACATTTATTGATTAACTGGGAGGAAAGTGATACAGAGACAACACAGAATTCCTGCCTTCAAAAAGCTGCAGAGACAGATAAAGCAGATATTTCTAAGATGAAAAACAAGATAATATTATTGAAAGCACTGAGCAGAGTGACTAATTCTGCTTGGGGTGAGAGCCCAGGAAAAGGTAACATTTGAAAAGCCACTCAACACCTCCTTGAAAGATAGATAAGGACTTGCCAATTGGACAACAGGAATAGGCATTTTAGCAGAGGGAACAGCTAGTACAAAGACAGAGAGGTGTGAAAAGGCAGGATGTGTCCTTGGGGTGACAGAATGACCTTTTCAGTGGCACCAGATAAAGATGGATGGTTGGTGAGAGTTTGGGGGCAGGGACATATGCTAAAAGGCTTTAACATCAGTCCAGAGGAGGGCCATGGCTAAAGCAGCTGGACAAGAAGGAAGGACACAAAGTGTTGTTGAGGAGGTAGGGTGAGCAGGACTAGGTACACGGTGATATGCAGGAGGGGAGAGGGGAGTCAGGGATGACTATGAGGGCTCTCACACAGGCCATGTGAAGGACGTCAGTGGGAGTATAATTTCCTGAGATAATGAATTCAAGAAGGGAAACCATGGGCTGGTAAGGGTAGGGGATGGTATGAGATGATATAAATTCAAGAAAAGACTGACTTGAAACTCAACATTCAAAAAACTAATGTCAAATTCCATCACTTCATGGCAAATAGATAGGTAAAATGTGGAAAAAGTAACAGATTTTATTTTCTTGGGCTCCAAAATTACTGCAGACAGTGACTGCAGCCATGAAATTAAAAGATGCTTGCTCCTTGGAAGAAAAGATATGACAGACCTAGACAGCATATTAAAAAGCAGAGACATCACTTTGTCAACAAAGTTCTGTATAGTCAAAGCTATGATTTTTCCAGTAGTCACGTATGGATGTGAGAGTTGGACCATAAAAGAAGGCTGAGCACCAAAGAATTGATGCTTTCGAACTGTGGTGCTGGGGAAGACTCTTGAGAGTCCCTTGGACTGCAAGGAGATCAAACCAGTATATCCTAAAGGAAACAACCCTGAATATTCATTAGACAGACTGATGCTAAAGCTGAAGCTCTGATACTTTGGCCACCTGATATGAAAAGCCGACTCATTGGAAAAGACTCTGGTGCTGGGAAAGATGGAGGGCAGGAGGAGAAGGGGACGGCAGAGGATGAGATAGCTGGATGGCATCATTGATGCAGTGGACACAAGTCTGAGCAAACTCCGGGAGATAGTGAAGGACAGGGAAGCCTGGCATCCTGCAGTCCATGGAGTCTGAGTGGGACATGACTTAGTGCCTGAACAACAACAATAACAAGAGGTCTTCCAACGGGGGGTGTACAGCAGACTATCAGAGGCAATAGGGCTCCAGCCCAGATGACTGATGGGAGCTGGGGGCCTGGGAGTTGTTAGGGTTTTGTGTCCAAAGTTCCATGTGAAAGATTCTCAAAACTTAGCTCTCCTGTGTTGCTCTCTCTCTGTTTTGTGCTCTGATTTTCAAACCAACAGATCAATTTGATATCCTTGCTAGCATGCTAATGGAAAGAATAATCTTCATGTGTCCTCTATGAGGCTCATCAAATGACATGTGTGGATATTCACAATGGTGTCCTAGGATAAACCAAAGAAGTGGATTCTAGACTCTATAACCGTGGTCTTGGGGAGTTTCCAGGGCTTGCAGACTGGCAGCTCCTCTGCTCACGCATAAGACTAGACTGGAGAAAGCAATTGAGAGGAAAAAATAGAGGAGAGAATGTATTCACATCCTTATAGCCTGTTGACAAGAGGAAGACAAGAGGGAAGGAGAGGGAAGGAGACACAGTAAAAGACAACAGAGCATGAGAGGAGATGACAGAAGTTGCCAGAAAGGGTATTTAAGGCATAAGGGAATACATAGGAGTAACCAAAACAGGGCAGAAGAAAAGATGCTCCCCTCCTCCTCCCACCATAATGAAGTTTCCATGTGCTACAAAAAAAAAGAAAAAAAGACTTTGTCTTCCAATTAGCTGTGGCCCAAGTTTTGCACCTCTCTCAATCTGGAAAATATAATTGCTGAAGTGTCAGGTTTATGGATTGGGTTGTGGTTCTAAATAAGCTGCATCCAACTGTTACTTTGTATGCAGAGCCCAGAGAGCTAGGACCTAGGGAAAAAGTCCCCAGAACATAATTCAGCTCCAAATTATTTCTCTTAGAAAATTGGAACCATGTCTGTTGGTCTGAGCAGTAAGAATAGAACACATTTTATTCATTCATCAGACTGTGGCGATATTGACAATTTTCAGCCCTTTATCAGATCCTGGAAGGACAGGAGGGCACACCTGTCCTGTAATAATCACAGTGGACAGTCGTAATGTGCTTACAATGAGCCAGGCAGTGGTGATCTAAATGCTACACATGTATGGACTCGTGTAATCCTCGTAACAATCTGGGTGAATTTATTACCTCCATTTTGCAGATGAGTAAACTGAAGCATAGAGAAGTTAGGTGATGGGTTCATCCAAGCTCACAATCTATTTGAGAGCCCACAAAGATCTGCAAGATACATTTCAGGACCAATTAAGAACCAAGACAAATGATCTCTGTGTTCCTTGCACAGGGGGAGAAATCCGTGGGCAAACAGTGAGACTTGATGCAGGGGGTCAGATTTAGAGGGATGAGGGAGAAAGACACCCCGAGTAGCACTGACTGTCGGAGCATGGAGCCCTGGCGCAATGGTGAGGGGGCTATCTGGTCTGGAGCAGAAGGTCTGTAGCAGGGACCCACGAGGGAAGTTGCTGCGAGAGGAGCAGAGCTGTACTGAGCCTGTGGTGTTGGAGTTTCTCTTGAGAAGATTCAAATGTGAAATGAATTTTCTCTGTCAACCCAGTGCATTTAATGCAGTGATATGAGAGCCAGAATACAGAGTGCACTCATTCATCAAGCTCCATTAACTCATTAAACTTACATTTCAGTTTTGTCTCTATTCCTTCATTCTTCTTAATAAGTCCTGGTATCTGGGATGCTGACCTTTTAGAAAGGTTCTTATGCTAATTGTCAGTCTTGTTCCTTGTCCTTAAAAACATTGCTCAGATGGCATCTCTGAGAAGCTCTCACCAACACCCCAGGCAGGGTTATCACCCCTGTGTGCAGCAGGCTCTGTGTGCGTAACTTCTGCAGCACTTATCCCACGGGACCGCTATCTGTGTATGCATCTTGTTATCTCTCACAAGCCCCCAAGGTCCTTAAAAGGCACCATTGTTTACTTTGTATCGCTTTTACCTTGCCTGGTGCCCTGCATATAGTATACACTCAGTGTCTGTTGAATGAATAAAGAAAAATAGATGAAGGAATGGATGAGTGGCCACCATCATAATTGGAAGGAATCTATAGGATGATCTTGTTCAAGCATTTCTTTCTTTTATGAACTCTATAAATCAATTATCTCCCTACAACCTTAGTTGATATTACAGCAGCCTAGTTATGTTTTGCCTTCATAACACTCATCACAAACTGTAATTATTTGATGTGCTTGCTCATTCTCTTAGGACAGTGTAAACTTCACGAGTACAGGCAGCCCACCTGTTCTGCCCCCTATTGTATCGACAGCTCTTCCACGTAATGTGACTCTAAGTAAATGTTCTAGGGATACTTGATGAATAAAAGAATGAATGTCACCGCTCCAGTTAACTGCTCAGATTCTTTTTGGATCTCTCAACTGAAGAAAAACTCCTTCCCATTCTTTTAGACAACTCTATTAGGAAAATTTTCTTTCTATTGAAATAAGAACTACTTCCCTAGGATCCTTATAGAACAAGCTTAAGTCTCTTCCAAGAAGCAGTCTATGGTGATTTTTAAATATGGCCACACATTTTTTGATATTTCTTTCTTCACAAGGGAGAGTTTAATTTCCCTCCCTTTAAGGGTGAGCTGGACCCTGTGACTCACTTCTTAAGTGTTAGAAGTGACGGTCTGACTGTCGTGTCTGACTCTTTGTGATCCCATGGACTGTAGCCCATCAGTCTCCTCTGTCCATGGCAAGAAGACTCACTCCTAATGACTAGACTAATATAGAAGTTATGAAGTGTGGTTTCAGAGATGAGGTCCTGAAAGAACTTGTCCTTGCTCTCTTAATAGCTCATTCTGGGTGATGTTAGTTGCCATTGCATGAAGATACTCATGCAACCCTATGGAGAGATCTACAAAACAGGAACAGAAACCTCCTGCTCTATGAATGAGCTGTCCTGGAAGGGAATCTTCTAACCCCAGTCAAGCCTTCAGATGACTGCAGCCCCTACTGACATTCTGCTTGTAACCTCATAAGAGATCCCAAGATAGAGCCACTTCTGAATTTGCAACCTACAGAAACCATAAAATAATAAATGTTGTTTTAAGCCACTGAGTTTTGATATAGTTTGTTACACATCAATAGATAACTAATACATAGCTTTTAAAGCATATTCTGAGAATTACCATGTTGTAATCTTTTCTTCTCTTTTCCAGGTTAGACACAGTTTCTGAACCCCATAATCCCCCTCTTCTTTCTCCCAGGAGCATATTACAGCTTGTCACAAACACAGAAAGGCTGGCACTCAAACTGAATATGGAATTAAAGGTCTGGCTATGCTATCCAAGAAGAGAATCTATCCTCCATATCTAAATGTGCCCACATCATGCTATTAATTTACATTGACTTCCCCCCTCATTTCATTAGGAAAATTTTCAAACATACAAAAATGTTGAAAGAATTTTACAATTAACATCCATATATCCATGACTAGATTCCACACCGAACATTTTACTACACTTACTTTAGCACAAATCCATCTATACAGTCCATGGAATTCTCTAGGCCAGAATACTGGAGTGGGCAGCTGTTCCCTTTTCCAGGGGATCTTCCCAACCCAGGAACTGAACCGAGATCTCCTGCATTGCAGGCAGATTTTTTACCACCTGAGCTACTAGGGAATCCCATCTATCATCCTACGAGTCCATCAGTGTTTTTAATTTGTTTGATGCATTTCCAAGTAAGTTAAAAACATCCAGATACATCTTTCCACCAAATAAAATCTCCAAATCCTTTCTTACTTGCTTCCTCTCCCAACCTATTTCTTACCTATCTCATGCTTGGTCCTGAAATACAGTGCTGTTTATATTTACTTGCATAGAAAAACAGAATCACACAGGGAAAATACAATAGGCTTTGAAGGTAAGTATGCTAGGATAAGACTAATTCTTTCACTTCCATCTCTGTGGCATTAGGCAAGTGACTCAACTTCTTGGAGTCTTGGTTTTTTTCATCTGTAAAATGAAAAGGATAAGAAGACCTACTTTGCAGAACTCTTCACAGGATGAGAGTATCTATGGAAACATTTAGTGTCCTATTTGGCAGGCAGAAGATATTTAATAAATAATAACTAAGATTATTTAGGGGTTTCCCTGGTGGCTCTGTATCTTCCCAGGTGGCTCAGTGATAAAGAATCTGCCTGCCAACACAGGAGACACAGAAGACCTGGCTTCGATCCCTGAGTCAGGAAGATCCCCTGGAGGAGGAAGTGGCAACCCGCTTCAGCATTCTTCCTGGGAAATCCCATGGACAGAGGAACCTGGCAGGCTATAGTCCATAAGGTTGCAAAAGAGTTGGACATGACTTAGTGACTAAACAACACTTATTTAGTCCACCATTCCAGCCCACATGCATAATTGTGGATTCTTACTCTATCATCCAGATTTACACCATCAAGTCTGTAGACTATGTATAGGTCTGCTAGATCCTCATCCTAGAAATTAACGTGAAGCATGACTGGGACAAGGACTGAATCTTCTGTCAGTTATAAAAACTATTATTATTAATAAGTCTGATACTAATTAGAATAATACAACACAGTCCTACAAGCTATTGCTTAGAGAGCTGACATGAACTATTCATTAGTAGTCTTTTGAGTCTTCCAACCAGTTGTAAGTCTACCTTACTCTGATGTCACACCATCCATATTTCTCCTTATTATCTATAAGGACATTACAAGTGACTTCATTAAATGCCTTACTGATGATGAACACAGTTGCTACATGTTTCATCTTTCCTTGTTCTATCAGCTCACTAACAAACTCATTAAAGAAGAGTTACATGCTTGGAAATTTCTTTGCAAACTCATGGTAGTACCTAGTAATCAACTTTTTTTTTTTTTATGTTTAAACTTGTTTGTTAGAAAATCCTTGTTGGAGAAACTACTACTGTAACCAGTACCCTTCTCTCCTTTATTGACCAATCCCTGGCCTTTTGAGAGGAAGGGAGTAATGTACCCAACTAAAAAAAGCTACATCTCCACTTGCTTCAGATACTAGTGGGCCATCTGATGCATTGTGACCCATGAGATATAGGTGCAAGTTGCTGGGTAGAGCTTTGGGGGAAAGGCCCTTAAAGGGTTGGACTGGAACAGATGGCAGCATTGATTTGCTCATTTTCCCCTTCTTTCTGCCTGGTACACAGAAACTTATGCCAGTCACGGAACAGCCATCTTGGGACCATGAGGGGACAGTAAGGGAAAGGCCAAGTGAATCTCAGAGAGTAAGTACTGATATCCTTGAGCAGCTAAACTGATGCCTGCCTCAGGACTGCTCATAGAATGAGAAAACAATCCCTGGCCTTTTGAGAGGAAGGGAGTAATGTACCCAACTGAAAAAAGCTACATCTCCACTTGTTTCAGATACTAGTGGGCCATCTGATGCATTGTGACTCATGAGATATAGGTGCAAGTTGCTGGGTAGAGCTTTGGGGGAAAGGCCCTTAAAGGGTTGGGCTGGAACAGATGGCAGCATCGATTTGCTCATCTTCCCCTTCTTTCTGCCTGGTACACAGAAACTTATGCCAGTCACGGAACAGCCATCTTGGGACCATGAGGGGACAGTAAGGAAAAGGCCAAGTGAATCTCAGAGAGTAAGTACTGATATCCTTGAGCAGCTAAACTGATGCCTGCCTCAGGACTGCTCATAGAATGAGAAAAATAGGTTTCTGAATTGGTTAAGCTATCCTTTAAGGGTTTTGATCCTAACAGACAAATGTGCTTCCTAGTGTACATCTATCTTGGGATTCTGACCAAATGCACACCACCACTCTAGAGCTTGAAGATTCCATCTTCTTCCAAGATGCAGAATCAAGATGCTCTCTGACAATTTTCTGAATTCCAGTACCACTGAATTCCACACAATTCCACCATCAACATGCCAGTGATCTTGTTGGCAACTTGTCTTCATGCCCAGGTACGTAATTTATTTAGTCCAGGAAACTTGGCCTCATTTGGAGCAGTTCAGTTTTCCAATACATTTTTTGGACTTCAGATCTCCTATGCCAGTATTGGTTTCACCCTCTCCAGCCCAAACAGCATGCTCATAGACAAAGACGGAAGCCAAGCTCCATTTTCTCTCTGTCGTCCACTTGCCTCCCCACCCCTCCTTCAGCCACAAACACTGAGCCCTGCCCTCATCATCCTTCCAGAAAGAAGAAAAAGTCTGTTTTGTTAATCTTGATATTTCTTGCACGTCTCTGCTCAGTTTGGTCTCCAAACTTTCTTACACAATTCCCAATATATGTTTGCAGATGGAATGAAAGCATCTAAGATATGAAGAAACTAATGAATTCAATCAACCATGGAAATACAGCAGGGAGGTCTCAGTCATTCAGAGTGCAGGCACGGCGTGGGGTTTTGTTTGTGCTGTATGTACAGAGTGGACTGACTGTACCTCTTGACCATATTTGTGTAGTCACATTCACTATTCAGAAACGCTGGGGCGCCTTAGCAGGATGTATTTGGAAAACAATTGACAACAGAAGTAATCGCCTGAATTTGCTATTTCCTGGGTGAGCCATCTCTCTGCCAGGCTGAATCCCAATTCCTTCTCTGCTTTTGCCTTCTAACTAGTTTTCTAGGAGCAGAGGATGGTTCCCTCAAACCCAATCAGAAATACGATAAATGATTTATTAGTGTATATTAAAGGGCCTCATAATCTCTAATTTCAGAAAATACATGTATTAATCAGGTCTCTCTTTGTTGTGTGAAATGGAGCAGGGAATGACAAACCTTTTCAGGTAATGAGTATTTTCAGCTTTATAGGTTGTATGGTCTCCATCACAACAACTCAACTCTGCCATCATTAGCATGAAAGCAGCGACAGACAACAAATAAGCTAGTGAGTGTGGCTGTGTCCCAATAAAGCTTTGCTGATGGACACTGAAACTTGAATTTCATGTATAATTTTCACAGTACATGAAACAGGTCTTCTTTTGACTTTTTTTCAACCATTTAAGGACGCCAAAACCATTCTTAGCTTCTGAGGCAGGAGATTGGATTTGACTCTCAGATCATAGTTTGCCGATCTCTGAAACAGAGATAGTCTTAAGGCTGGTTCAAGAAAAGGGTTTCCTTCTCTTAAGCTGTAGCAAGAAGTCAAGGGAACTGGAAAAGGAAAGTAGAAAGCCATCAGGACTTCAGTCTACGTTATATCAGAGGGTCTCCCCTTGAGGCTTCTCTGCATTGCTCAGAACTTTGACTCCTTCTCTTAAGTCCAGCCAGCTACTCTTCTGCATTCAGAGCCTCCAAAGATAAATCAACAGACAGTCCAACATTGTGGAACACGTGCAACAAAATTGGTTTGCACAAAGCATTATGGGGCACAACAGGAAGTTAAGGAGCTCAATAGCCAAGTTGATGCCATTGGTGGTCAGAGGTCTGAGGAAAGTGTAGAAGGTTTGGAATGGTCTGTGCAGAGAAGGAGATAGGAATCAGACAGAAGAAACAAAAAACCTCCTGCATATCATTGAAGGCTAAAATGATGCTGAGAGTTTTAGCATCTGGTAGGTGTATTAATTTGGTTGCCTTTGGAAACAAGTGATAGAGAATCTCAAATCAGTTTAAGCACTAAGTTCACTAGAATGCGAGTTTCCTAAGTGCAGGAAATCTATCCATCTTGTTCACTGCTCTGGCCCCAGTTCCTAGGACAATAGCAGTTGCACACATAGTAAGCATCCAGTAAGTGTGTTGAATGAGCAAATGAATGAGCTCTCATAACAGGAAGTGAACTCCAGGTTTGTTTAACCCAGAAGTTCATTGCCATCACCAAGGACTCAAATTCAAAAGTCTATTTTTTTGGTGAGTAGTCTTTGGTTTCAGGCTAGTTTTTCATGATGGCAAGATGGCCACTACCATTCTGGTCTTTATAATCAGACCCCAAAACGCCCAGCAGAATGAGAAGTTATCTATTCCATGAGTCTCTTTTAAGAGTGAGCAAAAAACCTTTTTCAGAAGCCTCAGCAAACTTCCTCTCAGTTCTATCGACCAGAAATGTATCACATACCAATGTCTAAATTAAACACTGGCAGGGGTAATGGTACCTCTCTGATCAACTTAGACCCCTAGTTCTGTGAATAATTTTGTGCCTCCTTCCCCTGCCCACCAGGGGACATTGGCAATGTTTTAAGACATATATGATTGTCATGTGTGTGGAGAGGGTTGCTGGCATCTAGTAAGTAGAAGCCAGGGATGCTGCTAAACCATTCTACAGTGCATAAGTCAGCCTCTACCACAAGAAAAAAGTATCCAATTTAAAATATCATTAGTGACACAGACATAGAGAACAGACTTGTAGACATAGACAGGGAAGGAGAGGGTGGGATGTATTGAGAGAGTATCACTGACATATTAGTATGTGCACCACCATGTGTAAAATAGAGAGCTCTTGGGAAGCTGCTCCATAACACAGGGGACCCGGTGCTCTATGATACCCTAGATGGGTGGAGGGAGACTCGAGAGAGAGGAGATTTATGGATGACGGATGCATGTTGTTGGATGGCAGAAACCAACACAACAACCTCAGAAACCAATTTATCCCCCAATTAAAACAAACTACCAATAGTGTTGTTGTGGAGAAACTCTGGTTTAGAACAGATTCTTCTCTTGGAGCTGGGGTGGGAGCTACTTTCCTTAAAACCTATGGCCACGGAGGAGCAGAAAATCTGTATGAAGATAGGCTCTATAAGGCAGGAGGGAGTAAAAAGGAGGTAGAGAAACGGGGAGAAATGAATGTCAGGTAGGCAATGAGCTGAGTCCACACCACAGGGATGGACTGGATTTTTCTACTTTAGCAGAGGACCCCAGCAGTCTTTGGAAAGACTTTTTTCTTTAAAGAAATGCAAAGCAAGGAATTCCTCCCTTCTATAAACAAAATAAAGAGTTCCTGCCTTTTTGGACAAAATAAAAATTGTAACCTGACTGCCATTCACCAGTTCAGTTAAATACACAAGTGGAAAGATCAGGAAGAACTGACGTTCACTGATCACCTACTGTGAATGACAATGTGGGAGCAGCTAAGATATACAGAAGCCACACCAGACACTTACACAGTTAATTCTACGTCATTCTCACAACTCCACGGCAAGGCATGAATTTCCATGTGCATTTTGTAGATGACACCCAAGGTGATCCCCCTGTAAGTCAGAGAGCTAGAATTCTCCATCTCATTATGCACTTGAAATCTCTTCTCTGAGTTTAGGGTGGGCAGGAGACGCAGCATTTTCAGCACAGCTACAGAGAGCTACACGTGCTGACCCCTGAGCTCTGCTCCCTTACAGCCTACAGCTTCTCCCCGGGGCCAGCAGGCTGGGTCAGAACCCCTCTGGAGAAGCGATCTCCCTTGCCAGAGATCTACCTTTTTAATGTCTTCCAAGGTCCAGGAGACTCTCCCTATCTGAAACTTTGTGAATTAAACGATTTTTTTTTAGAGACATTTCTTCCTCCTCCCTCCTTAGCACATACTCAGCTTTTACATCATTCTGCTTTCTTTGATTGTGGGGGAGGGGCGGCAGGCAAACCAGGAGTGATGGAAAATAGAGCCAAAATTTTTCTGAAGTTTTCCTGGAAGTCAGTATTCGGCCGCTAGAGAAGGTTCACCTATTTGCTGTTGAAAATCTTCCCTGAGAAGCCCCCTCAGACTGCCTGGGATTAGGATTCAGCCTGGGTCTCTCCTGGCAAATGTGCTGGAGAGAGAGAAGGGGCCCGGCCTCAGCTGTCCAAACAGAGGGGAACTGAATGCCTTTGTCCCTGACAAGGCTGCTGAGCACCATGGTGATTTTCTGCTCTCACCCACGGGTGTTACAAAGGCTCTCTCCCTCCCTCTTTCTTCCCTCTGACTCTTGTGTTTGATTTGGAAACAGGAGGGGGCTGTGGTAGGTAGGCTGCAGGTTTGGGACTGGGTCTTAGAATGTTCTAAAAGAAAGGAAAGGGGACGTGATGATTATGCATGCTGGGTCCCATCAAAGTGTGCGATTCGACCCTTGTGGTAAATGCAACAGTGTGCTGCTGGTTTTACTATGATTTGGGGGCACATTCTTACAACAAAAATTGTACTCAATGGAAAACCAGGAGCTTTTGACACAATTCTTTGGGCTTGAATGATCTCACCTATAATAAACCTCACTTCACAGGGTCAGGGTGGGAAATCAAATGAAATATAAGTTTCTAGGTTCAAAATATGCTGTTATATAGGTTTCTTGGCAAATTCATTTGTATCGAGTTTTCCTGATTGGGGCTCAGTATCACACATCTCATTGAAATATTTTCCTGGCATGCCCCTGTGTTAGTGATCTTTTATATCAAAAGATATAAAAGTGGCTTGCTGTATTAACCAACTACCACATAATATGGCAGGCCACCGCTTTAATTACCCATGATTTTATGGGTCAGTGAATTAGGCTGGGTGCAGGTGGGTGGTTCCATGTTGGTTTTGCCTGGGGGTCACTTCATGCAGCTGCGCTCCTGTGGTGGCAGCCTTCTGTAAATGGGATGGTCTGAGAGGGCTTCCCTCGTGTTGGTGCTGGCTGTCGACTGGGGCCACCACCTCCAGAAGGCTAGCCTGGGCTTTGTTTGGTAGATGGGTTCCAAAAGCAGCGAGAGAGAAGGCACGCACCAATGTGCAAGCCCAAGCTTCAGTTTTCCTCATTGGCTAAGGTCTGTAGATGTGAGAAAGTCACAGGGAGTCAACGGGGGTGGGAGGAAGGATGGGGGAAGCCTAATTCCCTGGAGCCATTCCTGTCATGGCCTCCAGTCCCCTTCTTCCTGGACATTCTTTCTTCTCACCAGATCTCCCAGAAGTACAATAGTTGTTCGATGGATGTAAACCTCAGTTACACAACTCAGTTTGGCTGAACTCAGCATCACTTTGTAGAACCTCCCCCACCCTTTCTTCCTGGATGATAGAAGTTTAAGTTTAATTTTTTGTTGCCTCCCTTCCCCCACTTCCTGAGAGTCCGACCCACGTTCCAGAGTTGGGGAAGCATAACCTGCTCTGGGTTTTCACCTCTCCATGATGGCATTTGAGGGCTGTTCCGGCTCTTCCATGAAAGATCTATGCAGCTGCCTTGCAGTCTGGCCACCAGCAGCTACTTTTCTGTCCCTTTGTAACTCACTCAATTATTCCATCACTGCTACTCCCACTGGGCTGTGGGAATCAGGTGGCAACTGTTTGAGGCCCTCTCCAATACACTAGGCAGCTGTTTCCTTTCTGAGATCTTTTCGGTTCCACCCAGGAAACAAGACTGGGGGTGCCATCTCTCCATTTCCTCCAGTTTTCTGGAGCATATACCCTACCCTGAGCTCAGTCTGACTGAAGGATAAACAAGCCCCTTCTTCAGAGATTCACCATGTTCATGCACTTATCCTTTCCCTCCTAGCTTCCCCACTCAGTGACTCTTTCTAGTTAGAGGTAAGCTTGGCCTGGCTCTTTCTCACCTGTCCCTCATCTACTGTTCAAGCCCAGAATTCTCCCTGTTACTCCTGAGGACTAGCTTTCTTTACTCAGAAGAAGGTACTGGAATTGAGGGAATGGAGTTTTATTTTGTTCTGTATGGTCCTTCTTTGGCCCATAAGACCCAAAGGGCCTTATGTTAAAACATAAAGGGCCATGTCAAGATTGGGTTAATTACTCTGGTGAATGACTGAAGAAGAGGCAAAGGTATACACTACTGTATATAAAACAGATAACTAATGAGAACCTACTCTATAACATAGGGAACTCTATTCAATGCTTTGTGGCCACCTAAATGCGAAGAAAATTTTTTTTAAAAAAAGAGGGGATATATGTGAATACATAGAGCTGATTCACTTTGCTGTACAGCAGAAACTATCACAACATTGTTAAGCAACTATACTCCAATAAAAACTATAAAAAAGAGGCAAAGGAAGCATTTACTGAGTACATATGTTCAAGGCATTAGACTAGATTCTTTTATAGGATTCAATTATTGTATTATCATGGGCTTCCCAGGTGGTGGTAGTTGCAGAGAAACCTCCTGTCAATGCAGAACCCTCCTGCTAATGCATCTCTTTAGGCCAATGCAGGAGACCTAAGAAACTCCGGTTCCATCCCTGGGTTGGGAAGATCCCCTGGAGGAGGAAATGGTAACCTACTCCAGTATTCTTGCCTGGAGAATCCACATGGACAGAGGAGCCTGGCAGGCTACATTCCATGGGGTCGCAAAGAGTCAGACACAACTGAAGCTACTTAGCACGCAGCAGATTATATTATCATAGCCCCACAAGTAGGTATTAGTATCCTCGTTTTGAAGGACAAGGAATGTAGAGCTCAGAATGCTCATGCACCTTGCCTGAAGCCACAGAGCCAGTCAATGGCAGAGACAGACCTTGATCTGAGATTATCAGAGCAAACAAAACATCTTTCCAACATCCTGCAACCAACGTAGGTGGATGACAGTGTTCTCACGGTGCACAGATTCTGTAAGTTATAAATACCTCCAGGTCTCTGAGCTGTCTCTCTTTTCTGGGCTGGGGATGCAAACCAAGGAGGGATGGAAACTTTGATGTATGGTTGCATTGTGATGCATTAATGTGTGAGACTTCCTGACGTCTGAGTTCAGCCCTGGGAAATGGAAGCAGCACAGCATCTCCCCTGTGAGTTGTGCTTCTTAGTGGGGGAGAGAATTAACCCTCCGGGGCTCCAATGTCCCTCTCATCTCTAGGACCATCAACAGCCACACCCTTGCCCATGCGATGTCTCTCCAAACCCATCCTCCACTCACAGCCCGCAGCAACGGCCAGCCTGTCCCTTTCGTTTAAAGAGGTACTAACAACATTTCCATTCAGCACATCTTTTAGAAAATATCCTGACAGCTTTACTACTTTGGCTTCTTTACGGGGCAGTGGAAGAGTGAGAGCAGGAGAAAATCAATAGCAGGCAATGGAGGGGGCAGGAGAATGCTTCCTGCCTCTGCCCCCGCGCCCCTTCACTGTCCCCTGCCCCCACTGCAGTCAGAGCTAACAGCACTCAGGTTTAAAAGCATGCTGCCCAAGACCTGCAGGGCATCAAGAATGGAGCTGACCAACTCTACAGAGACTACAGGGAAAGGTCATGACCACAGATTTATTTGCTCAGGACTTCCAGGCTGCTGAGAAGGGAGTTGGGCTTTGGCCTGGGGTGATGAAGAAAGAGTCTCTGGAACAAAATTGTTGGCCCCTCCTTCCAGAATGAATAGAGTGAGGATGTAAAAGAGACAGCAGTATCCTTTGAGGCAGGAGTGATGGGATGGCTGCTCCGCAGGAAGCCGTGACAGGTGACAAAGCTAGGCTGACACACTTTAGAGAGCTGAGTGGTCTACTGGAAGGCCGACAGAGTTTCTTCATGCTGGCTGTCCACATCAGGAAGGGACTACTTTTTATTTTAAGTAGCATCCTTGGTGGACAAATGAGCCCCTGCTCCACCCGGATCCCCTCTGTAGACACAGCATCACAGTGGCTGGGGTGTTGAGTGCAACCCTGAAGCTGAGCCAGCCCCAGGGGAGAGATACCGAACTGACAGATGGTTGGGAGAAGAGTAAATAGTAGCCTACAACCCCTTCTTAAGCAGAACTCCCAAGAGAAGAAAGCAATTTCCATCATGGCGTTATGATGAATTCCCAAGCAGCTCTATTGCTGTGTGCTAAATGAATAAGTGACTGTTAAGTGGAATTGCCCTTTTGTGACTGTTACTGTCTAGTGCAAATTTCCTGCCAAAGGGCTGTGCCAGCTTACATTGTCACAGGAAATGGGACCTGCTTCCCTATAGACTTAGGTATTCTTATTTTAAACAATTTTGCCTGAGTTAATACCATTCTCATTTTAATTTGCATTTCTTTGCTTATTAGTGAGGCTAAATGCTATTTTCCCAGATTTGTGTTCCTTTTTGAGTGACTCTCTAACCTGATTATGAAAATGGGGGAGAGAATTTCCCTTGAGACACTAGTGAGAAGAGAAGGGTAAGAAAGGAAAAAGGAAAGATTGGAGAAAGAGACTAAAGTTGGACTAGGACAAAACACACAGAATCTGGAGTCACTCCCCCCAATTTCCCATTTCAACCACAACTCTACCACTCATACGCATGTGACCTTGGGCAAATCACTTAATTTTACCCATAAAATAGATAATAGTTCTTGATTCATAAGATATTATAAAGATTAAATAAATTAATGTTTATGAAAAGTACCTCAGTTAATAAAAAAGTACCTCAGCCTAA
>SJYT01011334.1:0-29650 GCA_006410635.1 Cephalophus harveyi
AAAGGATCAATCCAAGAAGAAGATATAACAATTATAAATATATATGCACCCAACATAGGAGCACCGCAATATGTAAGACAAATGCTAACAAGTATGAAAGGGGAAATTAACAATAACACAGTAATACTGGGAGACTTTAATACCCCACTCACACCTATGGACAGATCAACTAAACAGAAAATTAACAAAGAAACACAAACTTTAAATGATACAATAGACCAATTAGACCTAACTGATATCTATAGGACATTTCACCCCAAAACAATGAATTTCACCTTTTTCTCAAGTGCACACGGAACCTTCTCCAGGATAGATCACATCCTGGGCCATAAATCTAGCCTTGGTAAAGTCAAAAAAATTGAAATGATTCCAAGCATCTTTTCTGACCATAATGCAGTAAGATTAGATCTCAATTACAGGAGAAAAACTATTAAAAATTCCAACATATGGAGGCAGAACAACACGCTTCTGAATAACCAACAAATCACAGAAGAAATCAAAAAAGAAATCAAATTATGCATAGAAATGAATGAAAATGAAAACACAGCAACCCAAAACCTGTGGGACACTGTAAAAGCAATGCTAAGGGGAAAGTTCATAGCATTACAGGCATACCTCAAGAAACAAGAAAAAAGTCAAATAAATAACCTAACTCTACACCTAAAGCAACTAAAAAGGGAAGAAATGGAGAACCCCAGGGTTAGTAAAAGGAAAGAAATCACAGTTAATTTTTAATGTATTCAGTGCTTAAAAAATTAGCTTGGCTTCTAGTACTGAATACCTCAGATGATGAAAGTAAGAAACGTATGTTCACTTTTGATTTGCTTCCTAATAAAAGATGTTTTCAGGGCATCCATTTACTTTGGTGGATTGGATAAGTTATAATTGCATTTGGTAGAGCATTTTAAATATCAAAGAAATGTAATTTGTAAGTAATGATTTGGAATGCTAATGAAGAAAAATCAATTTTAAGAGCCACATCCACAGTAATAGTAGTCAGATGATTCATTCACATTCACCACAGGAGCTGGTATTAGCAGTTTTAATTTTAACCCTTTTCTTTAACGAAATAAGAATTAGAGCATGTCTGTTAGTAATGAACAGCTCCTTTATCAGAATTTATATAAATAGTGCCCTTAGAAGCAAATCAGTGTACTGGGCCATGATCATTGTGGTAGGAATTCAAATAATATCATCAATAAAGTACAATTTCTGCCCTTAAGAAATTTAAAGTCTTATGTATATAAAAATTGTAGTAACAAGTGTGGGAGTTTTTTGGCAAGTGTGTTTTTTTAAGAGACTGTGTAAATAATTTACCTTTGTTTAAACTTAGCAAAATATACAATTGTTAAAACAGCAGGAGTAATTAGAAAATACCATTTGATTTATGGAAATTCACTTTACAGTTAAACTTTTAAGATACAAAGAGACCTGACTCATTAGGACATCAAAATTGTACAAAGGGTTTAAAAAATTTAGAATAGATCTAAATAATGTTAAGTAAAACTTAACTTTTTAGAAAACAAATGAAAGCTTTTGAAAGATGACATGACTTAAATAACAGACTTATTTTCTTGTAGTTCTGAAGACTGGAAGTACTTTCTTCTTGACTTGTAGAGGGCAGCCTCTTGTTGCCTATTCACATGGTCCTTTCTCAGTGCACACACATCCCTGTGTCAATGTGTGTGTCCAGATTTCTTCTTATAAGAACACCAGTCATATTGGATTAGGTTTGACCACTTCATTACAGCCTCATTTTAACGTAATCACCTCTCTAAAAACCTTTTCTCCAAATGCAATTACATGCTGACCTACTAGGGGCAGGATGTCAACATATGAATTTTTTGGGAACACAGTGCAGCTGTAACACCTGTATAGTGCTATTATGTATAAGAGATATGAACCACAATACTTTTTCTTCAATTTACTAGGACCAAGGTTGGTATGAAATGTAAGGGATAGTGTCTCTAAGACTTCCATGACCCTGGAGGTACAGGAGATTGGTTAGCATCTTTTCAAATATTTCGAAATATAACTGAGGTAGTGAAATAAAAAGATGCTTGCTCCTTGGAAGAAAAGCTATGACAAACCTACACAGTGTATTAAAAAGCAGAGACATCACTTTGCTGACAAAGGTCTGTATAGTCAAAGCTATGGTTTTTCCAGTAGTCATGTATGGATGTGAGAGTTGGACTATAAAGAAGGCTGAGTGCCAAAGAATTGATGCTTTTGATCTGTGGCCTGGAGAAGACTCTTGAGAGTCCCTTGAACAAGCAAGGAGATCAAATCAGTCCATCCTAAAGGAAATCAGTACTGAAAATTCATTGGAAGGGCTAAGGCTGAAGCTCCAATCAACTGATGCAAAGAGCCAACTCATTAGAAAAGACCATGATACTGGGAAAGACTGAGGGCAGGAGGAGAGGGGGCAGAAGAGGATGAGATAGATGGCATCACTGACTCAATGAACGTGAGTTTGAACAAGCTCCCGGAGTTGGTGATGGACAGGGAAGCCTGGCATGCTGCAGTCCATGGGGTCACGAAGAGTCGGACACAACTTAAGCAACTGAACAACAGCAACAAAATAATTGATTGCCTTCATGTCAAGTTGTAGTTGCAGACAGAAATTATACAAGAGCCTTCTGAATATATTTTCAGATCTTAAAGTTAACTGTCATTCTTCCCAGTCCCCTAAATACAAAATTATTTATCAGGTCTAGACACTATAAAAAAATTGTGATAGTAACATACAATATTATTATCCAGTTCTTTTGCCAGAAACAAATTAATTTTGAGAATGGAAGTTTACACAGTTTTAATAGCACAAAGTTTCATTATGTAATGTATATCTGTTATTACATTCAAAACAATTATATTAGAAAAGGTGTGTGAGAGGGTTTTTAAATAGTAAATTTCTTATACTGTTATCATGTCTTGTAAATATATTGTGACCCAAAGGCAGAAACCTATTTAAATGATCAGATGAGTTCTAAGTTAAGAGAGCAACTTTCGACCATGCAATATCAATTGAATTTTCAATACAAGTTGTACAAGTTTTTTTCATGCAACTAGGAGCCATACTTTTAATTACACTAAATAAATGACTGAAAGAATGCATCTGTTAGGAACTACTTCTGAAGCATTCAGTTCAGACTTCGCCTTTTTGCTTTGGTGATTTATAATCGAGAATAGCTATCACTGCTTCTCACTGAGTAAGGGAAGACACAAAACCAACAGTTTGAATCTTTCGAATTGCCACTTCCTACATCTTTGAGGGTCTTCCATAGTCTACTTCCTGCTTCCATAGCAGGAGTAGTTGATGAGCAAGACCCTCTGCCTTTCACTCCACCCACAAGAAAATGCTGGATAAAACATAGCTAAATCATTTGGGGACATAAATTTATCTTGAATCCATCTGGCCACTTGAATAAAATAAAATCTGAGCAGTTTTCACATATGGACTTACATTAAAATATAAATAAATGTACTGTACAGTGTTCCGAATTGTGGACCTGTCTCTGGATGTATACAATGTTAGGGTGAAATTCTGAATTTCTGTAAATGCTTGTGACATTTTAATAATCTTTGTGATGTTCACGTCATAGTCATGTGGTAATGCAAACTACATGATACACTTATATCCTGAAAGTGGAATGAATCACCTTGAGATGACTGCTTTGTCANTACATATTTGTTGAAGGAAAGATAGAAGGAATCATGAGCCAGTCAAGAGAGAGATTGTACATAAGGATGTTAAAAGATGGAGGTGCAGTATATTAAGAAAAGTATTTCAGGTACAGAATTCATTTTTAATATCACATGTTTATTCAGTTCAGTTCAGTTCAGTCGCTCAGTCGTGTCCGACTCTTTGCGACCCCATGAATCGCAGCACGCCAGGCCTCCCTGTTCATCACCATCTCTCGGAGTTCACTCAGACTCACGTCCATCGAGTCAGTGATGCCATCCAGCCATCTCATCCTCGGTCGTCCCCTTCTCCTCCTGCCCCCAATCACTCCCAGCATCAGAGTCTTTTCCAATGAGTCAACTCTTCGCATTGTCAGGCTTGGTTGAATCAAAAACCTATCTTGTCTGACATAATGCTGTTAGGTTAATGTGTTATATTTCTGTGTGGCATTCTCCCTCTGCCTCAGAGGAGTGTGTCACAAAGGTTGGTGGTAAATTTCTTACATAGTATTAATGAAATTTGAATATATTGAAAAATATATGTACAGATAGTTCTTTAACATACAAATGCCTGTCTGAAAAAACCAGCCTCAACCTCCACTGGTAGAATGCTTCTAGAACACCTGATGTTTTTTTTAAAAAAATTATTTGACCTTTGTTCATTTTTAGGGGGAAGAGAAAAGCTGTAACAAAGCTGGTACTTAAGGGAACTGTGCCCAGAGAAAAATCTCAGGAGAGGCTTGTTTATCTGTGAGAAAACATAACAGTTCTTTCCTGGGTTTGCCTAGGTATTTTTAAAAATCACTTATAGCACTGCCTGAAGTTTCACCAATTAGTTTAGCATTTGTTTGAAAATGAAAATATCTCTGAAAGACAAATATATTTCACCAGTTCCTTTTAATCTTAAAACCAGCCTGAAGGTTGCAATGCTTCAGGAATAGAAGTCTTAATTGGAAGAGCAGAAATATGGAGCTGATGATTTGGAATTTATGAACTTCATTATTATTGTTGTTCAGTCGCTAAGTTGTGTCCAACTCTTTGCAACCCCATGGACTGCAGCACACCAGGCTTCCCTGGCCATTAGTGCTAGACCAAATCATCTTTCCCTCGTGGATAACCATCCTCTTCATCCAACTGCAGAACTAGCGCAGAGGGACTGGCAAGTTTTATTGGAAGGGACAAGAGAGATGAAATTTAAAACTTTGTAATGTTCAAATTCAGTCTAATGAATTCCTAACAGCTATGTGGATGGGATCAAATAATAGTATTAAATTATGAAATGTTAAGTATTATATGTAATATTTGATGGCCTACATCATGGTCCTAAGGTTCTGAGCCTACTGCCACTGTTTTTTATTGTAAGAATGGGGTACTTTCTCATCAGTAATAGCAATTCACTGCATAAATGAGTCACATGTTCTTCAGGGAGGCAGGTGCAAATTTCAAAATCCTCTTCCAACAAATTTAGTGAAGTCAGTTTAGTGAAGTCATTCAGTCGTGTCCGACTCTTTGTGACCCCATGGACTGTAGCCTACCGGGCTCCTCCGTCCATGGGATTTTCCAGGCAAGAGTACTGGAGTGGGGTGCCATTTCCTTCTCCAGAGGATCTTCCCGACCCAGGGCTCGAACCCGGGTCTCCCGCAGTGTAGGCAGACGCCTTACTGTCTGAGCCACAAGGTTAAATAATCACCAAGCTGAGGTATAGCTGTGAAGAATTCCTGGCCAGAGACACAGTGCATTTCATGAGACCTGGGGAAATGTTTGGTAGGAATTGACTAACCTTTGCATAGCTCCCTTTAAACTGAAGTATAAGAAATCAGGAGGAAAAGATCTATTTTAAATTGCAGAATACTTTCTGTAGTGGATATCACTATAACAAAATAAGAAAAATCACTATAGGGAAAGATACTCAGTGATTTTTGGAATAAATAACAAAAACCAGACACCACATGGATGTCTTACTGGGTAATAAATAAAACCATTTGATATGAAAAAGTTAATAGAATCCTAGAGGGAGGTCAGGCTATATGTTTGTGTTTTATGTAATTGCAGTGAAAAGACATTGATGTGTTTTTAGAAGGGTAGTGATGTGACCCAACATAATTTTAAAAAGATAATCCTGGCTGCTTTATGAATAATATCTGGATGGTAAGAGTGAAAGTGGCTTGCAATAGGATTAGAGAAATGGGTGAATATGAGGTCTATTTTAAAGATAGAATCAATAGAATTTGGTGATGATTGGATGAGAGAGACATACAGTATGGGAAAGTAAGGAATAAGACAGGATGTCTAAATTCCTGGTTTGAGCAACCATTTGGCTGATGATGTCAATTTATTTAGAGAGGGACGATAAGAAAAGAAGCAAGTATAATGAGAGAAGGTGGCCCAGGATGTGTTAAAGATGTTAAAGGTAGAAATTTGATAGAAAAGATGAAGTCAGCCATGAGGGTTAATGAGGAAATGTGAGGGAAATGAGAGTAAAACTCTAAGAATATAATGGAATTCAAGAGAAGATAATGCTTTCAGACCAGAAGAGTGGCAGAATGCTGCTCTTAGATTTATTTTCGATTCATTGTATTTTTGCTAGTTTATTCTTTCTGAGTCATTTGTGCCTCCACAGTTTAATGCTTTGTGTGTGTGTGTATGTGTGTGCATGTGTGTGTGTAATAACCAAAGTAATTTATTCTCAGATTTCCCCTTTGGTTCTGTGTTCTTGTTGTGCTGTGTGCTATGCTTTGTTGCTCAGTCGTGTCTGACTCTTTGTGACCCCATAGACTGTAGTCTGCCAGGCTCCTCTGTCCATGGGATTCTCCAGGCAAGAATACTAGAGTGGGTTGCCATGCCCTCCTCCAGGGGATCTTCCCATCTCAGGGATCGAACCCAGGTCTCCCACATTGCAGGCAGATTCTTTACCATCTGAGCCACCAGGGAAGCCCATGTTCTTGTTGAATACTGTGCTTTTCCAAACTTGTATTTTAGAATGTGGTAGTACTATAATTTTTAAAATTAATGTCTTATGATCTTGAAAGTGTAGCATTACTCTAGTCAAAACAGGAGTACTTAAGCTGTCTTTGTTTTGCTTTGGTGCTCATATGTTAAAAGCTTTTGAGCTGCATACACATGTTCCAAATACATGCTAGTCTATGATGTTAGTCTTTATTTTTAATTGCATAGCATTACTTGACCTGTTTCCTTAGCATTTCTATATTTATCAGTTGAAAAATAACAAATGAGTGAAATGAGTAGCTTTAATCAATAGTAAATGATACTGTTTACTACTTTAAATGCTTGGCACTGTGCATGCATGTGGTGGCAGTCAATAGATATTTGTTTAATACTGTTTAATATCAAATGGTTGAGTGGTCAATTAATTCTACTAGGCTAGCTAACAATCCGGAGAAGGCAATGGCACCCCACTCCAGTACTCTTGCCTAGAAAATCCTATGGACAGAGGAGCCTGGAAGGCTGCAGTCCATGGGGTCACTGAGGGTCGGCCACGACTGAGTGGCTTCACTTTCACTTTTCACTTTCATGCATTGGAGAAGAAAATGGCAGCCCACTCCAGTGTTCTTGCCTGGAGAATCCCAGGGACAGCGGAGCCTGGTGGGCTGCCATCTATGGGGTCGCACAGAGTCGGACACGACTGAAGTGACTTAGCAGGCTAACAATCAGTTGTCTTTGTTAAACCTTTTCTATAGATTATCTTTTAATAGGAACTATTCATTAACCCTTGACATATATTTTTGTGAACAATTATTCATGTGCAGAAATGTAAAAACAATTTTAAACCTATAGTTGAACTGCCCAGGCTTCACCAGATCCTATCACTAATGGACTTGTAGCCTTTTATCTTCCTTATGCTTTAGCACATATGAAATGGGAACTAGCACTGACAAGTTACATAGATATGTTTTAGACATGAATGTATAGATTTTGGAAAACAATACTTGAGAGAAAGTCACTGTATGAAAGAAAAGTATTATGCATTAGACAAACATAATATGGAAAACTTGGGGAAAACTATACTATGGGGAATTAATGTCAGAAGCTGAGCATTTGGAACTGCATATGGAGTTTTCAGTAAACTAAAGTAGTTATTCTGCTTCTTGGATTGTCCCTTAAAAATTGGAACAAATTATTTTCTTTTATACTAGATGATGTTAGTAACCTCAAGGAGTATATAGGGGCTTGCTCCCCCTAAAATGACTCTGAAAGAATGAGTTCTAATAAGTGTTTAACATGACACTTATTAAAATTCTAAGCAGTAGTCTATAAATGGAACACAAACAATGAGTGGAGGCCAGTAGAACTAAGACATTTACAGGAAAAGTTTTTATAGAGATTCTTACAATAGTTTTGACACACCATCAACAATTGTTTCATTGTCGTTAATTTCTTAAACTGGCGCACACTCAGAACATTACAGAAAACATAATTTAGAGAATTTCTCTTATAATTGTTGTGATCATTATAGTGAGAAATACCTGTTGATAATAGAGTCTCATAGAGTGGTTTAGTCTCCAATGTTGTTTTACATTTTTCTCAACATACTCCACTATGGAAAAAAATTATGATCTTTCTCTCTCATGAGACCTTGTATCAAAAGGAGTACTATAATATATGGAGGCCAAAAGAACCTTCATTTATAGGGGGACATTACCATCCTGTCATTTATGTCAGAAGTTCATCCGCAGAGAGGTGTAAGCAAAGGAGACACCGTGTGGTAAGTCTGGGCTAATCACAGGATCGGAGTGATAATGAGAGAGGTTGAGAGTGAAGCTGGGATAAGACTATGGATGGAGGTGGGCCTCAGACCTAACTATAAGGGGGTGATTGGAGCTCTGGTTCTGCAAGGTACAGGAGCAGACTGTGTCTTACAATGTTGGCAAAGGGCTGTTCACTCATGCTGTGACTTTCTATTTACTCCCCAGTACTAGAGTTCTATTGACAAGCACCTTCTAAGTGGTTACAGAAGCCAGAAAACGTACCCTTTGTCAGCTGATCTTAACCTATAATCTGAAACTGAGGACAAAAAGGAATCATTTTTAATAAATGAAATTAGAAATAGTACTCAAAATGTTATATGTGTTTAAAATTGCAGTTACCTTGAACTGTGATAAAATAGGTAATAATTACATTTTTTAAGATCACTGTCCTTGAAAATGTATCTTTTGGTGTTTGTTCAGACACAGTACAAGATTTATTAAGACATAAAGTTTGTATTTTTCCTCATCCAGAGAACCCATAAAATGCTGCCTTCATAGTGTGAAATACAGTATTACTTGAAATTAATAGTTTATAACAGTGAATTATGAAGCAATGTCTTTTTTCTAGATGTTAGATCAAATGACAGATAATCACACACAAAAAGTAATGCAGAACAGAAAATAAAGGAACTCAGAAATTCTACACCACTTTTTCTATGTTCAAATGCTGATACATGGTGAAGTGAAGTCACTCAATCGTGTTCGACTCTTTGTGACCCCATGGACTGTAGCCCACCAGGCTTCTCCGTCCATGGGATTCTCCAGACAAGAATACTGGAGTGGGTTGCCATTTCCTCCTCCAGGGGATCTTCCCAACCCAGGGATTGAACCCGGGTCTCCCACATTGCAGGAAGGTTAGACTACAAATAAACATTTTTGGAAAGGCTTTTTGAATAGTGTTGCCAATTTAAATATATATGTGTATATATGCATGCGAGTGTGCTAAGTAGCTTCTGTGGTGTCCAACTCTTTGTGACCCTATGGACCATAGCCCGCTGGGTGCCTCTGTCCCTGGGATTCTCCAGGCAAGAAAACTGGGGTGGGTTGCCATTTCCTTCTCCAATGCATGAAAGTGAAAAGTGAAAGTGAAGTTGCTCAGTCTTGTCTGACTCTTAGCGACCCCATGGACTGCAGCCCACCAGGCTCCTCCGTCCATGGGATTTTCCAGGCAAGAGCACTGGAGTAGGGTGCAAGCCCCATATGTGTGTGTGTATATATGCATATTTAGTTGTTGTTTAGGCTGTTAATCAAGACTTTTGGGTCCTCTCTGGAAGTCTTTTCTCAATTTGGTGTCAAGTATGGGAAAGGAGGTTGATATCTGAAACAGTACTCCGTTAGGTTGAGTTACAAAAAGAGTTGCCAAGCAGAAGAATCCAAGTTATAAAGCAGTGGTCAAGGAATCACAGAATATTCCTGTAACTAGAGATGGTGATGAACAGGGAGGCCTGGCGTGCTGCGATTCATGGGGTCGCAAAGAGTCGGACACGACTGAGCGACTGAACTGAACTGAGAACACATACTGATTTGCCCTCTTTCTCATTACTTGTATCTCAGAGAATTTCTGTATGACACCACAAATTGACCTCTTCCTGAGGCCGCTCTGACTTGTTAGATCTGAGCTTCTCACCTTATTTGGGGAGTATAACTAAAGCATATTAGATGGAACCATTTTGAATTGGATATTAGGAGGAAAACATGTTTCATCTATATTGTTACTTCCTATTATGAAGTTTCATATCAACAAGACAGACAAACTGTTACTTTCAAGGTGTCTGTAACACTGAGTGCCTTAAATGGGAGTCAGCTGATGAGGAGTTGCTTGGTTTGGTTCCCAGGTCGGCCAGTCTGAACTGTTTACCTAATGTATTAGAGCTCCAAATAGAACTTCCTTCAGGCAGCAATTCACTTATGCCCAATCTAGGTGATGTTTGACCTGGATCTGTATACCATGAATGTTTTTCATGGGCTTTTTTTTTTTTTTCTTGCAATATACTATTTAAAATCCTGCAATTTTTATTGCTTTAAGAGAATCTTCGTCTTCTTTACTGCCTTTGATTTTTAACAACTTTAAGTAACTGTTATAAATTTTATGCCTTAATATATAATGAAAAACAAAATGCCTATTTAAAAGTCAACAGTTAAGCCAACAAGACATTTAAGCCAAATTTCTATGAAAGATATTCCATTTTCCATTTTTATGTCAGCATGGTATCACCCAGTTTAAACAGTGTATAACCGCTGATGTACAATCAATGTGCAATTCAGTTAAACTGAATGGTAATCAGAAGCCTTTTCTCGTATGTATGTTGAAATAAATAAGTGACGCTTTAGCCAATAAAGAAAAAGAAGAAACATGAACAAATAGGAATTAGACTTCATTGTGATTAAGAGACTCCCTCTATTTTCCATGCATACCTAATATTATTCTCATCACACTGGTTAAGAAATAAATGAGTAATGAGTTAGTGAATAGTGAATGAATGAATAATAAATGAATAAAGCAGTTGAAATGCACACAGTTTATAAATATTGTAAAGTTATTGGCATTGGGCCTGAAATGTACATAAAATTCTTAAATCTTGCTGTGTATTTGTGCAGAATGTTTATACTCACAAAATCTCGATGCTGTTGATCTCATAATGATATGAGAAGTAGCTAAATGATGTTCATCTAGAATTTCAAGGGGTTTATAAGAAATATTTCTTCTTTTCTATCAAATGTTTGAGAATGTGACTGTGAAGACTGTTTAAATTTATCACAAAGCCAGAGCATTGGTTGGAATAATGAAGAGAATACTGGCACAGGAAGTTTCTCAAACTTGGAAACCATCCTGATGACCACTCTCTTAAGGGACTGTGTGCACACATGCACACACGCACACATATATGTATGGACTCTGAGAACTGGGTTTTTTAATTTAATTTTTATTTTATATTGGAATGTAGTTGATTTACAATGTTGTATTAGTTTCAGGTGTACAGCAAAGTGATTCAGGTATACCTATATCTATTATTTTTCAGATTCTTGTCCCATATAGGTTATTACATAGTACTGAGTAGAGTTCCCTGTGCTGCAGAGTAGGTCCTTGTTGGTTATCTATTGGATATATAGTAGTGTGTCTATGTTAATCCCAAAGTCCTAATTTGGGGAAACTCCCTCTTCCTTTCCCTTTGGTAATACTGTTTGTTTTCTAAGTCTATGAGTCTGTTTCTGTTTTGTAAATAAGTTCATTTATATAATTTTTTAGATTTCGCATGTAAGTGTTATCATATGATATTGTCTTACTCTCTTTGACTTAATTTGCTCAGTATGTTGATTTCTAGGTTTACCCATGTACTTCAAGTGGCATCATTTCATTCTTTCCTGTCTGAGTGTTATTCCCCTGTATGTATATACTACTACCCATTCCCCGTCAATGGACATTCAGGTTGTTTCCATGTCTTGTTTATTGTAAACAGTGCTGCAGTGGACACTGGGGTGCATGTATCTTTTTGAATTATGGTTTTCTTCAAATACATGCCCAAGTGTAGGATTGATGGTTCATATGTTAGTTTTTTAAGGAACCTCTATATTATTCTCCATAGTGGCTGCACTGATTTGCATTCTCTTCAATAGTGTCATTGGGTTCCCTTCTCTCCACACCCTCGCTGGCATGTGTTGTTTGTAGACTTTTTGATGATGGCCATTCTGACTGGTTGGAGAAGGAAACGGCAGCCCACTCCAGTATTCTTGCCTAGAGAATCTCGTTGACAGTGGGGCCTGGTGGGCTGCTGTCCACAGGGTCACACACAGTCGGGCACAACTGAAGCTACTAAGCAGCAGCAGCAGCATTCTGACCGGTATGAGGTGATACCTCACTGTAGTTTTGATTTGCATTTCTCTGATACTTCGTGATGTTGAACATCTTTCATGTGCTTTTTGGCCATCTGTATGTCTTCTTTGGAGAAATGTCTACTTAGATCTTCAGCATATTTTTTTATTGGATTGTTTGTTTTCTTGATATTGGAGGTGCATGAGCTGTTTGTATATTTTGGAGATTAATCCCTTGTCAGTCCCATTGTTTGCAAATATTTTGAGAGTTTTGACTAAAACAAACCAAAATATATCCACAAATATTCCTATTTAGTATAGGATTATTTGCTGTCATAGAGAGGAATGGTCCAACGTGGCCAAGGTAATTAAAATCTGTTGTGAGACTGAGGTAGAGATGAATTCCTATATTATCAAGAGCAAAGGTGCATCAAGAAGAAAAAGGTTAGTTCAGTCTGCACTGTGGCTTTATACCTATTCTGAGTAATTCCTATCTCTCTTAACAACCAGCCATTTCGGGGATGACTGAATACACCAAATAGTGAGGGAGTAGCAATAAGAGTTCTGTGTCTTTTTAGCATATGCATTTCTGGCCCTTAGTACTTGTTTTCCCCCCTACTTTCCAGAATGACTTACTTCCTCTTTCCTATCCTTTATTAGTAGTTTGCATTCTCATCATCATTGCCTACATCATTTCTAGCGTAGAAAAGAGCAAGGCTGCCAACGGCACAACTTTGTTCCCGGTTGAACTAATCCTTGGTCTAGACACTATGTAACTACTTCACATAATAACCTCTTTATGCATTCACTTCAGTGACCAAGCTTCTATTTCAGGAATAAGTAATTTCAGATCAGTTCGGTTCAATCGCTCAGTCGCTCAGTCGTGTCTGACTCTTTGCGACCCCATGAATTGCAGCACGCCAGGCCTCCCTGTCCATCACCAACTCCAGGAGTTCACTCAAACTCACGTCCATCGAGTTGGTGATGCTATCCAGCCATCTCATCCTCTGTCATCCCCTTTTCCTCCTGCCCCCAATCCCTCCGAGCATCAGAGTCTTTTCTAATGAGTCAACTCTTCACATGAGGTGGCCAAAGTACTAGAGTTTCAGCTTCAGCATCAGTCCTTCCAAAGAACACCCAGGACTGATCTCCTTCAGAATGGACTGGTTGGATCTCCTTGCAGTCCAAGGGACTCTCAAGAGTCTTCTCCAACACCACACTTCAAAAGCATCAATTCTTCAGCACTCAGCTTTCTTCACAAGCTTTCTTTCATTCCAACTCTCACATCCATACATGACCACAGGAAAAACCATAGCCTTGACTAGACGGACCTTAGTCAGCAAAGTAATGTCTCTGCTTTTGAATATACTATCTAGGTTGGTCATAACTTTTCTTCCAAGGAGTAAGTGTCTTTTAATTTCAGGGCTGCAATCACCATCTACAGTGATTTTGGAGCCCCAAAAAATAAACTCTGACACTATTTCCACTGTTTCCCCATCTATTTCCCATGAAGTGATGGGACTAGATGCCATGATCTTCGTTTTCTGAATGTTGAGCTTTAAGCCAACTTTTTCACTCTCCTCTTTCACTTTCATCAAGAGGCTTTTTAGTTCCTCTTCACTTTAAGGGTGGTGTCATCTGCATATGTGAGGTTATTGATATTTCTCCCGGCAATCTTGATTCCAGCTTATACTTCTTCCAGCCCAGCGTTTCTCATGATGTACTCTGCATAGAGGTTAAATAAGCAGGGTAACAATATACAGCCTTGACGTACTCCTTTTCCTATTTGGAACCAGTCTGTCGTTCCATGTCCAGTTCTAACTGTTGCTTCCTGACCTACATACAGGTTTCTCAAGAGGCAGGTCAGGTGGTCTGGTATTCCCATCTCTTGAAGAATTTTCCACAGTTTATTGTGATCCACACAGTCAAAGGCTTTGGTATAGTCAATAAAGCAGAAATAGATGTTTTTCTGGAACTCTCTTGCTTTTACAGTGATCCAGCGGATGTTGGCAATTTGATCTCTGGTTCCTCTGCCTTTTCTAAAACCAGCTTGAACATCTGGAAATTCACAGTTCACATATTGCTGAAGCCTGGCTTGGAAAATTTTGAGCATTACTTTACTAGCGTGTGAGATGAGTGCAGTTGTGCGGTAGTTTGAGCATTCTTTGGCATTGCCTTTCTTTGGGATTGGAATGAAAATTGACCTTTTCCAGTCCTGTGGCCACTGCTGAGTTTTCCAAATTTGCTGGCATATTGAGTGCAGCACTTTCACAGCATCATGTTTCAAGATTTGAAATAGCTCAACTGGAATGCCATCACCTCCACTAGCTTTATTTGTAGTGATGCTTTCTAAGGCCCACTTGACTTCACATTCCATGATGTCTGGTTCTAGGTGAGTGATCATACCATCATGATTATCTTGGTCATGAAGATCTTTTCTGTACAGTTCTTCTGTGTATTCTTGCCACCTCTTAATATCGTCTGCTTCTGTTAGGTCTGTACCATTTCTGTCCTTTATCGAGCCCATCTTTGCATAAAATGTTCCCTTGGTATCTAATTTTCTTGCAGAGATCTCTAGTCTTCCCCTCTTTAAAATTTTGGTGATTTTTTTTTTTTGGAGAAGCTAATATAAAAAATGATACATCTAATAAAAGTATACAATAATAAATATATAAAATAAATGACATGTAACTTTCTGATCCCATTAGAATTGAGTGGAAATACATATGTTGTTGTTGTTGTCTTTGTAGCTAAGTGGTGTCCAACTCTTTGCAACTCTATGTATTGTAGCACACCAGGGTCCTCTGTCCTATCTCCTGGAGTTTGCTCAAATTCATGTCCATTGTGTTGGTGATACTGTACAACCATCTCATTCTCTGCTGCCCTTTTTTTTGCCTTCAGTCTTTCCGAGCATCAGGGTCTTTTCCATTGAGTTGGCTCTTTGCATCAGGTGACCAAAGTATTGGAGCTCCCATTTCAGCAACAGTTTTTTCAATGAATATTCAGGGTTGATATGGCTATGTAATATTAATATGTTTTGATTAAAAGAGCAAATACGGAATTAATATTAGTATATTGTTAGAAGAAACATTATAGCTTTAAATACATTTTTCAGTATTTTGAACTAAATAATTTACTACATAGTTCATATTGTATCTATCATCTCTGTTTTATATGTTTCATCTGTGTTTATGTATATGTGAGACACCTGTGATATAGTATACAGGGCGTTGAACCTCAATATTATGGAGCATTAACTCTTCTATAAAGAAGAAATAATGATGACACTCAGGATTAATGTAAGAATTAAGTGGCATAATTGGGGTGATATTTCATATTCATCAAATAGAATGCTATGATATTACATGCAAGCTATATAAATCTGTGTATCTTTTCTTCAAAAATATAATTTTCATATATAATGGTGGTATTTTTTTCGAGGGCAGAATTTGCTTTTAGAAAGTGCTGCTGCTGCTGCTGCCAAGTCGCTTCAGTCGTGTCCAACTCTGTGCGACCCCATAAATGGCAGCCCACCAGGCTCCTCCATCCCTGGGATTCACCAAGCAAGAACACTGGAGTGGGTCGCCATTTCCTTCTCCAATGCATGAAAGTAAAACGTGAAAGTGAAGTTGTTCAGTCATGTCCGACTCTTAGCAACCCCATGGACTGCAGCCTACCAGGCTCCTCTGTTCATGGGATTTTCCAGGCAAGAGTACAGAAAGTGATTAGTGTATACATTTGTGACTCACTTTTTCTCTGATTATCTTTGGGTGAGTAAGAAAGTTATAAGTATAGTATAAATAATTTGAATACTAGATTATAATGATTCTGAAATTAGGTTTAGTTTACATAATGAAACAATATAGTAGCCCATCATTTGAAAACTACATCCAAAGCCATTTGAATGTCCTTTCTGGTATGGAGGAAATGACATTTCCAATCTTTGATCAATAGTTTACTTTTTATGTAAATTTTAAATTCCTTTGTTGTTGGTAGTACATATTATCAGAATGGAATAAGGAATAGTAAATGAACTTTTAAAAACATATAAACCAGAAATATTATATATTTATTATATATGAAAACATTTAAGCATAGGACCAGAAAAGAGGAATTGTAAATGTTCTCAATAAGTTCCATATATTCCACATGTTATCATTCAAGACTAGAGGTCCCTGGCCGTTATTGTCTGTCTCTCTGATACTTGTGTGCCAGTGGTTTTCTTTCTCCTTGATGCTTCCATCCCTGAAATAAGGTGGTTTCCTTCTTCCTTCTTTATACTTCCTGTTTCTCCTTGTGTCATTCTTCTATCACTTACTTATATCTCTCAAATCCCAACTATAGGAAAAATTATCAAAAAGCTTCCCAGGACAACTTTGTTCTGAATCTACAAGAGAGAAGTGATGCTCATTAAGAAATAGATGCATCTGGGCTATTCCAGACTAACCTCTTCTTGGCCCATTCATTGTTCAATTGCTCAGTCCTGTCTGACTCTTTGCAACCCCATGAACTGTTACACCAGGCTTTCCTATCCTTCACTATCTTCCAGAGTTTCCTCAGACTCATGTGCATCAAGTTGGTGATACCATCCAGCCATCTCTTCCTCTGTGGTCCCCTTCTCCTCCTACTTTCTATCTTTCCTAGCACCAGGGTCTTTTCCAAAGAATCAGCTCTTTGCATCAGGTGGCCTAAATATTGGAGCTTCAGCTTCAGCATCTTGGAACATAAAGCCAGGTTATTAATGTAGAGAAGGCAGGACCGAAGCAACTCTGGTGTGACCACTGAGCCAGGTCTTAGATTTCCTGTCACTATGATGTCACTGGTAGGAACCCAAGATAACCCCCTTCCTTAACGACTTTCAACTCTCATTATGATGTCCTGGATACCAAATTAAAGCTTTTCCACCCTTGGCCAACTTACTTTCCTAGGATTTTCCTACTTAGTCCCTCTTCTTGAAACTTTTCTCTTGATCACAACTTAGTACACACATGTAAACACACAAACACACAGAAATGCACACATATTCATGACCAAAACTGCATTGTATTAGTTACTGCACTCTGATTTTATTTTTTAGAATGTGGCTCATTCTAATAGTAAGTTATTTTTGTGATTCACCAAAAATTTGTGACCCACGGTTTTTAAAAATGCATTAGATGACTTCCAATAGTCCTTTCAGTTTTCAAAATGCGATGACTCTCTTTATTCTTCTAATGAAAATTTCATTTATTAAAAACATTTCTATCTCTGAATAAAAGCAATATGGTGTGAGAAAATACTCATGGAGTTCCTAGTTCTATCAGTGTTCTGTTGAAACACTGGTATTTTAGGAAGGTGAAGAATGAATAGGAAATTGAACTGAGAGAGTAGCAGGAAGGACAAAAAGAGTCTATCAGAAAAACAGGAGCAGGAAACCTGGATGACCCTAAGAGTGTGCTGTGCTTAGTTGCTCAGTTGTGTCTGACTCTGCGACCCCATAGACTGTAGCTCGCCGGGCTCCTGTGTCCATGGGAAATCTGCAGGCAAGGATGCTGAAGTGGGTTGCCATGCCCTCCTCCAGGGGATCTTCCCAAGTCAGGGATCGACCCAGGTCTCCCGCATTGCAGGTGGGTTCTTTACCGTCTGAGCCACCAGGGAAGCCCGATCCTAAGTCTAAGCAACAAAAAGTTGTTATTATGTGATAGCACTCTTAGTTGTCCTGGAAGCTTCCTAATTTTTAGAAAGATTTGAGAGGGTTATTATATGAGTGCATTGTTTTGTACTCTCTGAATTGTGGTGTGCTCTAGCCAAGTTGTTCGCATATCCCTGTGTAATCTGTCCCTTCTCTGTCTCATGTCTCTGACCTCCATTCCTTCCTACTCACCCCACTCCAGCCACCCTGGCCTCTTTGCTATTCTGTGAGCACATGAGGACATCATATCTTAGGGAGCTGTCCTGGAGGCTCTCTTTGCCTCAAACTAACCCTCTCCCTCACATATCCAAATGGCTTACTTTCTCAGCTATTTGAATATACTGTCTAGGTTGGTCATAACTTTTCTTCCAAGGAGTAAGTGTCTTCTAATTTCATGGCTGCAGTCACGATCTGCAGTGATTTTGGAGCCCAAAAAAATAAAGTCTGACACTGTTTCCACTGTTTCCCCATCTATTTCCCATGAAGTGATGGGACCGGATGCCATGATCTTCGTTTTCTGAATGTTGAGCTTTAAGCCAACTTTTTCACTCTCCTCTTTCACTTTCATCAAGAGGCTTTTTAGCTCCTCTTCACTTTCTGCCATAATTGAATGAGTGTTTGTATTTCCCAGTATATCAAGCAAAGAACTTATACAAATGTAGTAATCAGGAAATACTTATGGTATGAAAGAACCATTTTAGATTGCATAATTTACATTTTACAAACACTTTTGAAATCTCCTAAAACACACAGCCAGCAATCAAGCTGTGACATGGTTAGGTCTGGAATCATTGTTCCTGACTTCCCACCTGCCTAGATGGGGGTACTGAGAGGTCAAGGGGCTTGTGTAAGGTTACAAAAGGTAGGACAGTCTTTTGCCTTCTCCGACTGAGTGACTTCACTTTCACTTTTCCCTTTCATGCTTTGGAGAAGGCAGTGGCAACCCACTCCAGTTTTCTTGCCTGGAGAATCCCGGGGACGGGGAGCCGGGTAGGCTGCCATCTATGAGGTCGCACAGAGTCGGCCACAACTGAAGTTTCTTAGCAGCAGCAGCAGCAGCAAAATGGAATTACGATTGCTCTATGTTCTGGAATAGAGATCTGCGATTTGCAGAATGGGATGTTATTTCACTTACAAACTGTTGTGTTTCTGGTATGTCTGTGTTGCTTCCAGATTTATGTTAAGAGGATGTTACCTTTGAAAGCCTAACAGTGCTCATTGTCATTCTTAGCAACAATAGGTAGCAAATTAATTTGGCGGGGGGGGGGAGCATTAAAAATTCCTAAAATTAAAGCAAAATTGGTAAACATCACAGTCCATTTTTTGTGTTGATGCTTTTTCAGGCTTTTGATTTTTTTAAAAACCTTTTTTACCTTCTGTCGACTTTTTATCTTTTTAATAAAGAAAGAAGATAAAGGAGAAAGCTAATTGTAGGCTTTTATGGAACCTGTTGAAAATTGGGGAGCCTTTGTTTTATGATTTGGAGAAATTTTCAGTATTCCTTGTCTATGCTTGAGGAGCGTTAATAAATTTTAAGTGAAACCGAGGAGAGGAAAAGTGACTACCAAAAATTTGAGATAATACCCATCTCTGATGCCTAACCTATTGTCTCTAATTAACGACCCTGCTCTGGCGTTCATCACGCGGTTGGGGGCGGGGGGAGAGAAGCGGAAACAGCTGGAGCTACTGGGGGTCGCAGTTGTCCTGAACCTGGTGCGCGATCCAAGCCGCCAGCCCTCCGAGGTGCTGCCGCCGCCGCCTCCCCCTCCGGCTGCTGATTGGCGGGGACCTCAGCATCAGCAGCATCTCCCGGAGAGGGGAGGGCGCCAAGACGGAGTCGCAGCCACAGCCTCCGGGAACCTCAGCTCCCTCCTGGCGAGACCTCGGACTTTCCCATCGAGCAACCGCGTCCCCGCTCGCCACCGCCGGGATCCCTTCCTTTTGCTCGCCCCCCGCCTCCCCAAAAGTGGAGACCCCGGCAGCCAAGAAAGCCACGTCTGGTCCGGACCAGGTCAGGGAGGCAGGGGCCAGTTCCCTGGGGTCCCGCGGCACCATCGCGGCCCTCGAAGCGCTGCGGTCGCCGCGCCCCAGCCGCCAAGACGCCTCGTATCTTGTACCGCGGGAAGAGCGGGTCTTCGTCCAAGATGGGCCGGCAGGGCTTAGGGGGCGCCGGCGCCGCGGGGCGCTCCATGCAGCGCTCGCAGAGCCGGAGCAGCCTCTCCGCCTCCTTCGAGGCACTGGCCGGCTACTTTCCCTGTATGAACTCCCTGGAGGAAGAAGGTGAGGCTGTAGTTGGGGTTTCAGCCTGTACATCTCTTGTCTCGAGAAGTCGGTGGTTGGAGGGTTGCAGGGTTTGGAGAACTCCAGGTAGCAGTGCTCCTACCCTCTCCTCCCGGGTCTGTAACTGGGGCCAGATACCCCCAGAGCGCCGGCTGGCCGAGGAGTTCTGTTGATTGGTGGTTTGGAGAGCTCCACAGGCGCTGACTTGGTTTTCCTAATGAAGTTGACTTCAACAGTGCTTGAGAGTTGGATGAGGATGGGGTGGGTGGCAGGGTGGCCCTATTGGGCGCACCCCACTTGGTCTTGTTTCCGTTTCCTCCCGCCGTCTTGGTATTAGCATTTGATTTCGAGGACAGAAATAATAAATAAATAAATAAAGGGAAAAGCAGTAGCAGAGCTTTGAAACACGATCGAATGAGGAGAGGGGGGTAATACAATGGACGGGTCAAAGGTTGACAATACAAAAGGCTGGTTTGTGCTCTGGGCACTTGGAACTTTGTTGGCAGGCACAATACTATGACCATTAGTTGTCAATCTCTGGTGTTTGAGTGATGTCATTTTAATTAAGATAATGAGAAAAACAGCTGAAGGGGACTCAACTTTTAAACTTTTCACCAAGTGACTTGAAGTCCTTCATAAAGTTTTCAATAACACAACATAGGTTTTCTTTGTGAAAAACTTTCCTATAAGATTTAACAACTAATACTAGAAACATAATTTGTAAATCAAAGTAAGAATTGGCTGCTAAATAATAGTGTCCCAACATTTGAAATGCCGTTTATCAATTTATTGATAAGCTAGTTGTAAACTGTTCATCTTTGCACATATACCAGGGTAGATCTGTTATCATCATCATATTACCTCTATTTTAGGATTTACTTTGCTTTTATTCTGTGACAATCAATGATTTCTTATTTGTAAATCTGCAGTGAGCCCTAATTTGAAAGAAATTACCTGCTCTGCGAACAGGTAGAAATAATTTTTTTCCATTTTTCCCAGTGGAAGACAGGAGGTGGAAAATGGCTGATTAAAAATACATCTGAAAAGTGTTTTTCAGAATAACTTGCTAGTTATTGCTGTCTAGGTTTCTTTTAGCTTATTGTTGCAGTATCAGTTTTCATTAGATTAATACAGGTTTAATGGTATGGTACTATGTCCCTATATAAATGTAACTTTTAATTTTCATACTAATCTTTTACTGTTCTTGTACATTTATGTTTTGCATGTTTTCTGTTATTAAATGATTAACATTTCAGGAGGTATAAACAAGTCAAGAAATTAGAAAATCAAGTTGGGTAAAGGAATGATCATAATTGTAGCTAAAACTTTCAGTATTTGTTATTAGCCAGGCACTATTCTAGAAACCTGACATTCACGTACTCTTTTAGGCCCACAGCAGTCTTATGAGACAGTGCTTTTATAATCCCCAGTTAACAAATGAGGAAACCTAGGCAGAGATTCAGAAACTTGCCCAAGGTCACCCAGATAGTAGGTAATAGTCAGCATATAAACCCAGTCAATCACACAAACCTGTTTACCCAAACTAAGCTATACAAGTTTATTATTTGCATACACTTGGCCACAATTACATACCTAGTAAGTGTTGAAACTAGAACTCAAATCTAGGTGTATGTACAGATACATTTAAATAAGACACATTGTTATAAACTCATTTCTCAATTTGAATTTTTACACCAAGTCTTCAGTCTTGACTTTGCTTCAGGTAAGCTATCATCATTCTTTCTTAAGTAGTAGCTACAATTATTGGATTAACAAAATACCATCCTAAAAGCCTTTTTGAGACAAAAAATAAACTTATGTAAATGAAAATTTTTCTAAATTTTAAGAAAATTGACTTAACCTTGACTCTTGCAGACTAATCCCAAAGGAAATTCCTACATCTACACATGGGAAATTGGAACAGATTTCTGTCCTATAATATGGTTTCTTGAGTTGCCAAGACAAAATGTTCCATAAGGAAGCCAGCATTTTTAAAATGAACATATAGTTCTGTACAAGTAACCAGAGAGGAGGCACTCCTCATAAATTAGAGGTCTTTTCACTGGGTTATAGACATTTTACTGCCAACAGAAGAAATACTGTCTTTGATTCTGCTATACTCCTACCACCCTTGAAAGTGCTAAGATTGTTGAGGGTTTTTCAATATGCCCTGAAGAGTTATAAAAGTTAGAAATCACTGGCCTGGAGTGATGCTTCTCTGCAGTTTTTTTCTCTTGAGACACCCCCACAAGACACATAAAATTTATGTGGATAACATACTCTCATAAGCTTACTCAGGACCAAGTTATTATAGTCATAGCTGTGAAACCATACTAATTTATAAAGAAAATCCATCTCAACAGATGATTTTCAAAAGAGAGCTGTGGTCTACCAGCCAGTGTGATTTAACTAAAGTAATCATCCCTGGGTTGGAAAGATCCCCTGGAGAAGGGAATGGCTACCCACTCCTGTATTATTACCTGGAGAATTCCATGGGCAGAGGAGCCTGGCGGGCTATAGTCCTTGAAATCACAAAGAGTCAGATACGACTGAGTGATTAACATTTTCGCTTCTTTCAGCTGATCAGTTCAGTAGTCAGTCTCATTTTAAAGCTAGTCTCTCTCTTTTTTTTTTTTTTTTTGGTCTTTTCAGAAATAGTGCATCAGCTAACTAATCTCAAATGTACTCTGCCTTCCAATTCCATATTCTCATTTCTCTCTTGGACAGTACATCCAGGCATTATCATTTTACACAAGAAGTGCTAAGACGTTTAGTGAGAGACTATGTTCTATTATTTACTTATTCATTCATTCACAAATATTTCCTGAGGCTCTGAGAGGTGTTAGTCACTGTGGTAGTCCCTAATTAGGTGAATATGCTTCCTATCTTCTTTGAACTCACAGTCTAATGGAGAGAGATATTAATAGGAAATAGCTATGTAATTAAAACTGTGACAGGGCTTAGGAAGGTGAAGTACAGAGTGCAATAAGAAGATGATAAGAAAGCCTAAGGACTCACAGAAAGGGTATCCTGAGAAATGAGGGTTAAACATGGGTTCAGGCGTCAGTGATAGCTCTCAGTGCCTCTTACATACCTTTGAGAGCAGTTTGCCCAGAGTTCACAGCCAGTAAGTGGAGCTGGGATCAAAACCCATAATCTGGCTCTGAAGTTTATAATCCCAACTATTCTGTGTATTGTCTCTTCATTATTTTACTGCATTTCCTTGCAATGTGCTATATTTTGAAAATCCAGTACAACAATTATGGTGGTTACCATTTATTGAGCACCTTCTCCTTTGCCACATTCCTTTGATTTCATAATTCTTCAAGGAACTTATTATCAATTTACACACGTGAAAACTGAGACTGAATAGTTAAGGAACTTGGCCACACATTATAAATCTCAACAGGGCTGACTTGAGTGAGAAGGAAAGGGTCATTAGTATAAGCAAAATAAAATAAGATTGTTGACTGGTCTTTGTAACTACTTTTTTTGTATGCTTTCCTTTTTTCTTTTTTTGCTTCTTCAGTTCAGTTCAGTCGCTCAGTCGTGTCCAACTCTTTGCGACCCCATGAATTGCAGCACGCCAGGCCTCCCTGTTCATAGTCCCTGGATATATTCCAGATAACTATTCTCCAAATCTCTGAATAGTTTTATTTTAAATAAAAGTAATGATAATAGCATCTACTTGTTATTTAACTATTTCTAAATTATGTTTATTTATCATTGAACTCTCTGAGTTAAGTATTAGCATCATTATGTAAGCCACCTGGCCCCAACATTGAGTCTACCACCCCAATATAGGATATTACTGTTTGTATAATTTTTAAACATTATCATAATTATGAGAAAGAAGAAACCATTGAAATGGTTACCATTTCATGTAGGAGAAGCAAGTCTCCCACCCATAGATCCAGAGGCAATGGTTATGGTCATGTAATGTAGGGAAATGGCATATATCCTAATACTTTTAGATTTGGTTTTTCAAGATATCTCAAAGTTATTTGTTTCTGGGCTAGTGATTTTTGTTCAGTTACATACATATAGTATGTGACAAATTTGATTTGCTTGATTTTGTGGCCTTCTTCCTTGTTTAAAATTTGACTTGGCAATCCTACAGAAGGAGAGATCCTATCAACTTAATACTATTTAACAGAATAAATTAATTTATTAAATTTCTTTTACATGCCACTGTTTTGAAAGTTGTTACAGGAAAACCATCTAAGAAATAAGAATAGTTAAAAAATCACCAGAAGAATGGAGGAAAGTGTCTTTGCATGTGACAGTGAAGCTATGAGGAATTAACATAAAAGGAACTAAATAGACTGTATTCAGAAGGCCTGTTTAATTATCCTCCACTCTTAAAGAGGCTGTACAATCAGCAAAAGACATTATCTTATTCTAATCCTTAAGTAATATATTTATTTTTTAACTGTACTTTTTATTAAAGTATAGTTGATTTACAGTGTTGTATTAATTTCTGCTGTACAGCAAAGTGATTCAGTTATACATATATGCATTCTTTTTAATATTCTTTTCGATTATGGTTTAATCACAGGATGTTGACTGTAGTTCCCTGTGTACTTAATTCTTAATAAGCAGTCCCATTTGATTAAAATGGAGCTTAGCACTTTACTCATGCTCCATTGGAACAAAAAATTATTCATACACTTAAATATAATCCTCTTAAATACAAACATCATGTCTAGCACTGTAGGTATGCCACTGTTAATAACAACAGTATAGAGTTCTACCATTCTTTTCAAGCTGAATATCGGCGCAACTGACTGCTAGCCACTATATTTACACTGTTTTAAAATTATAATGTGTGATCTAGACTTATTAAAGTTCACCATTCATAGTTTTTATATATTTTCACAATGCCAGTGTTGGGGACAGGACATGAATAGACAGCACTAGTCCTAATACATATCTTTTCTTAGAGGATACTATACATATAATATCTCCTAGATTGTGATTGGTTTTATATAATAAATCACTTCTTACATGAGTCCACATCGTATTCAACAATAGCACAGTTTTTATATTAGATTTACGCTTAGGCTTATTGTTACTGTTTTAGTCGCTAAGTTGTGTCTGACTCTTTGTGACCGCATGGACTAAAGTGAGGCAAAAGACTTTGGAATTTAGAAAGGTAAATCAAAGAACAGTTCCACTCAAAATGCTTATCAAATATTGTATTTTAATCAAAAATTAAAAATCACTGCCAAGTGTCCAAATAATACCCTTAAAGTAATTTAAATTTAATACAAAAGTGAAGTTAAATCCCAATTTGCTGTGATCCTTCAGCACGTTCACTAAATTCAAAGCTAGAAAATGGGGACAAGCTTCCCTATTGAGACATGTTGTATGTAATGGCTTATAAAAGAAACCCACTAGAAAGTAATAGTGGCAGCTTCCCAACGCTGCCAAGAACAATGGGTAAGTGCTCTCTGCTGGTCTTCGTGGGTCCATATTATTGATCAGAGGAGATCATTCTGTATAATCTATCACATATGGTAATGTTTATTTGGGGAGGAAGGGATTTACCTGCTGCTGCTGCTGCTGCTAAATCACTTCAGTCATGTCCGTCTCTGTGCGACCCTATAGATGGCAGCCCACCAGGCTCCCCCATCCCTGGGATTCTCCAGGCAAGAACACTGTAGTGAGTTGCCATTTCCTTCTCCAATGCATGAAAGTGAAAAGTGAAAGTGAAGTTGCTCAGTCGTGCTCAACTCTTAGCGACCCCATGGACTGCAGCCTGCCAGGCTCCTCTGTCCATGGGATTTTCCAGGCAAGAGTACTGGAGTGGGGTATATACACACACACACACATATATATATATCAAGGTGACATATATATATAGTGTATATATATAAAAAAATATATATATATATGTATATACTATTTGACCAGTTGAAAAAGCTAACACAAAAGTAATAATATCAGTTCTAATTTTGAAGAATCATTTAAGGTTTAGATTATGCTAATTAGACTAAAATGAAAGGGACATTTATTTTAGTTATTCCAGTGATCATTTGTTCTCTTATTATTCCTGTAAGTCAAAGGCCAGGAAGGTAACATACATCAGTGAAGTAGGCCAGATAGTAGACAAAAGGGAAAATGCAGGGACTCTGAAAAGCTGGAGAAAGCTTATCCATCCAAAAATGAATGGTGAATACTCAGTTCTAGCTAATTGATGCCAAGTTGAATATCAGCCCAGGGTTGGCAATTTATTCTTCTCTTTTCCCGAAGAGAAGCTGTAAATCTGACAGCTTGCTTAAAGCCTTTACATTTTAAAATGTTGGTGCCTAAGTGAAAAAATTTAAACAATAATTGAGCCAACATTGACCACGTGTAGCTTAACTGTGCCACCAGTTGGCACCTTCTACAAAGGAAATGCTGCCTTCTCAGCTTTCCTCAGTTTTTTCTTCCTTCCCATCTTCATTGTCACCTTGATAGTTTAGGACTGTACTAGTCCATCTTTGAAATCATCTGAATCTCCCAACCTGCTCTCTTCCATTTCTTGATCTCCCCACTCAAATCTAACTTCGTTGTCCCCAGATCAATTTTCTTAAACATCATCTTAATATTGACATTACCCCTTCTACAAAAACTTTAGTAGATTCCTATCTCCTACTAAATAAAACCTTTAGCCTGACAGTCAAAATCTTTCACAATCTGGTTCTTACGTACAGTTTAGCTCCCCTACTTTCCAAAGCCCTGTAGTAGCCCAGTGGTTCAGTAAAACTAAGTTTTTTGGCTCTTCCTGTCCAAATTCAGTAAGTTTGGAGCAATGATGTCTGATCAGCAGAACCTTGGCCATTTGTTCATGTCCTCATTGGCAGGCAGGTTGAGAAAATGACAGGTGACAGTATTAGCTTCTACAGTTAAAGGATGGGTTGTTTCTCATACACAGGAAGAAGGTTCAAATCCTGGTGAGCCCAAAACACTAACAAATATCCACCTAGTGATATGATTACCAGTGGGGAGCAAAAACTATTAAGCTCAGCCTAATTACCTATTTTTAATTTTTTAAAATACTAGCTTGTTATTTGGTAGTATTCCTTTGTTCAATAAGATAAACAGACAGGAATGGTAAAAGAAATCTATGGAAGAAACCTAAGGTGATGTGTATGGCTCTCTTCATTTTTTTCCAGCAGAGTGAGCCACCAGATATCTGTGGACATTCTTATTTTGCATATGGAACATAGACAATCTCTAAGAAAGACGACGTTAAACCGTCATCCACTTAGCTGCAGGTTGAAGTCTAGGATCTTTGAGTGATGTATAGTCCTCTCCCTCATAAACACATATGGCTTTTCATGTTATAGTGACCTGTAAACTGTAAGACGTATTATCTGCCTCCAGTACATCCTGTTTAAATGGTAGCAACAGGATAGCCAAAGTAAACATTTTCATTTCTAAAGGAGAGAATAAGAAACACAAAGCAATCAGTCATCCACAGGAATTTTCAAACCCCATTTGGAGGGAATGGCGAAGATTGAGAGTAGAATACATTTCTTGGTTTACATATCTGGGACCCTGGTTTCTGTTTTCAGAAAGTGTTTATTTGTCCTTTATTCTTTATGGCCAAAAAGGTTTCCATTAGAGAGAAGGTATAGCCCACTTCTCTCTAGTACAGATTAGGAAAAAAGTAGTTACCTTTTGTATTATAAAGGGACTGGTAATTATTTTTTTCTATACAGATCCTTCAGAAATTCAGAAGGCTGTTTGATTCCAGTCAGTTTCAAGTGTAAGTGACTCTAACCAAACATTTCATTGGACAAAGATTTTAAGCCTCAAGATCCTGTTATAGTTTCCAGCCTCTGTGCCCTGCCCACTTCTTTTGTTCTCAACTTAATGGCGACAGCTTGGTATCATTTGAAAACAGTGGGTTTGCATGGAGAAAGCGACCCCTATATCCAGTTTGGCCAGCAGGCTCTCCTTCCTATGGCAGGACTCCACTTACTTATATACGGTTTTCTCCCTTTAAGTGTAGGATAATTTCACATTATTCCAGTCATTTTTCAAAGAAGGATTTGTATAACATTTTACAGTTTTCAAAATGCTTTCACATAGGTTACAGTAGCCAGTCCTTATTTATCACTATTCATTAAATACCACTGCATTTCATTTATTCTGTGACATAAGCTAAATCTGATCTCAAGTTTGGATATGATCAAATAAAAACTTGAACACATATCATCTGATCCTAAAATGGCATGCTCTTCTCACCACAAAATGCTGCCTTAAAATAGCTAACTTGAGAGTTAAGATGAGGTTGATGATATTTCATGTCCATTCTTCAGAGAGAAACAGGCACAAATATCAGTGGACTGATATGTGACCAAGGACAGACCTGTCAGCTAAAAAAAGCAAGGGGAGCAATTTTCTAAATAAATTTCATTTGTCATCATAGCAATATCAGATAGTGGGAACAAGAAGGTACCATAGAAATGACAACTCCCAAAAGAGTAAGAGTGAGAGCTATAATTTCTTAAAAGTGTTAAGAAATACCACTTTGGTATTCCAAAGTGGTAAGCCTCAACTTTTATAGGAAAAAAATAGAATGATCCTACTGCAAAAGAGTCATAAGCTTGGTTTTATTTCTTGCTAAAATCAGGATTAATAATTATTAACAATATTAACAAGTAATAACAGTGGGAGCTGAGTGTTCTGATTCTCTGAGGTAATCTCTTCGTTTTGTAAGAAAGCATAAACTCTCTTCCAAAGTGTCTGTTCCAGTTTGCAATGAATGGCAGTTTCTGTTGCTCCATTTCCTCAGCAGCATTTGGTGTTGTCAGTGTTCTAAATTGTGGCCATTCTAATCCTAGTGTCTTGGATGATAAAGAACCCACCTGCAATGCATGAGATCAGGTTCAATCCTTAGGTCAGGAAGATCCTCTGAAGAAAGGAATGGCTACCCACTCCAGCATTCATGCCTGGAAAATCCCATAGACAGAGGAGCTTGGCAAGCTACAGTCCAAGGGGTTGCAAAGTGTCAGACACAACTGAGCAGTTAACACACACACAATAGGTGTGTCCTGGTATCTCATTGTTGTTTTAATGTGCATTTCCCTGATGACGTGATCTAAAGCATATTTTCGTATGATTATTTGCCATCTGTACCCTGTCTTTGGTGAGGTGTCAGGCTGTTTGGCCCATCTTATAATCAGTTCAGTTCAGTTCAGTCGCTCAGTCGTGTCCGACTCTTTGCGACCCCATGAATCGCAGCACGCCAGGCCTCCCTGTTCATCACCATCTCTCGGAGATCACTCAGACTCACATCCATCGAGTCCATGATGCCATCCAGCCATCTCATCCTCGGTCGTCCCCTTCTCCTCCTGCCCCCAATCCCTCCCAGCATCAGAGTCTTTTCCAATGAGTCAACTCTTCGCATGAGGTGGCCAAAGTACTGGAGTTTCAGCTTTAGCATCAT
>SJYT01011334.1:29908-99514 GCA_006410635.1 Cephalophus harveyi
CAGTCTTCTTCACAGTCCAACTCTCACATCCATACATGACCACAGGAAAAACCATAGCCTTGACTAGACGGACCTTAGTCGGCAAAGTAATGTCTCTGCTTTTGAAAATGCTATCTAGGTTGGACATAACTTTTCTTCCAAGGAGTAAGCGTCTTCTAATTTCATGGCTGCAATCACCATCAGCAGAGATTTTGGAGCCTAAAAAAATAGTCTGGCACTGTTTCCACTGTTTCCCCATCTATTTCCCATGAAGTGATGGGACCAGATGCCATGATTTTCGTTTTCTGAATGTTGAGCTTCAAGCCAACTTTTTCGCTCTCCTCTTTCACTTTCATCAAGAGGCTTTTTAGCTCCTCTTCACTTTCTGCCATAAGGGTGGTGTCATTTGGTTGTTCCCTATTTTATCCCTGGTGCTTGAAAGAGAGTTGATAGATAAGACATATCACTAAAAATAAAAAAACCAATCAACTCAGTTTCCTTTTATTTTGGAGGTCATAACAACTTGTGATACTAAAGGGAAGCCCAGGAAGAGGTCAAATTGTTGAGCAGGGTACCAGGTATATGTTATTGTTGTTGTTAGTGACTAACTCGTGTCCAGCACTTTTGTGACCCCCATGGACTGTAGCCTGCAGGCTCCTCTGTGTTAGTGGTCAGCAAATGTCAACTGCTATTATTTATATAATGAAAAATAAAAAGAACAAAAATTTATTTTCCAGTGAAATATTAAGTAGCTAGACATATATAGGGGCCTGGTTATGAAAAGCCTCCATGCCATATGGAGGTGCCCAAATTTTATTTAAAAGCAAGGTTTTTAGAGAATTTTAAGCAAAGCAGTAAATGGTAAGGGTTCCATTTTAGAAAGGCTTCTTTTGTGGTGGTGTGAAGAATGAAATGGGATGGAATTTTGAAAAAGCAGAATGAAAAAGAGATGGGAGATTGGAAAGGTATTTGGGAGGTAAACTTGGCAGGAATTGTTAAGTAATTCAAGAAAAGCTGGGGGTGGGAGTGGGGGAAGCTAAGAAAAAGTGCAGTAAGAGTACTCTGGGCTCAAGAGAGCATATCTTACAAATAAGTTTGTAAGTGACTTACCAAGAAAGATCATACAATCTGCTTTTCTGGGGATCTTTAAAAATGAGATTGAGCTATCTATGTTTAGTAGCTGAAAACTTGGGCTTGGTCAGAAGTTGGCCCAGGCTTTTGATGTTACAATTTCAACAGAAAGCCAAAAAACAGACACTTTGGTATATAGAAATAAAATATAAAATTTGAAAGGTTTGACTCATACACATATCTTATCTTCACATCTTCTTGTACTGTTTTTATTTACCTACAGAATTTTTTCCCATTCACCTTTAAATATGCTATCATCCTCTGCCCATGATTTTTTCCAATCATGGTCTCATTACATCCCATCATTTTATGACAATGACATTGCTGCCTAGTGACTTCATTACTGTAAAGAAACAATATGAGTTTACACCTGAAAAAAAGCATAATTAAAAGCGTAAATTATGGCTGCTGTCAGGACAACAGACATTAACACTGAAACTTAGACCATAATACTGAAATAGGTTAGGCTTATGCTACCTGAAATCACTGTGAACCTTGAGTGTTTTCTCTACAAATAATCCACCCAAAAGTTATGACATTTTTTAAAACTAGGAAACTAGGTGAATCATCCTATATTGCCTCTTTTTCAGGTCTTTTTTTTTCTTGATACATGCCATGCTGATATTAAAAGGTGTTATGAGAGTATATTAAAGGCTGCTGAAAAAGATATTAGTATAAAGTGATGTCATAAAAAAAACCAACGAAGTTATGAATATAAGCACTAACAGAAATCTTTAATCTTGTACAAAGGTCCAGGAAACTTAGCCAACATCTAAGAAATGTGATGTTTCAACTACCATTTGCTAAGTAAAACCACAGCTGTGTCAATTCTCTCCTATTCTGAGATGGAGAGTTACCCCTGCTTTCACTTACACATCATCCTCTTGAATCATATTGAGGTTCAGAAGGCCACCCTTCATCGTATGCTATTCAGACTACAAAGTAGAGACCAAAATTTCAACATAGGCACTCAAGAACCCTTCTTAGAGAAGAGAAGCATGGTAGAATTTTGGACCTGGGAAACTTTGACAAACATGTTTTTGCCTGGAATGATAAGCCTCATAAACAGAGATCCACAACAAAGGCCTGTGTACAAATAAAGGCTACTTGACCACTTCATTCGGTGTGTTGCAGTGGATCATTCTGAGGGGCTAGAATGGCTGAGGTCTAGTATCAACTAGACCTCAAGGTACTAGACCTCAAGGGCTCTCCAGGTGATGCTAATGGTAAAGAATCCGCCTGCCAATGCAGGAGACATAAGAGATGCTGGCTCAGTCCCTGGGTTGGGATGATTCCCTGAAGAAAGGCATGGCAACTGACGCCAGTATTCTTGCCTGGAGAATCCCATGGACAAACGAACCTGGTGGGCTGTAGTCCATGGGACCGCACAGAGTCAGACACAACTAGAGCAACTTAGCATGTAGTATCAACTACCACTCTGTCTTCAAACCTAAAGAAACACATACACACACACTGAAAATTTTGGCACTTCAAAGTAACAAGCAATCTTCTCCTAAAAACTTCTGTGTTTTCCTTTGTGCATGTGTGAGTATCTTTATCTATTTATCCAAATGAATGTATAATAGTTATAGGGGGCTTCCCAGGTGACCCAGTGGTAAAGAATCTGCCTGCCAGTGATGGAGCTGTGGGTTCAATCCCTGGGTCAAGAAGATCCTCTGGAGGAGGAAATGGCAACCCACTCCAGTATTCTTACCTGGCAAATCCCATGGACAGAGAAGCCCAGTGGGCTACAGTCCACAGGGTCACAAAGAGTCGAAACCTATTAAACAACTAAGCACACGCACACACACACACACACACACACACACACACAAAAGAAGGTGGCAGCAGAGGATGAGATGATTACGTAGCATCACTGACTCAACAGACAAGAATTTGAGCAAACTCTGGGAGATAGCGAAGAAGGTGACAAAGTGTCAAACATGACTTAGGAACCGAACAGCAAAAACAGCAACAACATATATATATCTCTTTATGATTTCTAGACTCTTGAGTATTTTATTTTATATATTTATGTGTGTAAATAGACTTCCCTGGTGGCTCAGATGGTAAAGAATCTGCCTGCAATTCAGGAAATCTGGGTTTGATTCATGGGTCAGGAAGATCCCCTGGAGAACAGAATGGCAATCCACTCCAGTATTCATATGTATAAATAGGCATATAGATACGTAAAATAAAAATATGCACCCTGATTCTCCAGTGCATTTGTGCCTGTATAGACACATGATCCTATACAAATAATAAAATGGTATATCTTATCACAAAAAAAGAATAATAATAGATAAGAAGATAAGAGGGAACTTTTGGATATGATGAATACATTTACGGCCTAGATTGTGCTGATGGCTTGATGAATATATGCCTATCCCCAAACTCAAGTACAGCTTTTAAACATGTACAGCTTTTTGTACGTTAAAAAAAATGCTTTTAAAGAAATGAAGCATTATTTTATATGCTACATTTTACATGAAATCTCAAATGTTTACATGAAAATCTCTTATTTTGGTCAAAATATTTTTAAATTAATCACTCATTATAAGAGAAATGCGAATTAAAACCACAATGAGGTAGCATCTCACATCAGTCAGATGGCTGCTATCAAAGAATCTACAAACAGTAAACGCTGGAGCTGTCTCTTATACACATCTATGAAATATTAGGCAGCCATTATAAAATTATTATAAAAACGCAGAAAATAATATAAAGAAAATGTATCTAATAGTTTGAATTCCTAAATATATGAGAAAATTCTTGTCTTATCTACTCTCTGGCCTTGAGAACGGCAAATAGGACAATGCCTCAATGTGATTATAATATAAGGAAATACCAGGTTATATATTATATATTTTCAGAAATATTTTCCATTGTTTTTATTTTTATTTGTCTAAAGTCCTGCATAGATCATAACTATTGAAGATTTTTGCAGACAGGAAGCTAAAAGGATTATTCCAACTGAAACAAAGACATATTTTCCTAATGGTGAAAAGCAGATTATTTATTCCTGAAATTCACTCTTTCCCCACTAAAGAATCTGCATTTGTGCTAAACAAGTAGATTTCTTGAGGAGTGATTTGCCATGTTTACCAAAATGTGAGGTCTAATTTCTGTTAAAATATTTTTCAGTATTTTTAATGAATTTTAATAAAGGTTTATCAGGCGCTTGTTATGGTGCAGAACTTTTATTAAATTCTGTGATCCATAAAAGGTTTTTTTTTTTTTGAATGACACATAGTTTAGTTTTTCATTTAGAGGCTATAAAAGTGTTCACAAAAGTTATGTTGAAAAAAAAAGTGATTGAAAGTGCTAAAACACTGTACAGAATATAAAATCCTTTCATAGACTTTTTATGACACATGAAACATGAGTCTTAAAGGTTTAATGTTACTGACTTTTATACAAGGCTTTTTAATTCTTGATTCCAGTTATGGTTCTGCAAATGAACTGTGACATTAAAAGGAATCAGGCTGGAACTGCCAGGCCTCACTTTCTAGATGAGTTCCCACAGGCCAGAAGAGGTTCTCTCTAGGACCCACCCCGCCCACAGCTGATTAACACACACTTGCTTTCCAGGAACCAAGGAGGGAGCACACTTGACAGTTCCCTCCTCCCTGAATTCAGTAAAATTTTGGGGAGGGCACCAGACACTATTAGTAAACATGAAGTATGAAGGGCGACTACACATTCCTCTTTGCTTCCGTAATGTCCTACACCATTTACAGCTCTAATTGTGGTGTTGTCTTGGCCAATCTACAGAACCAATATTGTTGTCTGTTCCATTAACATCATGGATAGAATTTTCCCTTGGCTTTACTTTTAGGGAATTTTGCATCAAGGTACAGGCTTGAATCTAGTAGAGACAACAAATTCACTCTTCTTTTGCTAATTTCTAGTATTTAGGGTCACCCATGCAAAGTTGCCATTTTGGTAACAAACACTGAAAGCTTCAATTTTTTTATGGCTCATCTTAGTCTTCCAAGAATGTTGAAAAGTTAGTGAAAGTCACTGTGGTTTTTAAAAGCCAGCCACAGTGGTGAATTGGGATAAAGAGGAGAACAGAGTAATATGAATGAGTTCAGTCAATGTAAGAAGCAAAATTGTGGCATTCAGATTAGAGTTCAGAGTGATATGCTTAGCTTAAATGATCTTGAGTAGTGCCTGAACATTACATGTTATTTTGTAAGTATAGACGTTGTTCTTTTGATGGTTAATTTCCTAGAGGACTCAAAGTTCCAGTTTCCGTGTGTTGATACTGCACTTTGAAAATTGCACACAAAAATGCTTGTGTTTATAGAAGAGAATGGAAAAAGTATGATATTGAATAGCTATTCCAGATATCCTTGTGTTGCTCTAGGAGTCTTCAATGGTATACTCCAAAAGGTTGAAATAAAATACCTGTGCCATATATGATATTCATGATTCATCTGTTTGTTTTAATAAAAAGGTCTTTCTTATTTCAAAAGTATTTTAATATGAAAGGGACTAGACATTGGATTTCTCAAAATGAGTCACAACTTAATATCCTGAATATAACCAAAAGAATGATCAAATATAATGAAAATGTCTGCTTCATTGTATCTGTGATGTTTCTAATTCAAAGCATGTGAGTCTAATTCAGCGAAAATTATAAAATAATTTCTTTCTCTATATTCTTCAGCGCTACATATTTTAAACCAAAAGCTCACAAATTTTACAATAATTTTAGTGTACTTTAGAAATTATTGAAAGACATATTTTTGATATATTACTATATAGTGCATTAAAGACTGCAAATTGTAATTTTTTCTTAAACTTCCATGATTCATGTATTATCCATTTGTAGCTTAGTTTATTATAAGTACTGTGTCTGTAAGATATTAAAACTGCAGTTCAGCTAGAATATCCTGTGTAAAGACTATTCTTTAAGACGGATTTGCCTTTCTCTCACGTATCCTAAATTAGTAAATTTTTACTAAATTGCCAAATTATTTCTGCACTTTCTGACCTTTGAATATTAGTTGCCTATTTATTACTCTACAGATGAGCAGCATAAAATTCACAATACTTAATCCATTACAGCCAAGAGCTAATAAGCAAAAATTCTGTCTGAAACTCATAAAAAAGAGAGAAAGAGAGAGAAATCTGTCTAAAGAGAGAAGCATCTGACGTACATGAATGGAAATCTGAGTGAGCAGGGGGAAGGAAAAGACCATTGTCAGCTTTACAAATATTAAAGATATTTTTAGAAGTATCAAACATTGCTAATTTTAAAAAGAGAGATGCAGTAAGTTAAGAAAGTATAAGCAAATCTAACTTTTTGAAAAACAAACTTTCCAAAGAGGCAGTATTCTCTAAAAATCATATTTTAATCTTTCAATAGTTATTAAATATAGATTTTTGGTTTTTTAGGACATAGTTATATGTCTCCTGCTTGGTGTGTCACTGGATTTTAAAATTATAAGCACGATAGAATGAAGACACCTGCATTACTTCCACTTGTAAGTAATATGATCAGGTGTGAGACCCCCAAGCTGTCATCCCCGCTTAGAAACCATGGTTGAGATGGCAGGGGCACAGAATGGAAGAGCCCTGCATCCTGAGGTCGCCGAGCAGAGAGGAGCTACTCTGGAGCATCACCTGACCTGCGTCATAACTTGCAAGAGGAAGAAATAAACCTTGTCGTGTTCAGTCACTAATATTTCAGGATTTATTTGTTACTGTAGCAAAGCTTAACCTATCTTTTATTTTAATGTTGTTTATTGTAGTGAAATCACATAATATAAATACTATATTAATCATGTTTGACAGTACAGCTCAGCAGCACTAAGTACATTCACAATGTTGTACAACTCTCACCGACATCCACTTCCTCAAGTTTTCACCTTCCTAAACTGAAACTCTGTCCCCATTAAACACTAAGTCCCCATTCTCCTCTCTACCCCACGCCCTGGCCCCTGGCATCTACCAATGTACATACTGAATCTAGGAATTTCAGTATTCTAGGTACCTCATGTCAGAGAAGGCAATGGCACCCCACTCCAGTACTCTTGCCTGGAAAATCCCATGGATGGAGGATCCTGGTGGGCTGCAGTCCATGGGGTCGCAAAAAGTTGGACATTACTGAGTGACTAGCACACTTTATAATAAAGCACTTCCTGGCACAAATCTGGCAGAATACATCCTACATTTCGCTTGTGCTCTGCAAATCTACCTCTTATAATAATAATAACTAATGTTTATTGAGAACTTCCTTTTTGCCAGGCACTTAAGCATTTTCTACAGAGATTATTCCATTCAGTTCTCACAAAAGACCTAAGTGGTAGCCATTATTATTATATCCCTTTTACAAATGAGGAAACTAAGGCTTGAGTTAGGTAGCCAGCATACATATATATATACAGGCAATAAGGGATAGAGCTTCCCTGGTGGCTTAGATGGTAAAGAATTTTCTTCCAATGCAGAAGACCCAGGGTTCGACCACTGGGTTGGGAGGATTCCCTGGGGAAGGGAATGGCCACATACAGAAGCTTGGTGGGCTACAGTCCATGGGATCACAAACAGTCGGACACAACTGAGTGACTAACACTTTCAGTTTTCACTTTTAAGGGCTAAAACCAGCATGAGAACCTGTCATAGTTGGACAGTTGGATTCCAGGCTTGTATATTCACCACTATGCCTCTTAATCCCCATTCAAGTTAAAAATCCCGTGGTGTGCACTCTGCCTTAATCTCACTTCTTTTCTTGTTTTTCCCACATATACCCCAAAACCCAGCTATTGTTAGGTCAACACATGCTTAGCATCTTATTCCCTCATCTTGAAAGACATTTTCTCATTCCATTTGTCCAGTTTTCTCCTCTTTCTTTCCATTCATCCGCCTTGGCATCCTCTCTTCTCACATTGCTGTGTGAATGCCTATGTGGTGCCTTAACCACTGGTCTTTCTCTCAATCTCTCTCTCTCTCTGTTCCATTCCCAAAATGTGCTTGAGGGCCTCTTACTGCACCACTTAGATAAGTGTCTGGCATACAGTAAGTACTCAACAAATGTTTTTGAGAGAATGAATGAATGATGTAGGATTTGCTCTTTGCATTTTACCACTATTAAAAATGTGGTCCTCCAAATGATTAACCTTTTATTTTTGAATGAAGGACATTTTGTCCCTTCTTAATAACTTCCTAATGAAAGATTCAATTTGTGAGTTATGTGACCCCATTCATATTCTATTTCTTAATTCATTATTTATTTCTCTCTTATATGTATGAGCAGATATATATTATAGAAAATTAAAGCTCCACAGTGAAAGTGCTATTTTCTCCTAAACTTTTTATTTCAAAACTTAAATTTTCAGACTTAACCTTAAAATGTATGTTTCCAGTCTTTCTTTTTTCTCTTGTAGTTTCCTAAAGGGTTCAAAAGTAACCTGAGCAAGCAATAATAATAATGGTTAAAAAGTATTAAACTCATTATGTGTTACAATCTCTGTTTTACATAAAATAGTTCATGCATTCCTCACATCAACTCTATGGGAATGATATTAGTATTATCTCCAATTGACACATGAGGAAACTGAGGCCCTTTGAGATTAAGGAACTTATTTAAGGTCACACAGCTAGTGAAAACAAAAGATGAAGACTGCTTTCAAACTTGAAGTCATCTGATAGCAGAGTATTTTGAAGGAGCTGATGTTTTATGTGTTGATATCTATATTTCTGAATAAACTAATAAGAATGAGAGAAATAAAAGTAATCTATGTTGGTAATAAAAGCCATATATGATAAACCAGCAACAAACATTATTCTCAATGGAGAAAAATTGAAAACTAATAAGAATGAGAGAAATAAAAGTAATCTATGTTGGTAATAAAAGCCATATATGATAAACCAGCAACAAACATTATTCTCAATGGGAAAAAATTTTCCCTAAAGTCAGGAACAAGACAAGGGTGCTCACTCTCACCACTACTATTCAACATAGCTTTGGAAGTTTTAGCCACAGCAGTCACAGAAGAAAAATAAAAGGAATCCAGATTGGAAAAGAAGAAGTAAAACTCTCACTGTTTGCAGACGACATGATCCTCTACATAGAAAACCCTAAAGACTCCACCAGAAAATTACTACAGTTAATCAATGACTATAGAAAAGTTTTAGAATATAAAATTAATACACAGAAATACCTTGCATTCCTATACACTAGCAATGAGAAAACAGAACAAGAAATCAAGGAAACAATTCCATTCACCATTGCAACAAAAAGAAAAAAATACTTAGGAATAAATCTACCTAAAGAAACAAAAGACCTGTATATAAAAAACTATAAAACACTGATGAAAGAAATCAAAGATGACACAAATAGATGGAGAACTATATACCACGTTCATTTATTGGAAGAATCAATATAGTGAAAATGAGTATACTACCCAGAGCAATCTATAGATTCAATGCAATCCCTATGAAGCTACCAATGGTATTTTTCACAGAACTAGAACAAATAATTTCACAATTAATATGGAAATACAGAAAACCTCAAATAGCCAAAGCAATCTTGAGAAAGAAGAATGGAACTGGAGGAATCAACTTGTCTGACTTCAGATTATACTACAAAGCTAGAGTCATCAAGACAGTATGGTAATGGCACCAAGACAGAAACATAGATCAATGGAACAAAATAGAAAGCCCAGAGATAAATCCACGCACCTATGGACACCTTATCTTTGACAAAAGAGGCAAGAATATACAATGGAGCAAGAACACCTTCTTTAACAAGTGGTGCTGGGAAAACTGGTCAACCACTTGTAAAAGAATGAAACTAGAACACTTTCTAACACCATACACAAAAATAAACTCAAAATGGATTAAAGATCTAAATATAAGACCAGAAACTATAAAACTCCTAGAGGAAAACATAGGCAAACACTCTCTGGCATAAATCACAGCAGGATCCTCTATGACCTACCTCCCAGAGTAATGGAAATAAAAGCAAAAATAAACAAATGGGATCTAATTAAACTTAAAAGTTTTTTCACAATGAAGGAAACTATAAGCAAGGTGAAAAGACAGCCTTCAGAATGGGAGAAAATAATAGCAAATGAAGCAACTGACAAAGAATTAATTTCAAAAATATACAAGCAGCTCATGTAGCTCAATACCAGAAAAATAAATGACCCAATCAAAATATGAGCCAAAGACCTAAACAGACATTTCTCCATAGAAGACACACAGATGGCTAACAAACACATGAAAAGATGCTCAACATCACTCATTATAAGAGAAATGCGAATTAAAACCACAATGAGGTAGCATCTCACATCAGTCAGATGGCTGCTATCAAAGAATCTACAAACAGTAAACGCTGGAGAGGGTGTGGAGAAAAGGGAATCTTCTTACATTGTTGGTGGGAATGCAAACTAGCACAGCCACTATGGAGAACAGTGTGGAGATTCCTTAAAAACTGGAAATAGAACTGCCATCAGTTCAGTTCAGTTGCTCAGTTGTGTACGACTCTTTGCGACCCCATGAATCGCAGCATTCCAGGCTACCCTGTCCATCACCAACTCCCAGAGTTCACTCAGACTCACATCCATCAAGTCGGTGATGCCATCCAGCCATCTCATCCTCTGTCGTCCCCTTTTTCTCCTGTCCCCAATCCCTCCCAGCATCAGAGTCTTTTCCAATGAGTCAACTCTTCGCATCAGGTGGCCAAAGTACTGGAGTTTCAGCTTTAGCATCATTCCTTCCAAAGAACACCCAGGAATGATCTCCTTCAGAATGGACTGGTTAGATCTCCTTGCAGTCCAAGGGACTCTCAAGAGTCTTCTCCAACACCACAGTTCAAAAGTATCAATTCTTTGGCGCTCAGCCTTCTTAACAGTCCAACTCTCACATCCATACATGACTACTATGGAAAAACCATAGCCTTGACTAGATGGACCTTTGTTGGCAAAGTAATGTCTCTGCTTTTTAATATGCTATCTAGGTTGGTCATAACTTTCTTTCCAAGGAGTAAGCGTCTTTTGATTTCATGGCTGCAATCACCATCTACAGTAATTTTGGACTCCCCCCAAAAATAAAGTCTGACACTGTTTCTGCTGTTTCCCCATCTATTTCCCATGAAGTGATGGGACCAGATGCCATTTTCTGAATGTTGAGCTTTAAGCCAACTTTTTCACTCTCCTCTTTCGCGTTCATCAAGAGGCTTTTTAGCTCCTCTTCACTTTCTGCCATAAGGGTCGTGTCATCTGCATATCTGAGGTTATTGATATTTCTCCCAGCAATCTTGATTCCAGCTTGTGCTTCTTCCAGCCCAGTGTTTCTCATGATGTACTCTGTGTATAAGTTAAATAAGCAGGGTGACAATATACAGCCTTGACGTACTCCTTTTCCTATTTGAAACCAGTCTGTTGTTCCATGTCCAGTTCTAACTGTTGCTTCCTGACCTGCATATAGGTTTCTCAAGAGGCAGGTCAGGTGGTCTGGTATTCCCATCTCTTTCAGAATTTTCCACAGTTTATTGTGATCCACACAGTCAAAGGCTTTGGCATAGTCAATGAAGCAGAAATAGATGTTTTTCTGGAACTCTCTTGCTTTTTCCATGATCCAGCGGATGTTGGCAATTTGATCTCTGGTTCCTCTGCCTTTTCTAAAGCCAGCTTGAACATCTGGAAGTTCACAGTTCACAAATAGAAGTGAGAAATAGATTTAAGGGACTAGATCTGATAGATAGAGTACCTGATGAACTATGGACTGAGGTTCGTGACATTGTGCAGGAGACAGGGATCAAGACCATCCCCATGGAAAAGAAATGCAAAAAAGCAAAATGGCTGCCTGCAGAGGCCTTGCAAACAGCTGTGAAAAGAAGAGAAGCAAAAAGCAAAGGAGAACTGCCATACAACCCAGCAATCCCATTGCTGGGTGTTCACACTGAGGAAACCAGTTTTGAAAGAGACATGTGTATTCCAGTGTTCATCACAGCACTGTTTACAATAGCTAGGACATGGAAACAACCTAGATGTCCCTCAGCAGATGAATGGATAAGAAAGCTGTGGTACATACATATAATGGAATATTACTCAGCTACTAAAAAGAACACATTTCAATCAGTTCTAATGAGGTGAATGAAACTGGAGCTTATTGTACAGAGTGAAGTAAGTCAGAAAGGGAAACAACACAGTATATTAACACATGTATATAAAATTTAGAAAGATGGTAACAATGACCCTATATGCAAGAAAACAAAAGAGACACAGATATAAGAATAGACTTTTGGACTCTGTGGGAGACGGCAAGGGTGGGATGATTTGAGAGAATAACATTGAAACATGTTATTACCATATGTGAAATAGATCACCAATCCAAGTTCAATGCACAAAATAGGGCCACTCAAAGTCAGTGCACTGGGACAGTCCTGAAGGATGGGATGGGGAGGGCGGTAGGGTTCAGGATGGGGGACACATGTACACCCACTGCTGATTCATGTCAATGTATGGCAAAACCACCACAATATTGTAAAGTAATTAGCCTCCAATTAAAATAAAAAAATTTTAATTTAAATTAAAAAAAAAAGTAACCTATGTTGGGGCCATGGGAGTATTATGGGGAGATGAAAAGTTCTCACACATTGCACTAGACCCTGATTGTGGGTTTACGATGCCTTGGCAAAGTATAGTATTGTTAATCAACTACCCCATCCTTCAATCTGGGTGTGAAAAGCTAGGTTTGTAAAGTGATTTATTTTTCATTCCTGCCTCAATATTGTTGTGCTTAAGCCTTTTGCTAACTGATTGATTTGATAATTTGTATAGAGAGATTCAAGAGGACCAAGACCTCATGACCAAGTTCATTATTTTGTTGATCACTTGTCTATGGCAGTTCACTGATCATGCACATAACCAGTACTGCCTCTGATCTTGTGTTCAAAGACCTTATAATTCAGCAGGGGAAATAAATAACTGGAATATAAGACAGGAAAGTGGACATACAATAAAGATACAGACTATAGCTAAATAGGCTTGCCAGGTGGCACTAGTGGTAAAGAATTCGCCTGCCAATGCAAGAGACACAAGAGATGATCCCTGGGCTGGGAAGATCCCTGGAGTAGGAAGTGGAAACCCCTCCAGTATTTTTGCCTGGAATATTCCATTGGCAAAGCAGCCTGGCAGGCTACAGTCCAGGGGGTCACAGAGTCAGACACAACCAAGCACACACATAATAGCTAAATGCAACTGGGAGAGGGAGACAGGATTTCTACTCTGTGGAACACATAGAATTTGAGATGGAACTTGAAATTGGAGAAGAATTTCAACAAGTGATAATAAAGGAAATGCAAATATAAATGAGGGCAAAGCGTAGAGGAGAGAAACATGAGACCTACTGAAGAAACAGAAAGCAGTTCAGATGGCTTTCTGAATTCTGAATTCCGATGGTGAATGGAGTGTCTGCTGAGGAGGACTGGGAAGCAAGAGGAGATTTTCTTTGAAACCCTTTCATTGGGTCTTGAGTAATAAGCTAAGATGTGGAATAAGATTCTTCAGGATTTGAGAAATCAGTGAAGGTTTCAGGAAGATATTTTCTGGCGATGGTGTCTAACAGGGAGAAGGGAGAGGTCTAAGCCCAAACAATTTGAGGATATAGCAATACTTTTAGCTGATAGATAATAAGGATTTAAAAGGAACAAAATGAGAGACAAATTCAGGAGATCATATGGAAATGGAAGCTACAGGACTTATAACTCTCACGATGTCATCAGAGAACACTCATGGTTTCATCTCTTATTGATTTGGGGACTATTGATGGCTTTATTCATCAATAGTAGGAAACACAACAGCAGAATAAATAAATCTCAGTGGGAACGGTGACTTTCACATCTGGACATGTTCCACTCTGTGAGGTAGGAACAGTCCAGGGAAGATGCCCAGCAGACAGGATTTCAGAAGAGTCGGCACTTGGACATATGCATTTCTCAGTACTCAGAAAGGAGTGCCTTGAAACCACGAGATGTGGACAGATATCCAAAAGAGAAAAGAAGACTGATAGAAGGTGGACATTAAGAAAGAGGTAAAAGAAGAAGAAGAAAAGAGGAGGCAAGGAAGAGATGATCTCCCTGGGGAGAGCAGAATTATGGAAAATAAGAAGATAGAAAGTATGGGCAGGGGTGTCAAATGTTGCAAAAACATCGCTGAGAATTACAATTAAGATGAGAGTGAGATGAGATGCTGACTAATGGGACATGAGGAGAAGACAAAATCTGGGACTGTGGTCACCCTAGTAATAGTTAAAGAAATAATCAGTAAATTTCAAGAGATTTTCTGCTCAACTAAATCAAGTGAGATATTTCATAGCAGAGCTTATTACCTAGACTCTATCACAGTGTTCTTTCCCATTATGTGTCCCTGAAAGAAGACAAACATACAGAAACAGGAGAAAATGACTTAAGACTAAGAAATTGACATGAAGTATTTCTAATGACACTCCACTCCAGTACTCTTGCCTGGAAAATCCCATGGACGGAGGAGACTGGTGGGCTGCAGTCCATGGGGTTGCTAAGAGTCAGACACGACTGAGCGACATCACTTTCACTTTTTACTTCATGCATTGGAGAAGGAAATGGCAACCCACTCCAGTGTTCTTGCCTGGAGAATCCCAGGGACGGGGGAGCCTGGTGGGCTGCCGTCTATGGAGTTGCACAGAGTCGGACACAACTGAAGCAACTTAGCAGCAGCATTTTTTAAAAAAAGAAATGAAAAAAAATTATTCTTCAGCAAGTATTTGTTGAGCAGTTAGTTTCGGGAGACCTGCGTTTGATCCCTGGGCTGGGATGATCCCCTGGAGGAGGGAAAAGCTACCCACTCCAGGATTCTGGCCTCAAGAATTCCATGAACTGTATATGCAAAGAGTCAGACACAACTGAGCGACTTTCACTTTCACTTTTAGTGTATGTGAGACTTAGATGATAGAAATTATATAAAAATTTATTTATAGGTATTTTATTTCTTTAAATGACATTGTAAATGGGATTTCTTGCTTTTGATAGTTCATTTTTAATGTTTGGAGATGCAACTGAGTTTTGTATGTTGATCTTGTATCTTATAACTTTATCGAATTTCTTTATCTGTTCTAAGTATCTTTCTGAGGAGTCTTCATGGTTTTCTACATAAAAGATCATGCCACATGCAAAGAGAGATAATTTTACTTAGTCATTTCCAGTTTGGCTTCTCTGGTGGCTCAGACAATAAAGAATTTGCCTGCAATCCAGGAGACCCAGGTTCAATCCCTGGTTTGGAAAGATGCCCTGGAGAACAGAATGACTATCCACTCCAGTATTCTTGCCTGGAGAATTCCATAAACAGAGGAGCCTGGCAGGCTACAGTCCTTGGGGTCACAAAGAGTTCACATGACTGAGCAACTAACACATTTTTCCTTCTTTTCCTCGCCTAACTTGCTCAAGAAGATTTCCAGTACTATATTAAATAGAAGTGGCAAGAGTATGCATTCTTTCTTTTTTTTTCCAAGAATTTATTTTATTATTATTGTTTTTTCTTTTTTTTACTTTATTTTACTTTACAATACCATATTGGTTTTGCCATACATTGACATGAATCCACCATGGGTGTATATGAGTATGCATTCTTATCTTGTTCTAAATTTTACAGGAATGCTTTTAGTTTTCACTACTGAGTATGAAATTAGTTATGAGCTTTTCATATTGACCTTTGCTATACTGAGGTAAGTTTCTTCAGGATCTAATTTATTGAGAACTTTTATCATGGAAGGTTGTTGAAGTCTTTTGAATGCTTTTTCTACATCAACTGATGTGATCATATGATTTTTATATTTCATTTTATTAATATGGTGTATCACATTGGTTTTTTGTGTTGAACCATCCATGTATCCCAAGAATAAACCCTCTTGGTCATGATTTATGATCCTTTAACATGCTATTGAATTCTGTTTGCTAATATTTTGTTAAGGATTTTGGCATCTATGTTCATTAAGGATACTAGCCTATAATTTTTTTTCTTATAGTGTCTTTGTCTGGATTTTGCCAAAGATGTAAAAGTTTGTACACTGAAAAATATGAAAGAGTAATGAAAGAAATCTTAAAAGACACAACTAAATAGAAAAACATCTCATGTTCATGAATTAGAAGAATAATTGATCAAATGTTCATATTACCCAAAACAATCTACAGATTCAGTGCAATCTCTATCAAAATACAATGTCAAAAAAACAATTCTAAAATTCATAGAGGACCACAAAAGATACTGAATAGCCAAAGGAATTCTGACCAAGATGTACTGATTTCAAAATATATTATAAAACTACAGTCATCAAAATAATATGGTACTAGTGTAAAAATACACACATAGACCAGTAGATTCAGAAATATACCCTCACATGTATGACCAACAGATTTTCAACAAAAGTGTCAAGAATAAACAATGAGAAAAAGATGATCTCTTTAATAAATGGTGTTGGGAAAACTGGACACCCACATACAAAAGAATGAAATCCCTTATCTTACACCATACTCAAAAATCAATTCAAAATTGTCAAAATTGATAAAAGACTTAAATGCAAGATCTGAAATTATTAAACTCCTAGAAGAAAGCACAGAGAAACTTTGTGTTATCTTGACATTGGTCTTGACAATTATTTCTTGAAAAGCATAGGTAGCAAGAGGAAAAATAGACAAATGGAATTTGTCCATTAAAAAATTTCTGCACAGCAAAGAAAACAATAAACAAAATAAAAAGGCAACCTACAGAATGGGAGAAAATATTTGCAAACCATATATCTGTTAAAGAGTTAATATCCAAAATATATAAGGAACTTCTGCAACTCAATGGCAAAATAATAATAGTAATAAACCAACTAAAAAACATAGAACCTGAATAGATACATAAGTACATGAAAAGGTGCTCAACATTCATAACCATCAGAGAAATCCAAATCAAATGCTATGACAATAAGCTATGACTTCATACCTTTCAGAGTGCCTATTATCAAAAAGACAAGAAATTAACAGTGTTGGTGAGGATGTGGAGAAAAGGAGACCCTTATACACCTTATCACTGTGTTAGCCTAAGTATTACCATTAAATAAAAGAGATGCATGATATGGCAGAATACTACTTTTGTAGTTTGCATTAACTTATAAATGTATTCTTTACGGCTTGACATAAGCTTATAACATTCATTGGAACATGGAGAAAGCAAAGGAAAACATCTACTTCTGCTTCATTGACTACACTAAAGCATTTAACCGTGTAGATCACAACAAACTGTGGAAAATTCTTAAAGAGATGGGAATACCAGACTACCTCACCTGTCTCCTGAGAAACCTGTATGTGGGTCAAGAAGCAACAGTTAGAACTGGACATGGAACAGCTGACCGGTTCAAAATTGGGAAAGAATTATGTCAAGGCTGTATATTGTCACCTTGCTTATTTAACTTGCATGCAAAGAGTGTGTGTGTGTGGATGTGTGTGTGTGTAGGCTGAGTCATTCAGTCATGCGTCCTTCTTTGTAACTCCATGGACTGTAGCCCACTAGGTTCTTCTGTCCATGGAGTTTTCCAGGCAAGAATACAGAAGTGGGTTGCCATTTTCTGCTCTAGGTGATCTCCCCAGACCAGAGATCGAACCCGCATCTAATGTGGCTCTTGTATCGGCAGGCAGATTGTTTACCACTAAGCCAATTGGGAAACATGTGCAGAGTTCAGTTCAGTTCAGTCACTCAGTTGTCTCCGACTCTTTGCTACCCCATGGACTGCAGCACCACAAGCCTCCCTGTCCATCACCAACTCCCGGAGTTTACTCACACTCATGTCCATTGAGTCGGTGATGCAAACCAACCATCTAGGTTGGTTATGACCAACCTAGACAGCATATTAAAAAGCAGAGACATTACTTTGCCAACAAAGGTCTGTCTGCTACTGCTAAGTCGCTTCAGTCGTGTCCGACTCTGTGCGACCCCATAGACGGCAGCCCACTAGGCTCCCCCGTCCCTGGGATTCTCCAGGCAAGAATACTGGAGTGGGTTGCCATTTCCTTCTCCAATGCATGAAAGTGAAAAGTGAAAGTGAAGTTGCTCAGTCGTTTCCGACTCTTAGCAACCCCATGGACTGCAGCCCACCAGGCTCCCCTGTCCATGGGATTTTCCAGGCAAGAGTACTGGAGTGGGGTGCCATTGCCTTCTCCAAGGTCTGTCTAGTCAAGGCTATGTTTTGTCCAGTAGTAATGCATAGATGTGAGATTTGGACTATACAGAAGGCTGAGTGCCAAAGAATTGATATTTTTGAAATGGGGTGCTGGAGAAGACTCTTGAGAGTCCCTTGGACAGCAAGAAGATTAAACTAATCAATCCTAAAGGAAATCAACCCTGAATATTCATTGGAAGGACTGATGCTGAAACTGAACTCCAATACTTTGGCCACCTGATGCAAACAGCTGACTCACTGGAAAAGACCCTGATGCTGGTAAAGACTGAAGGCAAAAGAAGACGGGGGCAGCAGAGGATGAGATATGCTGCAGTCTGTGGTGTCACAAAGAGTCAGACAGAACTTAGTGATGAACAAATACAAATACACTGTTAGTAGAAATGTAAAGTGATTTGGCTACTTGAAAAACATTATGAATATTCCTCAAAAATTGAAAAAAGAACCACCATTTTTCAGTCCATGGGGTCACAAAGATTTGGACTTGACTGAGCGACTGAACAACAACAAGTTTATGATCCATTGATCTCACTTCTGGTTATATATATAGCCAAAGGAATTGAAATCAGGATCTTAAAGATACATATCATGAACATTGCCGTGTTCTTTGTAGCACTATTCACAATAGCCAAGACACAGAGAAGTAACTCAAAGTTTCATTGAGAATGAATGGATAAAAAAGAAACTATGTTATTTACATATAATGGAGTATCAACATGCACATATAATGAAACATAATATTATAATAAAGAAGAAAATCTTGTCATTTGCAGAAACAGATGAATCTGGAGGACATAATGCTAAGTGAAAAAGTCAGACATAGGACAAATACTATGAGTCCACTTACATGAGGTATCTGAACTAGTCAAACTCATGAAAGAGAGCGTGAAGAGGAATGAGAAGGTGTAGGTACAAAGGTACAAGCTTTGGAAGGTGAGGAAGTTCTAGAGGTCTATGTACATCACAGTGCCTAGAGTTAGCAATACCATAGTGTGTCCTTAAAACATTTTCTTAGACAGTAGATATTATGTTTAGTATTTGTATTTTTACCACGAAAGTAAGGATGGTAGGAAGAAACTTTAGATGTGATGGATATGTTTATGCAGTTGATTGTTGTGATGATTTCACACCTCTAAACTCAGCATCACTACAAACTTCTAAACTCATTCTTCTAAACTCCACAATATTATGAACGAAGCTAGTGGAGGTGATGGAATTCCAGCTGAGCTATTTCAAATACTAAAAGATGATGCTGTGAAAGTGCTGCACTCGATATGCCAGCAAATCTGGAAAACGCAGCAGTGGCCACAGGACTGGAAAAGGTCAGTTTTCATTCCAATCCCAAAGAAAGGCAATGCCAAAGAATGCTCAAACTACCACACAAGGGCACTCATCTCACAAGCTATTAAAGCAATGCTCAAAATTCTCCAAGCCAGGCTTTAACAGAACGTGAACCATGAACTTCCAGATGTTCAAGCTGGATTTAGAAAAGGCAGAGGAACCAGAGTTCAAATTGCCAACATCCACTGGATCATCGAAAAAACAAGAGAGTTCCATAAAACATCTACTTGTGCTTTATTGCCAATGCCAAAGCCTTTGACTGTATGGCTCACAACAAACTATGGAAATTCTTAAAGAAATAGGAATACCTGAGCACCTAACCTGCCTCCTGAGAAATCTGTGTGCAGGTCAAGAAGCAACAGTTAGAACTGGACATGGAACAATGGACTGGTTCCAAATTGGGAAAGGAGTGCGTCAAAGTTGTATATTGTCACCCTGCTTATTTAATGTATATGTAGGCTACATCATGCAAAATGCTGGGCTGGATAAAGCACAAGCTGGAATCAAGATTGTTGGGAGAAATATCAATAGCCTCAGATATGCAGATGACACCACCCTTATGGCAGAAAGTGAAGAGGAGCTAAAAAGCCTCTTGATGAAAGTGAAAGAGGAGAGTGAGAAAGTTGGCTTAAAGCTCAACATTCAGAAAACGAAGATCATGGCATCTGGTCCCATCACTTCATGGCAAATAGATGGGGAAACAATGGAAACAGTGACAGACTTTATTTTGGGGAACTCCAAAATCACTGCAATTGGTAATTGCAGCCATGAAATTAAAAGACGCTTGCTCCTTGGAAGAAAAGTTATGACCAACCTAGACAGCATATTAAAAAGCAGAGACAATACTTTAACAACAAAGGTCTGTCTAGTCAAAGCTATGGTTTTTCCAGTAGTCATGTATGGATATGAGAGATAAACTATAAAGAAAGCTGAGTGCCAAAGAATTGATGCTTTTGAACTGCGATGTTAGAGAAAGCTCTTGAGAGTTCCTTGGACTGCAAGGAGATCCAACCAATCCATCCTAAAGGAAACTGGTCCTGAATGTTCATTGGAAGGACTGATGCTGAAGCTGAATCTCCAATACTTTGGCTACCTGATGTGAAGAACCAACTCATTGGAAAAGATCCTGATTCTGGGAAAGACTGAAGGCAGGAGGAGAAGGGGATGACAGAAGATGAGATGGTTGGATGGCATCACCAACGTGATGGACATGAGTTTGAGTAGGCTCCAGGAGTTGGTGATGGATAGGGAAGCCCAGTGTGCTGCAATCCATGGGGTCGCAAAGAGTCAGACATGACTGATCAACTGAACTGAAAACTCAGCAAGCTATATACATTAAATATGTACAGTTTTCTGTATGTCAATCATACCTCAATAAAATTTTTTTAATTAGAATAAAAAGTGGTCTCTACCCTTGGGGAACTTATTATGCAATTAGGAAAGAATATGTTAAATCAAACTCATACATACAGAGAATAGATTAGTGGTTGTTAGAGGTGAGGATGAAGTGGGTAAAATGGGTGGAAATGAGTCAAAACTTAAAACCTTCCAGTTATAGAATAAATAAATCATGAAGATATAATGTCACAGCATGGTGACTATAGTTAGTAAACTATATTGCATATTTGCAAGTTTCTAAGAGAGTAGTAATCTTAAAAGTTCTCTGCACCTATGTGTGGTGACAAATGTTAACTAGGCTTATTGTGGAAATCATTTTACAATATATACAATATAAAATCATTGTTGTATACCTGAAACTAACATTTGGCGTTGTTAAGTAACTAAGTTGTATCTGACTCTTTTGAAACACCATGAATTGTCGCCCACCAGGATCCTCTGTGCATGGGATCTCCCAGGCAAGAATACTAGAGTGTGTTGCCATTTCCTTCTCCAGCGGATCTTCCTGACTCAGGCATGTAACCCACATCTCCTGCGTTGGCAGGCAAATTCTTTACCACTGCCACCAGAGAAGCCCTAAACTCACATAATGTATGTCAATTATACTTCAGTAAAAAAAAAAAAAGTGTTTGTAATTAGAAATGAGAAGCCTTTAAATAAGATTCAGAAACATCGAATTGATAAAGGAAATGAGTTAAAGAGAAAAGAATATTTTAAAATATTATTATTTAAGCAGGATTAAAGAACACATCTGAGATAAAGATGAGAGTAGGCTCCTTAAAAAGGAAAATGGTTACTTAAGCAAGGTAAGACACACAAAGGAATTTTAAAGAATATTTATGCTACATTAGCTTGAGTTAACATGTTCTCATATTTTCATCATTAACAGCAAAAACAATATCACAAGCACCTAGTCTCTTGAGAGCACTTGATATCTGTGACATAGGAACTAATTAATTAATAGAACATTGAGTTGCATAGCATTGTTAAACCTAAAATGTGATTTGGGAATGTTAGGACCTCTATATTTAAAGTACAGTCTTCTGCGAATGATTTAAATACCCTAAGAGCTTGTAATGATTGTTCATATCACACAATTGACTATCTTTTAGAATGTATCAATAGTCTCATATATCCACAGAAAGCGAAAAGTAACAACCCCTGAACTTCTAGGAATCTCTAGTGGAAAAAATTTTAATGATATTAAAATAAATGGGGTCAGCAAAAAACACTTCATATTCTCCAGACTTATTTTTGGAAAGGGTGAGCAAAAGAATTAAATTGTAGGTAAATACATCTGAGATGCAAAGTAATAATGCAGATAGCAACCCATTTTTTATAATTAAAGCTTAGCTAAACTATCATTTGGCCACAATGATAATTTTGTATTGAACTATAAATAACAACAGGAGATCTGTAGAGAAAAATTGCCTTGCAGCATTTTTGGAAAAATTAATGTATATCTAATATTGATCTTGATTTGTGCATGTTAAACTGTTCCTCCTTGAGTAAAGTATTCTTGAAGTCAATAATATGCTATAATCTCATATGACACTAATAAAATAATGCAAATGACAATTCATTTTTGTTAACTTGTCTATGACTTAATGGATGGATAAATTTTGTTAAAAGAGGAAGCAAAAACTTAGTGCATAGTAGGCATATCTGTAAAACAATTGTGATTGATTTTTTTTGGGGGGGGGTCACTTTCCTAAGATAGAAAGTGAAGCAATCAATCTCTTGAAATTTTTCCCAAAAAGTGTTTTTATAACTGATGATACAAATTTCAGAAAACCGAAGCCACGTACATTAGGTAGTTTGTTTTGTTCACTAAGAATGTAATAGAGTAATAGTGTTACCAATAAAGTCCAAGGAAGCTAAAAATATGCAAAACCGCAGCATTAGAATGATTTTGTGTGTAATACCTCCTTAGTAGCTCAGTTGGTAAAGAATCAGCCTGCAATGCAGGAGACCCGAGTTCCATCCCTGGGTCAGGAAAATCTACTGGAGAAGGGAATGGCAATCCAGTCCAGAATTCTTCCCTGAAGACTTCCATGGACAGAAGAGTCTGGCAGACTACAGTCCCTGGGGTCGCCAAGAGTCGGACATGACCGAGCGACTAACAAACATAGTAATTTTATTGCTCAAAATTGTGGAAATTAGTAACACTAAAGTTGTTTTCTTGTACTCAAAGGATGCTAGTAAGGGAAAAGAATAGCTGAGCAGTGAGAGAGCTGGGTAAAGTCTTAGATTCAAGGAAAAATATAGAGCAAGGAAGAATTATTTTCCATCCAATCCAGTTTTCCTGTGTATTCATTATGAGAAAGCAATGAACTAAAGACCTATGTTTGCACAGTACACTAATTAAATTTGCAGGGGAAAGTATAAGCAGTGTAACTTAAGAAAATAAATTTACGTTTGAGTCTCCCTGGTTATTTCCTAGCCATCATTTAAACTCTTGAAAATGCACCTTAACTCTTTCAAGGCACTTACAATCCATTTTGGCAGAGGCAGATACTTTACAGTGAAAGCTAAGGTACCATTTAATCCAAGACTTTATAACCCAGGAGTGCCATGGGCAATGAGAATTCCTCTGAGGCATGCTTTCTTTGGAGAAAATATTGTTTGACCACAGTGTGAGTTTGGTCATGATGTATACAGAACCGGAATGTTAAACAGGATGGTAACTTAGGTAAAAGGTCATTTATTGAGGGAAAAAAAAATTGGCTCAACTATGTAACACTAGGGCTTAAAAATAAGAATGTCCTGCCCCTTCTTGCCTTACTGGGTCTCACAGATGAAAGGGAAAATTCAAATTAGTAAATTAGTTATCCAAATTAATAAATCTTTTTGCCGTATAAAATATGTTACTCAAAATGAATCATAGACCTAAATGTGAAAACTAAAGCTATAAAATTTCCAAAGGAAAATTTAGGAGCAAAAAATTCTTTGTGACTCTGGGTTAGACAAAGATTTCTTAGATGTAACACCCAAAGCATGATTTATAAGAAAAAAAAAAATGGACTTTATCAGAAGCAAAATCTGTTCTTTAAAAAGACAGTCTTAAGTGAAGGAAAAGACAAACCATAGATCTGAAGAAAAATTTGCAAGGTATATAGTTGATGAAGAACTTGCATATCTATAACATATAAAGAACTCTTAAAACAATAATAAAAACAACTGAATTTTTGAAATGAACAAAAGATTTGAACAGACATTTGACTAGAGGAGATTGCAATGCTGATTGCAAATAAACTCATCAAAAAATGCTAAACATTAGTCATTAGGGAAATGCAGACAAAAGCTGCAATGAGATACTACTAAATACCTGTTAGAATCTGTAAATTTTTGAACTTTTAAAAGCTAACCTTGGCAAGCATTGACAAGAATATGGGGTAACTGGAATTTCATATGCTGCTGATGTTTTCTATGTGCTTAGTCGCTCAGTCATGTTTGACTCTACAACCCCACGGACTATAGCCAGGCCCTTCTGTAGATGGGATTTTCTAGGCAAGAATACTGGAGTAGGTTGCCATTTCCTCCTCCAATGGATCTTCCCAATGCAGGATTGAATCTGCATCTCCTGCGTTGTCAGGCATATTCTTTTACAACTGAGCTACCTGGAAAGCCCACAGTACTGATGGGAATGTAAATTGGTACCGTTACTTTGGAAAACAGTTTGACCATTTCTTAAAATGCCATATGATGCAGCCATCCTAATCCTAGATATCTGCCCAAGAGAAATGAAAAGCACACATCTAAACAAAAGCTTACATAGGCTACTAGGAATCACAGTCTGGGGAACAGGCAATGTCCATCAAGTATAAAAAGGTGGAAAGGGCTTAATAGAGGTTTATATAGAAGGCTACTGGGTCCAGTAGAAAGCAAGTTACTCAGATAAGGGGATAATGATCAGGGAAAGCCTGAGATCATTCTTAAAAGACCAAGTCTTGCAAGACAACAAAAATTAGAAAGAGTGTTTCAGAATGTGCAAAACTGAACTCAAAACACCCCAAACTAAACCCCCATTTTCCCCAAAATCTGCTGTATCAGGAGCTGTCCCTGTGTCAAACAATAGCAACTCCATCTTTCCAGTTGCTCAGAACAGAAAACTTAGAGTCATTTTTGACTCCTCTCTTTCTCTCATATCTCTATCCAACCCATTAGGAAAGACTGCTGTCTGCTTTCAAAATATTAATATATCCACAGTCTGTCAACATTTCACCATTGTTGGTGTTCCCAGCTATCATCATCTCTCACCTGCAATAGACTCCTACCTAGTCTTGCTGCTTCTAAATTGGCCACTGTCTGTAGTCCATTCTCAACACAGCATCCCTCATTATCATTTTAAAATGTAAATCAAATCATAGTAGTTCTCTGCAATGGCCTCCCAATCCATTCAGGGTAAAACTAAGGTCTTTCAATGGTCTAAAAGGCCTTCACAAGTTACCCCTCAGTCTCTCTCACTCCCTTTCCCAGCACTGTTCTCTCTTGCCTCTCCTCACTCTTCTATTCCTTACCCCTTCCCAGCCTCACTAACCCCCTGGCTGCTTTTAAAACAGGACAGGCAGATTTCTATGTTAGGGTTTTTGCAATGCTGTTCCTTGTGCTGAAGCTCTTTTCTTCCACGTCTCCAGGTGGCTAATCCTCATACCTTCTGCAGGTCTTACTCAAATGTCACCTGCCTGAAACACTCTATATGAAATTGCATCTTGCCTTTCCTTCCAAACTACCACCTCACATTCTCAGTTTCCCTTGTTGAATCGCTCAGTCATTTTCAACTCTCTGTGACCCCATGCACACTGCAGTGCCCCAGGCTCCCCTCTGTCTGTGGGGATGTCCCAGAGGAGCCTGGTGGGCTGCCTTTCCCAGGCAAGATACTGGAGTGAGTTACCATTTCCTTTTCCAGGGGATCTTCCCAACCCAGGGATCGAACCTGCATCTCTTGCAAGTCTTCTGCACTGCAGGTGGATTCTTTACTGTTGAGCCACCAGGGAAGTCCTCAATTCCCTTACCTTGTCCTAACCTTTTCCCCATAAAACTTACCACCTGCTAACATACTCTACTTATTTATGATGCTCATTGCTAGTGGGTCTTTCTGCACTGGAATGCAAGCCCAATGTTCTCTTAATTGATGTATCCCTAGATACATTACCTATTACATAATAAATGTTTATTTTTTGTGTGTTCAATAAACATAAGGTTCATGAAAAAGAGAAAAATAGTCATTCCAATGACTGCAAATAGTCAGTGTCACTAGAGTGTTAAGAGCACCTGAGATAAATGCACATGAGAAGGTAAAATTAGAGTTGTAGAAGATCTTTCCATCCTCTGCAAAGAGTGCCAGCAAGTGGGGAACCAATGACAAGATTTACACATGGAATTAGCATGATTATATTTACATATTAGGTCACTCTTGCAGCAGTGTGAATCTGACATCTCCAACTTTCCAGGGTCACAAAATAAAATTTTAAAACAGCTTCTTTCTGTTGTCATAATCCTGACCCTCCCTGAGTGCTATAGAATCATAATTGTTAGAAAACAGATTCTGAAACAGATTGCCTGAATTTACATTCCTTTTCTACCAGTAGCTCTAGGATTTAGCAAATTACTCAGCCTCTCTTTTCTTTATCTGTAAAATAAATAAATAATTCTTTTTAAAATGTTGTTGTGGTCCTTTAAGAGTTTTAATAAATAAGGCAGTTCACGTTTGAACATGGTAAGCACTATAAACGTTTTAATATTTTTAATATTAAAAAGAAAAAACACATTTCATAGATGCTTTACTTAATGCCAAACTATTGCTTCATCTTTCCTCCAATAGTTTTGCATTTTCTAAACTGAGCAATCCTTTCATACATAAATATTGGCAGTATTTTCATATATTTTAAGTTAGTAAAACTTAGAGATGTGATCATAAACGAACACTTCAAAGAATAAGTGTTCTGTTGTGTTTTGACTTTAAACGACTCCTGTCTCATATTTCCACAAATTCCAATCTAGATGAGCAATATTCATTAAAATACCCACTGCTTGTTTTATTATTTATAGTTTATATGTCTTTCCATTGAAACAAAGAGACAGATTGTCTTCTAGCTGAGACACCTGGAAGGTGCTTGAAGTACAAAGGCCATGATTCAAAAGTCTGCAGTGCAGTCAACAAGCAATTACTTTTGCATGTGATAGGAGACTGTCAGCTTCAAACACAGGACATTCTTTGGGAAGATTAGTCCAAATTACATTTTATTACATTGGCCCACTTGAATGCCCTAAACTTCATATACTTCTTATTCTAATGGAATTCCAACTGAGGCATTAATATATTGTTTATGACATGTTTGGAGTTCTTGTGTTATCAGCATGCATTCATGAGAGAAGCTTCAAACAGTATCAGATAACAGTGAGCTGGATGTTGGCTGTTGTACAGCATAGGGGATTTTATCATCTTGTTGAACCAGTGGCAGTGATTAAATTAAACTGTCTGAACAAAGCTTTTGCATGTCAGACTGTTGAATGGCAAAATGAAAGAGTGACACACTTCAGAGATCAGAGGAAAGGAGACAGGGCTAGAAAAACACAGTTATATAACTGTTTATTTACAACATTCAGAGACAAAATCAATAGTTTTAAACTGTTCGTTTTCATTTTACTTCATCTTTAAACTTCTCAGTATCATTTAATACGTTTTCGAAGCATATTTCCCCACATTCTTTTTCATGTAACATACTTAATTTAACTTGGAATGTTGATTGAACGATTAGGTAGTTAGGGGAGGATTTTTTTTGTTCTGTTTCTTTGTGCATGGATGATTTTTAATTTGGTTTAATTTCTAATTTTTCTCTTATTATGAGATATTTTAGAGCAAAAAAAAGTCTAGGAAACTAAGATGGTTTCATAATTTTTATCTGGGGAGAGAAACACAGGGCTTCTATTTTTCCACTTCAAGAGACAAATCAGAATTTTAAGGGAGAAGTTTAATACAGTAGAACTAAACTGAAATTATTTTTATAAGCTGAAACATTATAATATATGAGCTCTCTGAAGGAATTTATCAGTAAAATTTTTACGAATATAAATGTATCTGAGATACAAAGTTAGCTTTAGAGGAATCCACATGTTTTCCATCCAACAAGATCTGTAAATCAACAGACTGGTCTGACACTTATTTATAATTATTATTTTTGTTAGCAAAAAAAAAATAGTTTTGTTAGTCTTGAGAAAATGTTATTTCCTCTCACACAAAATAAAACTGGGAAAAAATCCAGAAAAAGCAAATTGAGTTTTAGTGCTGTTTCCATTACAAACTCTACATAGTTTTAGATCATTGTTTAGACTGGTGATTTCCTTTTTATTTAAAGACTCTAAGTCAACCATTTGGAAACATTTAAGAAACTTCCAGTGTCTCAAGGTGGTTATAGAAGATAGGTATTCAGATGACACTAACCCTTGTACATTAGTTTCTTCAATTTTGATTTACACAGTTTCCAGAGCTTTAAGATTACGCTCATTTTGAAATAAATGTTGCTTCTTAATAATGCATCTTCACATTTTTTTTTTCATTTTCATTTGTCATGGAAGATGATAGACTTTCAGAGAGACTCTAAGTACTCAGTGACATCCACTAACATTTTAAAGTACAAAACACTTTAAATTCAATTCCTCTTGAGACACTTAGTGATAAGGGGAGAAATCATAGAAAAAATGAAAACAAAGTCAATGTGTCCTTTTAGAATATTTCACCACAAACAACCACATCAGTATGCATCCTTTACAAATTTACTTCTTCAACCCACCAAATATTTAGGACATGCTGAGTGCAGTGAAAGACAAGAAAACCAACAGAGGACAATCAGGATTATCTACAGATACAAGAAAAGATGAATTTTTACTTAGTTATGTGGCATACTTTGGGAATTGGGTTAGAAACATTCTCAATTAGAAATTTGCAAAGACAGCAAAACAATCCCTAAATTCATAGATTTCAAAATCCTAAAATCCATATGAAATCTACATGATTATAAATTTATGAATTATAAATTCATTTATAAATTGTATTTTCATAAACTACATTTTTGATATGAGAACAACATGAGTCAAAACTCATGAGATATCTTCAAAGATTTTTTAAAAGAAAGTAATACTCCTGGATGTTTATATCATTCAAGAAAAGAAAATAAGGACGTATATTAAATAAGCAATCAGCTAAAGAAGTTAAAAGAAAATAAAAAATATCTCTTAAAATATAAAATGAAATTAAGGACTTAAGTTTAGAAATTAATAAATGAAAAAAAACTTTGAATTTGATAGCTTCATCTATAAACTGATATTTAGAAAAGAAAGACAATTCCTTAAAAAGTCTATTCAAGAAAAATAAGGAAAAAGCAGATACAATGTTAAGAATCAAAATGGATCTATACCAACTAAATTCTCAAATTATAAGGGAATATTATTAACACACAGCTCAGAAGCCAAAAAAAGAGAGTTGTTGATGCTACTACATCAAAACATAAACATTTTGTTTGGCAAAAGACATCCTCAGCAAATATATAAGACAAATTACAAAATTACAATCTGGGAGTAAAGTTTGCAACCTACATGAAAGACAAAATAAGTGAAACAAGAATAAACATAGTTCAGAAGAAATAAATATGGTTACAAAGCTCTAAAAAATCACTCTTCTTTGATCTAGCAGTTCTATTTTTAGTAATCTATCCTGTAAAAAATGTTTCAAAAGATACAGTCAGACATTGCATTTAATTTAAAATACAGAAAAATGAGAAACAACTATATTGGTGAAAAAGTCACAATACACACAAAGAAATAATAAGCAGTCATTAAAAGAGTTCAGTTCAGTTCAGTCACTCAGTCATGTCTGACTCTTTGAGACCCATGGACTGCAGCATGCCAGGCCTCCTTGTCTATCACCAACTCCTGGAGTATACTCAAACTCATGTCCATTGAGTCAGTGATGCCATCCAACCATCTCATCATCTGTCGGCCCCTTCTCCTCTTGCCTTCAATCTTTCCCAGCATCAGAGTCTTTTCCAAGGAGTCAGTTCTTTGCATCTGGTGGCGAAAGTATTGGAGTTTCAGCTTCAACATCAGTCCTTCCAATGAACCCCCAAGACTGATCTCCTTTAGGATGGACTGGTTGGATCTCCTTGCAGTCCAAGGGACTCTCAAGAGTCTTCTCCAACACCACAGTTCAAAAGCATCAATTCTTCAGTGCTCAGCCTTCTTCACAGTCAAACTCTCACATCCATACATGACTACTGGAAAAACCATAGCCTTGACTAGACGGACCTTTGTTGTCAGTTATGTCTCTGCTTTTTTATACGCTATCTAGGTTGGTCATAACTTTCTTCCAAGGAGCAAGTGTCTTTTAATTTCATAGCTACAGTCACCATCTGCAGTGATTTTGGAGCCCCAAAAAATAGTCTGTCACTGTTTCCACTGTCTCCCCATTTATTTGCCCCGAAGTGATGGGACCAGATGCCATGATCTTATTTTTCTGAATATTGAGCCTCAAGCCAACTTTCTCACTCTCTTCTTTCACTTTCATCAAGAAGCTCTTTAGTTCTTCTTCGCTTTCTGCCTTAAGTGTGGTGTCATCTACATATCTGAGGTTATTGATATTTCTCCCAGCAATTTTGATTCCAGCTTGTGCTTTATCCAGCCCAGAGTTGAGCAACAGATAAATAAAATGTAAAATAAATAAAACAGATAAATAAAAGATAAAAGAGTTCAGAAACAGATAAATAAAAACATCTCCAAATCTATTGTTTAAAGAGAACTAAGAGGGAAGCAGATTACAGAACAGTAGGCAGAGAATGATAAAAATTAGGATTTTATAAAAATGAGGTAGGAGAGCGGTTAAATATGCCTAAGCAGGCCTGGAAGACTACACACCAATCCAGTAACTATGATCTTCTCTGGGAACTGGCCTTATGATTATGCAGGTTCTATTTCCTTCCATCTAGAGCAATCTCCCTTTGTTTCTCTGACCCTGGTTGAAGAGATCTGAGCCACTTATGGATAAGAATGTCCCACCTCAGAACTTCCCTGGCAGTCCAGTGGTCAAGACTCCACATTTCCAATGCAGGGGGTGTCGGTTCAATCTCTGGTTAGAGAACTAAGATCCCACATGCCATGCAACATGGCCAGAAAGATATAAAAAATAAAGAATATCCCTAGATCCAGGATATACTTCTGATCAACTTGTTGTTATTTGACTGTTTCATTCTCCTCCCCTGTGTTTTCTGTAACTAGAAGCTAAGTCTGCAATCTTGATTAAACATTTAGATTAGACATTTTTGGCAAAATATAAGCAGTTTACTCTGAGGACTAGGATTATAGTGAAGGCACAGAGAATACATTTACTTTCTACAATACATATTTCCATATTATCTCAATTTTTGCAATAAAGTACATGAGCAACTTTAAAAAATAGAGACATTTGCACTGACACGGAAGAAACTTAATAGTATACCGATCAAATATTTAAAAGGAAAAAGTAAGGTTCAAAGTAAGATCTTTCTTTTTTTTAAAAAAAAAAAAGAAAGGATTATGAATGTGTGTGTGTTTCTGTATATACGCACGTGTAACCATGCAGGCATTTATCAAAAAAGAAGTAAAAAAAAAATGTTAACAAAAGTTACTTTTGAGGGTGGGGTTATTGATTTTCTATAGTGCTTTATTTTATGGTTTTGCTTAATTCTTTTTTCTTCTATAGTGCTTTATTTTATGGTTTTGCTTAATTCTTTTTTCTTCCATAAGCACAAAATGAGGTTGTGAAAGGGGTGAAATTTGTAATTATTTAATGAAACCAATTATTTTAGATGTAGAAAATAACAACTTCTAACAATGAGGAGGAAGAAAGAACAAGTGGAAGAAGGAACTCAAAAACAGCAATGTTTGAAGCAATGGCCTGATTTGCCAAGGAAATACCAAATTATATTCAACATAAGTGACTCTTATCTTCCAAAACTGTGCATTCCCAGAAAATGCATTCCTAAACATGTCTTCACTAAGCAGGTCATATTTCATAATATCTTCATTGCAATTGTATTTGGGGACAGGAAGCAGGGTAATATATTTATTCCATGGAATTTTGCTGACCAAGTTTCAATAGAATCATAGCAGTAATCATAAGCTGTTAAAATAATTTAAAATATAAATTATATTCCAAATAGTAAAAAAAAAAAAAAGAATGTAGTGCTTATTAGGTCACGAGAGTCACAGAAGAAGATAAATTAACACATAAGTATGTTTTAAGTTATAAACTTAACCTTTTAACCTTTATTTTGTAATTTATTGTTACAAAATTTTCATAAACATCTTTCTATACCAAGGAGTGATGTTCAATCATTCTGACTTAAGCTGGCATTGAGACCATTCATGTAAGTATTAACTAGGCATTGCAATGGAACCTTTTAAGTGTTCTTTTAAAATTTGAAGATATGAAGTCTTGGGAAAAATAAATGGGTAAATCTTTTCTACTTTTTCTTGTTTTCTTGATCTTTCCTACCCTTAACAATGTGTGTGTGCTCAGTTGCTCAGGCAAGCCAGATTATTTGTGACCCCGCAGAATGTAACCCACCAGACTCTTCTGTCCATGGAATTTTTCAGGCAAGAATACTGGAGAGGGTAGCAATTCCCTTCTCCAGGGGATCTTCCCAACCCAGGGATTGAACTCAAGTCTCTGCATTGCAGGCAGATTCTTTACCATCTGAGCCACCAGGGAAGCCCAAAAGTGAAAGTGAAAGTCGCTCAGTTGTGTCTGACTCTTTGCAGCCCGTGGACTATATATACAGTCCATGGAATTCTCCAGGCAAGAATACTGGAGTGAGTGGCCTTTCCCTTCTCCAGGGGATCTTCCCAACCCAGGGATCAAATCGAGGTCTCCCGCAATGCAGGTGGATTCTTCATCATCTGAGCCACCAGGGAAGCCCAAGGAAATCCAAATTAGCCCCAAAACACTGGAGCTGAAAATAACAGACACTTATCGTCTCACAGTTTCAGTGGATTAGAAATCTTGGAGCATTTGGTTTGGGTGATTCTAGCACAGAACAGGCTTCCCAGGTGGCACTAGTGGTAACGAATCCACCTGCCAATGCAGGAGACTCAAAAGACATAGATTCAACCCCTGAGTTGGGAAGATCCCTTGCAGGAGGAAATGGCAACCCATTCTTGCCTGGAAAATTCCGTGGATAAAGGAGCCCGGCAGACTACAGTCCACTTTCACTTTCACTTATTGAGTTAAAGAAGAGGGGGGTGATTTTTTTAAAAGTCAGAATTAATGTAAGGATAACAGTCAATTTCTGCCTTTTAATTCTCATTTCATAAGGTTTCCTATCTGCAAACCATTTTCTGCTCGTCCACTGTTCTTGTTCTGATTCAGTTTTTTTTCTGGCAACATTTTGAATCGGTTTCCAGAGGCAATAAAAGGTTTTCAATTTAAAGCATTTTTTAAAAAGAACTACTTCCTGGTAAATGGCACTATGCCATGCTTTAGTTGACATCCCAATTTCAACTGATTCATCAGAATTCATCAGAACTGAGCCTGTGTGTATGAAAGTTGCTCAGTCATCTCCAACTCTTTGAGACCCCATGGACTATACAGTCCATGGAATTCTCCAGGCCAGAATACTAGAGTGGGTAGCCGTTCCCTTCTCCAGGGGTCTTCCCAACCCAGAGATCCAAACCAGGTCTCCCGCATTGCGGGCAGATTCTTAACCATCTGAGTCTCCAGGGAAGCCCGAGAATGCTGGAGAAGACTATCCCTTCTCCAGAAGAATTTCTTGATCCAGAACTGAACCTATTAAGTAATTCCTTATGACTCACTTAGGTGTCCCCAAGGATCATTAGCTCAGCCTGTAGTTGCATCTTAGAACCTGCCACTTGTGTTGCAAAAACACAAGTGCTGAAGAGACAGTCCAGCACTGGAGTGGAGAGTTTTTGTTGTTTTTGGTGTTTTACTTTACATAAAAGTGACACTATCTTCTTCCAGCTGTGTCCAATCCTTTGTGACCCCATGGACTGTAGCCTGCCAACCTCCTCTGTCCATGGAATTTTCCAGGCAAAAATACTGTAGTGGGTTGCCATTTCCTCCTCCAGGGGATCTTCCTGACTCAGAGATCGAACCCACATCTCCTGAGTCTCCTGAACTGGCAGGCAGATTCACTCTCCTCTCAGAGTGAAATATTTCACTAGTTACATGAGACAATTCTTGTGAAAAATGAATTAACAGGTACCACGCTTATGATTTATTTAAGAAATAAATATGATACTAATAGTAACCCTTAAAGATTGGTACCCCAGTTAGCTACCCAACCAATTCATCACTTAGCCCATTCTCAGTTTTTGAGAGAGGGAAATGCAGAGACCAGAGAAAAGACTGCAAGGAGAAATCTGAGATAGTGCCCACTATGCATAGGAAACCATGAGATGGAGAAAAGAGCCAGCCAGTTGATTAATTAGTTGCTGCAAAAGTGAAGCAGAGTGTTGTTGCCTCAACAAAATGATTAACCCTAGAGGAGGAGGCAAGGTGAATCCATTGCCCAGGGAACATCCACTAGGCCCATGAACCAGCAAGTCACTGGGGCTGTGACTGGATGATGAAGACCACTGCTGAGTCCTGAATGACTTTGCAACATCCACGGGGTTGTTCTCCTCCTTCTCCATGTACCTTTAAAACAAGAGCCTAAAACCTGGTGAAACTTAAGCATGTCTCTGTTACTTACACCTGTAATGAAATCAGCCAATGCAAAAGCTTTAGATATTGTCGGATACTGAAAATTATGAATATGTTTTCACTTCAGTTCAGTTTGAGGAAGAAGATTATTTTCAAATATCAAAAACAAAGACTATTTTCAAGCCTAGGACTAAGATAAGCCAGCGTCGAATAATGCTTTATGGCTTATAAACCACCTCCATGCTCCTGCTGCCATGTAACCTTCACAGAGTAATAATGTTGCCATTATTTTCTCTACTTTACAGATGAAGAAACAAGCACAGTGTATATTGGAAGGGGGAAGAAGCAAGGGATGGATGAGTATTGTATACGTTACACAGGATTTTTAGAAATTTCTATACCATTTGAGAAAACTAAGATCATGGCATCCGGTCCCATCACTTCATGGCAAATAGATGGGGAAACAGTGGAAACAGTGGCTGACTTTATTTGGGGGGGCTCCAAAATCACTGCAGGTGGTGACTGCAGCCGTAAAATTAAAAGACACTTACTCCTTGGAAGGAAAGTAATGACCAACCTAGACAGCATATTAAAAAGTAGACACATTACTTTGTCAACAAAGGTCCATCTAGTCAAGGCTATGGTTTTTCCAATGGCCATATATGGATGTGAGAGTTGGACTACAAAAAAAAGCTGAGTGCCGAAGAATTGATGCTTTTGAACTGTGGTGTTGGAGAAGTTTCTTGAGAGTCCCTTGGACTGCAAGGAGATCCAACCAGTCCAACCTAAAGGAGATCAGTCCTGGGTTTTCATTGGAAGGACTGATGTTGAAGTTGAAACTCCAGTACTTTGGCCACCTGATGTGAAGAGCTAACTCATTTGAAAAGATCCTGATGCTGGGAAATATTGAGGGCATGAGGAGAAGGGGATGACAGAGGATGAGATGGTTGAAAGGCATCACTGACCCAATAGACATGGGTTTGGGTGGACTCTGTGAGTTAATGATGGACAGGGAGGCTGGTGTGCTGTGGTTCATGAGGTCGCAAAGAGTCGGACACGACTGAGCTACTGAACTGAACTGATACCAGTTGAAATATATCTTATGCAAATATTTTGTGTAAGAGTTTTGTAACAGTTAGATGGATAATATTTTTAGTAAGCAGTTTCCATTACTCCAGATCAAATTGAGATGAATGAACATCTAGTAAGTTATAAGTGATACATATGCATAAACCATTCAGGAGAGACTTTTTAATCATTTTGACTACAGCAAGAAATTTACCATATTATTAGTGATTATTATTAGGGCCATAATAACACATAAACAGAAGTCTTCATTTTTCCAAAGATTTTAAAAAACAGTTAATATGTAATCCTCTCTGGGTCTATTGGAGGTTACTCTTTTTACTTGGTGTTTTTATCAAGATAATATTTTATCAAGATACTACTCTTTAAAATTGTCTTTAATGGCTTTTCTGACAAGAGTTTCAGTGTGTTGCTTAAAAGCATAGATTTTGATTCAGAATGCTTGGGTTTCAATCCCAACACAGTTACCTTAGGCAAATCATTGTATCTCTCTCCATCAGCTTCCTCATTCATAATGTGGGAGGAATTGTAATAGTATAAACCTCATAAGATTTTCATAAGGATTAAATGATTTAATACCCACAAACTCTTAAAATATTATTAATACCTTGCACAGAGTAGTCCCTAGCTATCTGTGAGACATTATTAGTATAGTTATTCTGTACATATGACTTATGAGGAAGTTCAACATAAGCATATTGAACTTGAGAACAGAGCAGTTTTCCAAAAGTTTGTGTACAAATTAGAATGCATTGCCTCAAATAAATAGTATTGCCCTTGGAGAATAAGAATCCAGGGAAACCTACAAATGTCCCTTTTGTCAATGATGTGGTTGAGATTGTACGGTACTTTCGAGCTCTGTACTCCCTAAGCCCCTCTAAGTTCTAGAGGGCAAGTTACAAAGTGGGTGTCAACAGAAACATTGGGGAGCACCAAGGGGTCATGGAGAAGATGAGGGGGGCTGTGAGGGCAACAAGGCTCCAACAAAGGATGTAGGAGAACTCTTCCTTCCGATCCTCGAAGAAGGCTAAAGATCCAAGACTCCAAGGGTTTCAGTTGCAAGAAAAGACTCCAGATTGCCCGTACAATAGCACGCGTGTGTATGTGCGTGGTAAGTCGCTTCTGTCGTGTCAGATTCTTTGTGACCCTGTATATGGACTGAAGCCCACCAGGCGCCTCTGTCCATGGGATTCTCCAGGCAAGATACTGGAGTGGGTTGCCATGCCCTCCTATAGAGGATCTTCACCACCCAGGGATCGAAGCCACGTCTCATGTCTCCTGCATTGACAGGTGGGTTCTTTACCACTAGCACCAACTGGGAGGCCCACAGTAACATATTCAATGATTTTTAGATGTAATTTACTGAACTATCTGCTGCTAGCATTATAATTTTCAAGATGTCAAAAGGAAGTACCAAAAGGTCCCTGAAGAATTGCTTTTGATTTTTGTTAAAAGGTAGGTTTGCATAAGAGCTTGGGGCAGGGGGGCGGGGAGGAGCATGTTTTCTCTTGGCAACAAGTCTTAACATAGGGTTATGAATGGAAGAAAAAGGAGAGAGATTTCAATAAACTTCTGGTCTGGCACTTTGTCCCCTTACGTCACGGGCTTCCCAGTTGCCCCTAATGGTAAAGGATCTGCCTGCCAATGCAGAAGACTCAGGAGACACAGTTTCGATCCCTGAGTGGGACGATCCCCTGGAGGAGGAAATGACAACCCACTCCAGTATCTTGCCTGGAAAATTCCATGGATAAAGGAAACTGGCGGGCTACAGTCCACGGGGTCATGAAGAGTCGGACACAGCTGAACACACATACACTCCTTAATCACAAGCTGATGTCTCCTGGGCATAGTACTGTTTGTCATGCTTTTGTCTCCTCCATTTTTCTCAGACCTTTTAGGAAAGAACCTTGACAGACCAGAAGAACATACAGTGTAGCATGGAAGTAATAAAGGGTCTGGGCTTTTGCACCTGCTGTTTCCTCTGCCTGGACACATTTTTCAAACCAAAGCTCTCTCTCTCTATCTATCTATATATGTATATGTATATATATATACACACACATATATATGGGCTTTGGGTCTTATTTAGAAATCCCTGGTTCCAGAAAACAGCTTTCCAGATCCCTCCAAACTAGCATGCGTTTCCTCCATTATGGCAGTTGTGCACTGAATTGGAATGTCTTGTTTGCTGATCTTTTCTGAGCTCCTGAGAATAGAGACAATGTTCTACTCACCTTTCTATCTGCAGTACCATGTGTCATGACTTTCATAGGAGGGACTCAATAAATCCTGGCTATCTGAGTGAAGGAAAGCGGGAATCTCAAGGAGATAGAAAGGATTCCTCAGACCTTTCTTGTTCTCCTTGCTTTGTTTTGAGTTGGAACTGAGTGTATCCAGATCCTTTTCACCTATAAAGTGGAGCTAATAGACTGTCAAGAGAAAAAAGAAGCAAGAAACAGGTGCTAAGGGCCAGTTCTGATCCAGGCTGTAAAGAAGAAGGAACCCGTGTACACCCGTGGCAGATTCATGTTGGTGTATGGCAAAGCCAATACAATATTGTAAAGTAAAATAATAATAATTACCTCAACTATTAAAAAAAAAAAAAGAAGAAGAAGAATCATGGATTCTGCAATATCCAGACAAGTTGACTAGAGAATGAAATTGGAATTGTCAGAGCAAAACTGCTGCCTGGGAAAAAGCTGATACCCAGTTACAGTAACCTTTGCCTTCCGTGTCTTTAAGGAATGCAAGCTTAGAACCAGGCAGATGAACAGACATTGATCAAATAGAGGAATGAAAACCTCAACAGTGGACACTCAAAGCTCACTTTTGCAGAGGGGGCATCTGTCTTCCACCGACACCCTAGGTTATGTGAGCATTGGGACTGAGGAAGGAAGGAGAAAACCTAATTGCAGAAAGAAAGCTGGCTGTTCTGGATAAGTTCTCTCCTCACCTGCTAGGTGGACCTTCTGTGAGTCCTGCTTGTGGAAATATGAAAGTTATTCTTCTTAGTGCTGCTAAAATAGTTTTAGGTCATTCAGCATATTAATGGAAGGACCTGGTCTCAGAATTAGAGATAAGCAAATGCCACTATATTCCAATTATGGAAATCAGGGCTGTAAAGTTAAAAGCCACTCAAAGAGATGATTTGCTAGCTCAATAGAACTAAGGAATGCTTAGCTTTTCAACTCGGTTGTATCAGATGGAAGGAAGTATTATTGGAGAACTGGGAGATTCAATGTCAAGACTAAAGCCATATCTACATACAACAAGTGTATCAGCCAAAGTGAAGTGGACCCAGTATACTTTTTGCCTCCATGATGAAGCTGTGCAGTGATCAACCATATCAACTGTGCTGTGATCTAATTCAGACTGTTAGAAATAATCGAATCAGCTCTAAACAAGCTACTGACTTTGATTACGATGAACTGAGAGTCTCTGGTATTCTTTAAAATCTCAGAAAAACAATTTAGTCAAAATAGTCAAATCTTTTCTCACATATTAAGAAAATATGTATTTATTTTTTAATTTAAAAAATTTTATACAATTTCTAAAGGTTATACTCCATTTACAGCTATTGCAAAATATTGGCTATATTTCCCGTGTTGTACAATACATCCTTGTAGCCTGTCTTACACACAATCAATTGTACCTCCCATTCACAGACCCCTAAGCTACATACGACTAGTTTGTTCTCTATATCTGTGAGTCTGCTTCTTTTACATTCATATGTCTGCTGTATTTTTTAGATTCCACATATGAGTGATGCCAGGGAATTTTTGTTTTTCTCTAACTTATTTTGCTTAGCATCATGTCCTCCAAGTTCACCCATGTGTGTAGTCATTCAGTCGTGTCTGACTCTTCGTGACCTCATGGACTGCAGCCCACCAGGCTCCTCTATTCATGGGGATTCTTAAGGCAAGAATACTGGAGTGGGTTGCCATGCCCTCCTCCAGGGGATCTTCCCAATGCAGGGACTAAACCCTGGTCTCCTGCACTGTAGGTGGATTCTTTATTGACTGAGTCACAAGGGATAAGTTCACCTGAGTTGCTCCAAATGACAAAATATTATTCTTTTTTTTTTTTTTTTAACTTAGTAGTACTCTATTGTGTATAGTTGTTAACTTGTGGTAAAATCTTTTGCCACTCCGTGGGCTGCAGCCCACCAGGCTCCTCTGCCCACAGAATTCTCCAGGCAAGAATACTGGAGTGGGTTGCCATTTAAAATATGTATTTAAAGTGAAGAGGAACTAAAACGCTTCTTGATGAAAGTGAAAGAGGAGAGTGAAAAAGTTGGCTTAAAGCTCAACATTCAGAAAACGAAGATCATGGCATCTGGTCCCATCACTTCATGGAAAATAAATGAGGAAACACTGGAAACAGTGTCAGACTTTATTTTTTGGGCTCCAAAATCACTGCAGATGGTGACTGCAGCCATGAAATTAAAAGACGCTTACTCCTTGGAAGGAAAGTTATGACCAACCTAGACAGCATATTCAAAAGCAGAGACATTACTTTGCCAACAAAGGTCCGTCTAGTCAAGGCTATGGTTTTTCCAGTAGTCATGTATGGATGTGAGAGCTGGACTGTGAAGAAGGCTGAGCGCTAAAGAATTGATACTTTTGAACTGTGGCGTTGGAGAAGACTCTTGAGAGTCCTTGGACTGCAAGGAGATCCAGCCAGTCCATTCTGAAGGAGATCAACCCTGGGATTTCTTTGGAAGGAATGATGCTAAAGCTGAAACTCCAGTACTTTGGCCACCTCATGCGAAGAGTTGACTCATCGGAAAAGACTCTGATGCTGGGAGGGATTGGGGGCAGGAGGAGAAGGGGACGACAGAGGATGAGATGGCTGGATGGCATCATCGATTCAATGGATGTGAGTTTGAATGAACCCCGGGAGTTGGTGATGGACAGGGAGGCCTGGCGTGCTGTGATTCATGGGGTCACAAAGAGTCAGACACAACTGAGTGACTGAACCGAACTGAAAATGTAGGATTTCTGCAAACCACACATGCATTCTAGAAAAGATTGCTTAGTTAAACATATTCATTATAGTTCACATTTTTGTTTTAATTACTGTTATTTCCCCATGTTACACAGTTATTACTTCAAGTATAAGTTTTATCACATTTGCCAAATTGCCTAATGAGCAAAATGTTCGGTTTTGGCTACATTTTATCTATCATTTTACATAACATGATTTACATACAGTTCTCACACATAGCATAACAATAGAAGCAAATGTGTAATAGCTAACAATAACATGGGTGACCATAACTGGAAACTGACTATTTAAATAAACAGAAACAATCCACTCCTTATACCTTTTTTAAGAATTTAGAATTTAAATTAATCTTACCACCTTTGATGTGAAGCTTTAATTTTCTCTCCAGTTCTCATATCACTTAGCACTTGCAACTTTCTTACTTCCCTGTACACATTCAAAAGAAGTTTAAATAGATGGGAAAAAAGTGGAAACAGTGTCAGATTTCATTTTCTTGGGCTCCAAAGTTAATGCAAATGGTGACCGTAGGCACAAAATTAAAAGATGCTTGCACCTTGGAAGAAAAGTTATCACAAAGCTAGACAGCATATTAAAAATCAGAGACATCACTTTGCCAACAAAAGTCTGTATAGTCAGAGCTATGGTTTTCCAAGTAGTCAAGTATGGATGTGAGAGCTGGACCATAAAGGAGGCTGAGCACCAAAGAATTGCTGCTTTCAAACTGTGGTGCTGGAGAAGACTCTTGAGAGTCCTTTGGACAGCAAGGAGATCAAATCAGTCAATCCTGAAGGAAATCAGTCCTGAATATTCATTGGAAGGACTGGTGTTGAAGCTCCAATATTTTGGCCACCTGATGTGAAAAGCTGACACCTTGGAAAAGACCCTGATGCTGGGAAAGATTTAGAGCAAGAGGAGAAGGGGGCGACAGAGGATGAGATGGTTGGAGGGCATCACCGACTCAATGGTCATGAGTTTGAGCAAACTCAGGGAGATATGAAGGACAAGGAAGTCTGATGTGCTGTAGTTCAGTTCAGTTCAGTTCAGTTCAGTTGTTCAGTCGTGTCCGACTCTTTGCGACCCCATGAATCACAGCATGCCAGGCCTCCCTGTCCATCACCATCTCCCAGAGTTCACTCAGACTCACATCCATCGAGTCGGTGATGCCATCCAGCCATCTCATCCTTGGTCGTCCCCTTCTCCTCCTGCCCCCAGTCCTTTCCAGCATCAGAGTCTTCCAATGAGTCAACTCTTCGCATGAGGTGGCCAAAGTACTGGAGTTTCAGCTTTAGTATCATTCCTTCCAAAGAACACCCAGGACTGATCTCCTTTAGAATGGACTGGTTGGATCTCCTTGCAGTCCAAGGGACTCTCAAGAGTCTTCTCCAACACCACAGTTCAAAAGCATCAGTTCTTTGGTGCTCAGCTTTCTTCACAGTCCAGCTCTCACATCAATACATGACCACTGGAAAAACCATAGCCTTGACTAGACAGACATTTGTTGGCAAAGTAATGTCTCTGCTTTTGAATATGCTGTCTAGGTTGGTCATAACTTTCCTTCTAAGGAGTATGCGTCTTTTAATTTCATGGCTGCAGTCACCATCTGCAGTGATTTTGGAGCCTAAAAAATAAAGTCTGACACTGTTTCCACTGTTTCCCCATCTATATCCCATGAAGTGATGGGACCAGATACCATGATCTTCATTTTCTGAATGTTGAGCTTTAAGCCAACATTTTCACTCTCCTCTTTCACTTTCATCAAGAAGCTTTTTAGTTCCTCTTCACTTTCTGCCATAAGGATGGTATCATCTGCATATCTGAGATTATTGATATTTCTCCCGGCAATCTTGATTCCAGCTTGTACTTCTTCCAGCCCAGCGTTTCTCATGATGTACTCTGCATATAAGTTAAATAAGCAGGGTGACAATATACAGCCTTGATGCACTCCCTTTCCTATTTAGAACCAGTCTGTTTTTCCATGTCCAGTTCTAACTGTTGCTTCCTGACATGCATACAGATTTCTCAAGAGGCAGGTCAGGTGGTCTGGTATGCCCTGCTCTTTCAGAATCTTCCACAGTTTATTGTGATCCACACAGTGCTATAGTTCATGGGGTCACAAAGAGTTGGACATGACTTAGCAACTGAACAATGACAGCAACATTTCTTGAATGCTATTTATGTTCTATCAATGGGGTCATTTTCTTTGTAGACTATATCTTTTCCCCAATAACCCTGTTATTATCATCTCTGTATAAGACATGAGAACATTTGGACTGATTGTTGCTGTTATTCAGTTACTCAGTCATGTCCAACTCTGCGACCTCATGGACTGCAACACTCCAGTCTCCCCTATCCTTCACTATCTCCCATAGTTTGCTCAAACTCATGTCCACTGAGCTGACAAAGCCATTCAACCATCTCATCCTCTGTTGCCCCCTTCTCCTCCTGCCCTCAGTCTTTCCCAGCATGAGAGTCTTTTCTGATGAGTCAGCTCTTTGCATCAGGTGGCCAAAATATTGACAGTGAGGGACTGATTGAGGGCAAGCTATTTATTCAAACACAGATAGAGAGTTTCAAATTATTGATCAGCAAATAATCTCTCTCTTTCCCACTCTGTGAAGAGTAGACTTCCCTGCATTTCTGAGATAAGCTTTGACCATGTCATGATAGTGGACTTACTGGATTTATGGAATGTTAACAGACATGAAGTGAGCAGAGATCTTAAATGTGCTTCATGGGTTTGGCTTGTTTCTTGCATCCTGGCCATCTTCCATAAGAAAACATGATCCAGATGGATGCCACCCTTCAGCCTGGGTCACGTAATGAATACACAGGGCAGAACCCCTGCTCCAGGAAGCTGTTAATCCTAGAAGTATCAAGATAAGTAGTGTAAGCTTCAGTTAAAACTGTAGCTTGTAGCCTAGAACCTAGTCCAGCCACTGACTTGCAGATCTGTGAGCAAGAGAATCAGTTGCTGTTTTATGCTACTAAGTCTGAAAGTACTTTGTTGCTATGGACTGAATGAATGTTTGTGTCCCCCTGCTCCATATTTGTACGTTGAAGTCTAATTTCCAATGTGATGGTATTTGGAGTTGGGGCCTTTGGGAGGTAATTAGGTCATGAGAGTGAAGCCTTTGTGAACCTGAATGCAGGTCCAGAAGCAACAATTAGAACCAGACATGAAACAACTGACTGGTTCAAAATTGGGAAAGGAGTATGCCAAAGCTGTAGACTGTCACCCTATTTATTTAACTTATATGCAGAGTGCATCATGTGAAATACCAGGCTGGATGAATCAAAAGCTGGAATCAAGATAGCTCAGAGAAATATCAACAACCTCAGATATGCAGATGATGCCACTCTAATGGCAGAAAGTGAAGAAGAATTAAAGAGCCTCTTGATGAGTGTGAAACAGGAGAGTAAAAAGGCTGGCTTAAAACTCAGCATTCAAAAAATGAAAATCATGGCATCTAGTCCCATCACTTCATGGCAAATAGATGGGGAAAAAGTGGACACAGTGACAGATTTTATTTTCTTGGACCCCCAAATCACTGGAGACCCTGACTGTAGCTACAAAATTAAAAGATGCAAGCTACTTGGAAGGAAAGCTATAACAAACCTAGACAGCATATTAAAAATCAGAGACATCACTTTGCCAACAAAGGTCCATATAGTCAAAGCTATAGTTTTCCAGTAGTCACATACAGATGTGAGACTTGAATGAGAAGGCTGAGCACCAAAGAACTGATGCTTTCAAATTGTGCTGCAATTTTTGAGAGTCCCTGAGACAGCAAGGAGATCAAACCAGTCAAACCTAAAGGAAATCAACCCTGAATATTCATTGGAAGGACTGAGGATGACACCGAAACTCCAATACTTGACCATCGGATGTGAAGAGTCAACTCATTGGGAAAGATCCTGATGCTGGGAAAGATTAAAGGGAAGAGGATAACAGAGGGTGAGTTGGTTGGATGGCATCATTGACTCAATGGACATGAATCTGAGCAAAATCCGGGAGCTAATGAAGGACAGGGAAGCCTGGAGTGCTGCAGTCCATGGGATGGGGTCACAAAGAGTTGAATGGCGACAGGAAGAAACACGAGCAAGATTACCTCTCTCCCTCTGCCACGTGAGGATACAGTAAACAGGCATCGACTTACAAACCAGGAAAAGGGCCTTTACTAGGAGCTGACTGATCTTGCAGTTCTCAGCCTCCAGAACTGTGAGCAATCTGTTCCATGCCAAGACATTTGTTGTGCAGCATAATTGAGATAGTGTAGATGTTAAGTTGCAGCAGTAGGATTCACATCCATATCTGTAGGTACCAACACTGGAGCTCACTTCTTACTCAACATTGCCTATCTGTGAAGTGATAGACTAGTAAAAGGAGAGCAAGATATATGGCTCCAAAGTCTGAGGGTTACAGGCTGAAGAATTTAGAAAGGAAACGGGAAAGGATGCTAAGATAATGCATAGGGAAGCTGTGGGCCTTAAATGTACTTAAAGGAAGGAGATAATCTATGTGACCTAGTTCCTCTTCCTCCTATGCTCAGTCCCCAAACCCACACCTCCTCTTTTACCCTCCTGCCCCAATTCTCACCTCTGGATAGTGCAGAGAAGATAGAACCAATATATGTGCCAGTGCAAAGAAATCAAACTGCTCCAGAAAAATCCTGAAGTGTCTGCTTTATATATATTTCCTTCATCTTTCATTTTAAAAAATTAAAGAATACTTCTACCCATATTTCCACTGATTGCAAGGATCCAGAAAACCACTTATGAGTCAGTATTTCACAAATGTTCAAATATAAGTGGATTCTTTTTGATAGCAATATTACTTTCTGATGAGATGGAGACCCAGAAATTCACAATAGTGTTTCTTGTTAAAGAGCATCCTTGGCACTTTTTTTGGCAAAAATTATTAGCAATTGTCTTTTGGCAAAATTCCAAGCCAAGAAATTATATTATACCTATTCATACTCTTCCCATGATTTCAAATGTCATTCTTCTTGCTTTCTCCCTTGAAATGATGTGATGTTACTGTGAATGTCTAATTCAATTCCAGAAGTCAGTGAGCCATGGTTTCTCTTAATACCAGGGCTTTTAGAATTTAATTATCCAATTGTTATAAAACAATCATATGAAATAAAATATGGGATTTATAACATTGATATCAATAATATTTGATATAAAATTTCTAATATTTTAAAGCCAATAAGACCATAGAGAGAGATAAATTAGAAAACCTCCTAGATCTTTCACTCCCAATACCTATGATATTTGAAATCATTCTTGCCAGATTTGAGGCCTCTCTAGCAATACATACCACTTAACCCATATTTCAGATTCACTTGCTAAAAGGTAGAACCACTTTAGGGTAAGTATAAGTGAGACTAGATTTTATTTTACTTTGGAATTCTAAATATATTATTATTATTGACCTGGGATTTACTACAGTGCCTCATATCATGCCCTCCTACAGGCTGAAAATGTTTCTCTAACTTGTATTATTCAGGATTCTCCAGAGCAACAATATCTATAGAATGTGTATGTATGTTTGTGTGTGTGTATACATCCTTTGAATTGATAACATTTATTTTGTAGTCATTTTTAAATTTATTTCATCTTATATATATAGCAGACACGTTATAGTCTTATAAGTTACAGATATAGATATCAGTTCACTCAGTTCAGTTCTTTGTGACCCCATAGACTGCAGCATGCCAGGCTTCCCTAGTCCTTCACCATCTCCCGGAGTTAGCTCAAACTCATGTCCATTGAGTCGGTGATGCCATCCAACCATCTCATCCTCTGTCGTCTCCTTTTCCTCCTGCCTTCAATCTTTCCCAGCATCAGGATCTTTTCTAATGAATCAGTTCTTTGCATCAGGTGGCCAAAGTATTGGAGCTTCAGCTTCAGTATCAGTCCTTTCGATGAATATTCAGGACTGATTTCCTTTAGAACTGACCGTTTGATCTCCTTCCTGTCCAAAGGACTCGCAAGAGTCTTCTCCAACACCACAGTTCAAAAGCATCAATTCTTTGGCGCTCAGCTTTCTTTATAGTCCAACTCTCACATCCATACATGACTACTAGAAAAACCATAGCCTTGATTAGACAGACCTTTCTGGACATGACTGAGCGACTTCACTTTCTTTGTTGGCAAAGTAATGTCTCTGATTTTTAATATGCTGTCTAGGTTGGTCATAACTTTTCTTCCAAGGAGCAAGTGTCTTTTAATTTCATGGCTGCAGTCACAATCTGCAGTGATTTTGGAGTCCAAGAATATAAAGTCTGTCATTGTTTCCATTGTTTCCCCATCTATATACATATATCAATAGATAGATAGAGGACATATTGATTGATTTTAAGGAATTGGCTCACATGATTATGAGCCAATGTGGTTCACAATGTGGAAGCTGAGAAGTCTGAAATCTTAAGAGCAGGCCACCAGGCTGGAAATTTCAGCAGGAGTTGATGCTGAAGTCTTCAGTCAAGGACAGTCTGGAGATAGAATTCCTTCCTCTTCCAGGGACCTTAGTCTTTTAAGGCCTTCAACCAATTGGATAAGACCCATTTACATAACGGAGGACAATCTGCCTTACTCAACGTTCACTGATTTAAACGTTAATCACGTTTAAAAAATACCTATCAACAGTATATAGACTGACATTTGACCAAATAACTGGATACCATTAACCTGGCTAAGCTGACGCATAAAATTAACCATCATACTCACTGATCATTAAAGTGGGATGACTGTATTCCAGGAGCTGCTCTAGATGATCAAGTGGTGTAAGGGAATAAAAAAATAGAACTTCTTTTTATCTTTATTTTGATCAGGAAAAAATGTATCCTTACTACTGAGTTAATGCACAGACTGATAGCCGCACCATTCTCAGGCCATATAAGAGATGTCCTATGCCGTGACTCTGGTTCAAGGTGTCCTGGTGGAAGGAGCGGGAGGTCTGGGGCACAGAGCGTTGACACGGGTCACTTGAAGCACAGGCTACATTCTCATGTTTACCTGAGCCATTGTGAAGGGAAGTGAAGTCGCTCAGTCGTGTCCGACTCTTTGCGACCCCATGGACTGTTGCCTATCAGGCTCCTCCGTCCATGGGATTTTCCAGGCAAGAGTGCTGGAGTGGATTGCCATTGGAGAATAGCACTCCAGAATATATCCATGTCCTTATCCTGGGAACCTCTGAATATTAACTTTTCATGACAAAAAGAATTTTGCAAGTGTGAACAAGTTAAGGATCTGAGATGGAGAATTTATCCTGGCTCATTCCAGTGGGCCCAACATAATCACAACTGCTTATAAGAGAGATGCAGGAAGAGCCAGAATCAGAAAAAAAGTGATGTGACAACAGAAGCAGAGACTGGAATGATACCCTTTGAAGACAGAGGAAGAGGCTACAAGCCTAGGAATACAAGTGGCCTCTTGAAGCATCAAAAAGCAGGGGAACAGATTCTCTCCTAGTTTTCAGAAGGGATGCAGCTATGCCAGTCCCTTGATTTGGTCCAGTTTGCAAAAACAATGTACTAACAGCAGAAAAGGGAGACATTTTTTGCTAATTTCAATGAAAATCTCTACATCACTTTTGAATGGGATTTTAAAATGTACATCATGATTTTTAATTAGTACTGCACTTCTACAAGTATAGCTAGTATCTTCGTGAGTTATTTCACCTACAGTGTTTATTAAACTTTGTATCCAAAAACCCTTAGAATCAGTTATTATTTAACTACCAAGGGGGTAAATTGAGATTTGAAAAGTAATGTTGCATAGTCGTTCACATTGAGAGCCTAAGACACCTCAAATCCATTGCTGATGACTGTGGCTGGACACCACCCCAGTAGCCAACTCGCTGGTCAGGATTTCACCTTTGAACTCATAGGCAAAATCAGCCTTAGGGGGAGGTAGTCTCCTCAGCTAGAGCTCCAGCAGTTTTAGGATTGTGAAGGGGGAAGAACAGAGGATGAAAGCCCAAGAGCATATGGTCAATGCACACCTGCAGATCACTGACTCTGGGCACCAGAGGTCCAGCCTGTGGCTGCACATTTCTAGGGTGAATGAGCAGGTAATGATTATATCAAGGCCACCTGAAAGAGAGAAAAGAGAAAAAGTAAACCGACACCCTCAGCATCCCCCCAAAAGGCCACACATCTGTTAAGACCATTAAGACCATCCTCTACCACTGGTAAGAATGCCTCTATGATTTACCCCCTCTAGGGCCCTCATGTTCCCACCTCTAAACTGTTTTCCCAGTTTAGTTCCATATCAAGAACATCAGCTTGAATTCCTCTGAGTTCTCTGCCTTCCATCTGGATATGTTTTCCTTCATTTGAAACAAGAGGAAAGAAGGAAGTATCCCTTCTCTTTTTGAAGGCTAGTCCTTCCTTCTTTTCCTGTGACCTTGCTGTACCCACAACTCCTTCTCTTTCTTCCAGATCTGCTCATTCCTTTCTACTGGGTCCTCTTCTTTCCCAAGCATAGAAGGCACCACTCACTCTTAAATACAAGTCACATCCTTAATTTTGTTACAACCAAAAGCCAACACGTTCCCTTATTCTTTCTTCTGATGGAATTTCAGGATAATGATGTCTTCAGTCAACTCGACTTCCTCTCCACACTTTCACTCCTTCACCCTAGTGGAGAAGGAAGGTCTTTGACTGTTTCCTAATATACAAACTGAAGTATTTTCCCACTTTTTCTATGATCCAGTTAAAGAATTGAGACTCACTCCTTGTGAGTTCCTTCTTCCTTAATTATATTCCCCAGATTTACTTGCTACCTTTTTGCCAACTTGATTTTTTTCTCATCATTCCTTACCTCCTGAAGCATGGGGTCTTAAACTTTAATGTTGGGACTTCCCTGCTGGTCCTGTGGTTAAGACTCCAAGTTTCCCAGCTTTATAGCAAAAGGAACTCAGCTCGGTGCTCTCTGATGACCTAGATGGGTGGGATGGAGGGTGCTGGGAGGAAGGCTCAAGAGGGAGGGGATATATATATATATATATAGCTGATTCATGTTGCTGTACAGCAGAAACTAACACAACATTGTAGAGCAGTTATCCTCCAATTAAAAATAAATGTTTTAAAAATATGTTACAAGAAAATGAAGACTCTGCGCTTCTAATATAGGGGGCACAGTTTCAATCCCTGGTCAGGGAACGAAGATCCCACAATTTGGTGAAACAAAAACAAAATTTAATGTTTGTTAGATAAATGTTGACAACTTGTTAAAAATATAGAGCCCTTAATGTTATCCTCACATTCCAATTGAGTAAGAATGAATGGAGTCTAGGAATCTGTATTTAATAGCCTTTCCCACTGTGGTCCTAAGGCCTCCCTCCTACCCAAGTGAAATACTCTGTGATCCTGTCTATACCCCAGGCATCAGCTAATACTGTATCCCTTGCTTTTCATCCTCCTTAGAGCTCAAAACTTGCATTCCCAACCAGATGTAAACCTCTCTTTCTCTAATTTTGAAGCTGATATCTTACCCTTACATAACGTTTTTAGAAACAAATCCATCACCTTCCCTGCAAACACATTTCTGCTTCTGTCTTCCTTGTCTTCATTAATCACCATTTTTCAAATTATGTGGGCTCTGAAACCACAGGAAATCTCTGTCATCAGCAAGCACATATTGTCCCAAGAAAATGTTCATGATCGTCCTCTCCTTGGAGTTCCAGGGGATGATCACCTTTCAGCTGATCTTGCCAGCATCCTAACTGGTCTTTATTCTCCAAATAACCCAACCTGCTGCTGCTGTATTAATCTTCCTTAGGAACAGTTCTGTCTCTAGAAAACTTTAATGACATTTTCTTTTCAGTCAGATTTAATTCAAACACTTTAACTGGCAACCAGCATCTTCCTCTGAGGCTCTGAAATTCCTCTCCTAAAGGTGTCACATGTGTACATCCTCCTCCCAGTTGTCCTAGATGCAGGTTATTAATCCTTTGTCAACTGAAGGTGTTGCAAGTATTTTTTGTTTGTTTTGTTGCCTGTGGATTTTTATGGTATTTTTGTGTTTGTCTGAAAGTTTGAATTTCTATGTCACCAAACTTGCCCACCTTTCAGTTCAGTTCAGTCGCTCAGTCGTGTCCGACTCTTTGCGACCCCATGGATTGCAGCACACCAGACCTCCCTGTCCATCACCATCTCCCAGAGGTCACCCAAACCAATCGCCATCCAGTCAGGGATGTCATCCAGCCATCTCATCCTCTGTCGTCACCTTCTCCTGCCGCCCCCAATCCCTCCCAGCATCAGAGTTTTTTCCAATGAATCAACTCTTCACATGAGGTGGCCGAAGTATTGGAGTTTCTGCTTTAGCATCATTCCCTCCAAAGAAATCCCAGGGTTGATCTCCTTCAGAATGGGCTGGTTGGATCTCCTTGCAGTCGAAGGGACTCTCAAGAGTCTTCTCCAACACCACACTTCAAAAGCGTCAATTCATCGGTGCTCAGCCTTCTTCACAGTCCAACTCTCACATCCATACATGACCACTGCGAAAATCATAGCCTTGACTAGACAGACTTTAGTCGGCAAACTAATGTCTCTGCTTTTGGATATGCTATGTAGGTTGGTCATAACTTTTCTTCCAAGGAGTAAGCGTCTTCTAATTTCATGGCTTCAGTCACCATCTACAGTGATTTTGGAGCCCCCCCAAAAAATAAAGTCTGACACCGTTTCCACTGTTTCCCCATCTATTTCCCATGAAGTGATGGGACCAGATGCCATGATCTTCGTTTTCTGAATGTTGAGCTTTAAGCCAACTTTCTCACTCTCCTCTTTCACTTTCATCAAGAGGCTTTTTAGCTCCTCTTCACTTTCTGCCATAAGGGTGGTGTCATCTGCATATCTGAGGTTATTGATATTTCTCCCGGCAATCTTGATTCCAGCTTGTGTTTCTTCCAGTCCAGCGTTTCTCATGATGTACTCTGCATATAAGTTAAATAAGCAGGGTGACAATATACAGCCTTGACGCACTCCTTTTCCTATTTGGAACCAGTCTGTTGTTCCATGTCCAGTCCTAACTGTTGCTTCCTGACCTGCATACAGATTTCTCAAGAGGCAGGTTAGGTGGTCTGGTATTCCCATCTCTTTCAGAATTTTCCACAGTTTATTGTGATCCACACAGTCAAAGGCTTTGGCATAGTCGATAAAGCAGAAGTAGATGTTTTTCTGGAACTCTCTTGCTTTTTCCATGATCCAGCGGATGTTGGCAATTTGATCTCTGGTTCCTCTGCCTTTTCTAAAGCCAGCTTGAACATCAGGGAGTTCACGGTTCACGTATTGCTGAAGCCTGGCTTGGAGGATTTTGAGCATTACTTTACTAGCATGTGAGATGAGTGCAATTGTGCGGTAATTGGAGCATTCTTTTGCATTGCCTTTCTTTGGAATTGGAATGAAAACTGACCTTTTCCAGTCCTGTGGCCACTGCTGAGTTTTCCAAATTTGCTGGCATATTGAGTGCAGCACTTTCACAGCATCATCTTTCAGGATTTGAAACAGCTCAACTGGAATTCCATCACCTCCACTAGCTTTGTTCGTAGTGATGCTTTCTAAGGCCCACTTGACTTCACATTCCAAGATGTCTGGCTCTAGATGAGTGATCACATCATCATGATTATCTTGGTCGTGAAGATCTTTTTTGTACAGTTCTTTTGTGTATTCTTGCCACCTCTTCTTAATATCTTCTGCTTCTGTTAGGGCCATACCATTCTGGTCCTTTATCGAGCCCATCCTTGCATGAAATGTTCCCTTGGTATCTCTAATTTTCTTGAAGAGATCTCTAGTCTTTCCCATTCTGTTGTTTTCCTCTATTTCTTTGCATTGGTCACTGAAGAAGACTTTATCTCTCCTTGCTATTCTTTGGAATTCTGCATTCAGATGCTTGTATCTTTCCTTTTCTCCTTTGCTTTTCGCCTCTCTTCTTTTCACAGCTATTTGTAAGGCCTCCCCAGACAGCCATTTTGCTTTTTTGCATTTCTTTTCCATGGGGATGGTCTTGATCCCTGTCTCCCATACAATGTCACAAACCTCATTCCATAGTTCATCAGGCACTCTATCTATTAGATCTAGTCCCTTAAATCCATTTCTCACCTCCACTGTATAATCATAAGGAATTTTATTTAGGTCATATCTGAATGGTCTAGTGGTTTTCCCTACTTTCCTCAATTTAAGTCTGAATTTGTCCACCTTTACTGTTTCTTTTTTAAATTAATTTATTTTTTAATTGAAGGATAATTGTTTTACAGAATTTTGTTGTTTTCTGTCAAACATAACAAGAATCACCCATAGATACACCCATGTCACCTCCCTCCCGAACCTCCCTCCCATCTCCCTCCCCATCCCACCCTTCTAGATGGTCACAGAGCCCTTGTTTGAGTTCCCTGAGTCACACAGCAAATTTCCATTGGCTATCTACTTTACAGGAGAAGGCAATGGCAACCCACTCCAGTACTCTTGCCTGGAAAATCCCATGGACGGAGTAGCCTGGTAGGCTGCAGTCCATAGGGTCGCTAGAAGTTGGACACGACTGAGCAACTTCACTTTCACTTTTCATTTTCATGCATTGGAGAAGGAAATGGCTGGTATTGTAAGTTTCCACGATACTCTCTCCATACACCTCACCCTCTCCCCCCTCCCCTCCCCCCATGTCCATAGGTGTGTTCTTGACGTCTGTTTCTTACTTTGCTTCAAGTGGCTTTTTTGTTCCAGGTTTTTGCAGATCACTCTAAGATGAACTCTGTCTTGTTTTATGTTACTCTTGTACCTGTCTTCTCTTAGACCTTAGATTGCAAATTCCCTAAAGGTAATATGTTATCTTCTTTATAGAGGTAATGAGTATATTAATGAACACTTATTTTGAGCTATTATTATTATTTTTAGTCCCTGACAAGTACAGATTGATTTAATCCTCATTTCAACCCTATGAGGTAGGTACTACTACTGGGTCTTTTATATTGATGTGGAACCTTAGGTAATTTGTCCTAGGTCAAATAACTATGACATAAAGGTCACACAGCTAGTACTCACGGTGGAGCCAGATTTAGAATCTAAGCAGTTTGACTCTGGAAACTGACTGGAACTGCTACCTTATGCTGCGTTCTCATATGTGGAAGTGTTAGTCCCTCAGTCATGTCCAACTTTTTGTGACCCTTTGAATTGTAGCCCATCAGGCTCCTCTGCCCATGGAACTCTCCAGACAAGAACACTGGAGTGGGTAGCCATTCCCTTCTCCAGGGGATCTACCTGATCCAGGGATTGAACCCATGTCTTCTGCATTGCAGGCAGATTCTTTAACATTTGACTCACCAGGGAAGCAGGAGATGGGGGTTCAATCCCTGGTTTGGGAAGATCCCCTGGAGAAGGGAATGGCTACCCACTCTGGTATTCTTGCCTGGAGAATTCCATGGACAGAGGAGACTGAGGGGGCTACAGTCCATGGGGTTGCAAAGGGTCGGACGTCCCTGAGTGACTAACACTTTCACTTTCACATGTGGAAAAAAATAATGGGTATTCTATGAGTACTTGCTGAATGAATAAAATTTAATCTGTAGGCTGGGTGCATATTTCTAGGCTATACATAGTTTCTTAGAAGACCTCATGAGAGCTTGAGAGGTCGTGAGAAATGGTTGAGCAGCCATAAAATGAAATGCCAAAGGACCCAGAATTGAAACTCCCAACTTATGAGGCTTTTAGAGTACCAGTCTGCACGCACCCTGTTGGCTAAGAGGAAAATCCGATGATGAATGGGAGGAGCAGAAAAAACGTGGAATCCAATGCAATGGGCAGTTTTCCACATCATTATAGCAGTATTTTGTAACAATTTCTTTGGCAACTGACAGCAGGCATTTAAATCAGCTATTTCCTCCTCAGAATTCCTCTCCAAAGAATAATAATGGCCTCTGCGACTCTGAAGGAAATGTAGCCCCTACTTGGATACAGTCTTATCTGGGAAATTGCCATGGTATTCGTCACAGCTGTCACCGTGCTGAGCCCATTAGAGATGTGCTGAATGGAGATCTACAGGGCTGTGGGCTCTGAGTGCTCCCACGCCACAATCTTCAACAGAAAAACAAGCACCACCCAACATTTTGGGGACAGAGACTCCTCAGAGTGGGGTCAGCATCGGAGTCATTCATACAGCTTTAAGCCCATAGAAGTTACTCGATGGCTTGGGTTGTAGATTTACAGGGATATTTGCGGTGATAGGGCTTCCCTGGTGAGCAGAACATGAGAAAGAGTTTGTGGAGAAAGCCCAGATTTCTACTTCTTTAATTGGAGAGTATGAGGGGAGCTAAAGAACTAAAAAGTTGGGTTATTTGGGGTCAGAGGTTGGCACTGGGACCTTGGACCCAGTTCTTTTTGGTTTGTTTCAGTGAAAGAGTGAACTGTTTACCGTTCTTATTCTTCTCATGCAGAGAGTGTTAGAGCAGAAAACATAATTCTGGATGATATAGGATTTCAGAAACTTGGGCCCAGAGATGTCCAGTGACTGGGCAGGGTCCCATATGCAGCAGGTGGAAGGACCCATGATGCCTGGATTTGGGCCAGGTGGGACTTATTAAAATTTGGTTCTGTGAGGGAATATGCCTAAAAATCTAATGTAAGTTTTCTTCATTAAGAAATAAGGACTAGGGACTTCCTAGTGGTTCAATGGGTACAGCTTGGTGCTCCCAATGCAGGGGGCCCCAGTTCAATTCTTGGCCAGGGAACTAGATCTCAGTGTATCCAAATTAAAAGAAATACATAATTTTTAGAAAAATAAAAAATAAAGACTCCAAATCCAATTCGCTTTTATTCTCAAATTAATTTTTTTTTAACCGACAGTTGGCTTTACAAAGAAACAGACATAAAAATAGTCTTCTGTTTAATAGACTAAGGCAGACAATTTATTCCAAAATTGCACTGTCCTAAAGACTAACTTTGGAAAAGGCAATGGCAACCACTCCAGTACTCTTGCCTGGAAAATCCCATGGATGGAGGAGTCTGGTGGGCTGCAGTCCATGGGGTCGCTGCAGCGACTTTACTTTCAGTTTTCACTTTCATGCATTGGAGAAGGAAATGGCAACCCACTCCAGTGTTCTTGCCTGGAGAATCCCAGGGACGGGGGAGCCTGGTGGGCTGCCGTCTGTGGGGTCGCACAGAGTCAGACACGACTGAAGCGACTTAGCAGCAGTAGCAGCAGCAGAGACTAACTTACTGCACCATGGGAGTTGCTGAGTCTCAGAAAATTGTTTACCCACTTTGACTCAAAACAAGGTCTTTGCCATACACAGCACAGTATGGGATTTTTCTAAATTTCTAAGTGATACTGGCTATCACTTACCTTGCACAGAAGCAAGTTACTGGGGTGGGTGTGTGAGGAGGAGACACTGCCTGATGTGGTTCCCACCTTTGGCCCTCTCCTTCTACCTAAAGACCCTCCTGAGGTTTCTGAAGACCATGGGCCTTACCAGCAGCCTCCGGTTTCCCTTTTGTTTTTGTTAGTAAAGAGGTGGGCTTCCGCAGCGGCTCATCTGGTGAAGAATTTGCCTGCAATACAGGAGACAAGGGAGACACCTGTTTGATCCCTGGGTCGGGAAGATCCCACTGGCTATCCACTCCAGCATTTTTGCCTGAAAAATCCCACGGACAGAGGCACCTGGCAGGCTACAGTCCAGGGGTTCCGAAAGAGTCAGACACCACTGAGCGACTAAGCACAGGAAAGAGGCAGTCAGCAAAGGCAGAGAGAGGTGAGGTAGCTTAACAACACCATGGCAACTGTTCCATTATCTCATCAATTCTTATATTCCTTCCCATTTGCTCACCTAATATCTCCCCTCTTCTATTACTTGCTCTCATTTTGAGCGAAGAAGCCATGTTTCCATCCCCACCCCACTGCTTGACCGAGAACAAGCACTCAGCCAACCGTTTGTGGATTACACCAGTGACCTGACTTCTTCCCATCACTTCCCATTTTCCATCCTTTCTTTTTTTCTCCTCTTTTGCTGACGGTCCCAGTCTTCAACTTTTTGAGAACCAGTTGTGAGATAAACAGTAGCAAAAACAATGACTGAAACAGGGACAAAAGTTTCTTTGAACCAGTTTTTATTTTCTAATTTGTTATTACATTGTCAAATGATGTCTGTGTTTCCCAATGCATTTTGTAGAACTCACTTCTTAATCATTTTGCTCTTTTCAGGTCGATAGAATAATTTTTTCTTTCATGGTAGATGAACCAGAACAAGGGTACAGCTTTGCAAAGTGTTCTGATGACAAATACCCCTGAAGTATTATTATTGATAAATGGTAACATGACACATGGAATCAGAGTAAAAAAAATAAGAGCCACCCTGTAATTATTAACATAGAGAGAAAAAGATATACCATGCTTAGCTTTTGTGCCACATTTACCTAGATCATATAGTTTTAATTCTCTTTATTAAGAAAACATTTTGAGTTTATAGCCATGAATGTATTATCAACATTTTTAATAATATTACTATGATTATCTTCAATGTATCATAATTAAGTATAGCTCAATGGTACACCTAATTATATCCAAGTATATTTTAAAAGTTTCTGTACAAGTTTAAAAGTATATATAAATACTATTTTTAATAAAATAAAGGTTAAAAAAAAGGTAAAAAAATAAAAATTTATATTAAAAGAGCTTGGCAGTATGCAAAAGCCAATGAAATTCCATCATGTATATCTTAATTGAGTTGCGTGGACATATATGTACATATATAACCACAAACTAATTTAAAGTTTTCTCTTTAATTTTAAGTTTAATATGATTAAATTAATTGTAAAATAATCAGCTGTCTTATAATCATATTCTACTATTCAAACTAAAATGAAATATATCTCCCTTTATTAAAAAAAAAAAGGTCTACAGAACTGATTAAAGAGCTGAGAATGTAATTTCCATTGCAAGTGCTTTTTCTGCCATCTAGTGGAAAAAATGGAATCCATGAGGGGTCACAATTTTACAGTTTTAATTCTATTGTCTCAAATTATTAAACAAGGGCTTATTTGAAATCTCAAGAAAAGAAAAGAATGTGTTCTCTCCCTGGTTCTGGTTTGATCTGCAGGTGGAACAAATGTGGGTGATCCTAAACATTCTTCGTATTGCCAAAAGGACTACAAACGAAAATGTAAGGGGTGCTTTGGACTTTCTATAAAAATCACAGACGCCATGGATTCTGAACAAGGGACTGGCACCCACTCGATTATGTAATTGGATCATTGTTCATTGTCAAGGTGATGAAAGATGCCTCTCACCTTTCCATTCCTTTCAGTTCATGTCTCGCTGCTCTAGTCCTATAAACTGAGGGAGAAAGTTGAGACTAGAGAGATGGTTTGTTGAGCACTGTCTAGATCAGTGGCTCCCAAGCATTTTTAAACTACAACTCACGCTAAGATGCATATTTGACATTGCAACTCAGCGTGTGTACATAAAAAAGAAGACAAATTTTCCACAAGCAATAACCTTTAAATGAGTGACCACTGTGATATTTCACTTTCTGCTCTGTTTTATTCTGTTTCACTTTTTGGTATTTTTTAAATAGTATTTTTAATTAATTTCATGATCCACTAATGGTTCTAAAGATTGAAAAATCACTGGTAAGAATTTCCTGAAAGTGAAAGTGGCTTAGTCGTGTCCGACTCTTGTGACCCCATGGACTATACAGTCTCCAGGCCAGAACTGGAGTGGGTAGCTTTTCCCTTCTCCAGGGGATCTTCCCAACCCAGGGACTGAACTGAGGTCTCCCCACATTGCAGGTGGATTCTTTACCAGCTGAGCCACACCTGAGAAGTTCTAAATGGTTACTTCCCCTGCCTTAAAAATATATGATTCTACATCTGAAAAAAGTTGACAAAATAAAAGTTAAATGAAAAAAAGATGATAGAGATTGGTTAGTTAGTACAAAGACCTTTGAGTTATTCTCAAAGGTATCTTATTTGGTGAATGTTCCCTATTATACCACTAGCATCATCCTCTCTGTCACTCAGAATAGATGGTTTAGCTTCATTTTCATAGCCACCTCTCTCACTGAATAAATCATCAAATTCTGTGTATTATATCATCACAATGTGTCTCATATCTTTGCTCCTCCTTTCATCTGGTTTAGAAGCCTTCCCATTTGTCCCTGGATGGTCACAGAAGCTTCCATACTGCTCTTCCTGACTCCATCACTCAACCCTCTGGACCATCCTTCACACAGCTGCCAAGTCTGACCCTCCTCCTTACAGATCAGATGACATCATTCGCTGAATTCTGTAACTAATAAAGGATGGCACTAAAAACCCTCCTGGCTTAGTGCTTTGTTGGAATTTAATATTTTAGATAAGATTATTGTTCTCTCCATTGCATTCTGAACTAGGACTGTATTTCTATCTCTTTTTGAACGCATTATATTTGCCCCAGCAGATACTTAGTAAGTATATGTAAAAGGCACTGAATAAAACAAAACAAAAAAACAGCAAAATAAAAAGAACAACAAGAACAAAAGAACACAATGGAACAGCACTGAACAAAATTTCCTTTCTTAGTATATTATGTCTTTTTAATTTTATTTTCTTTTTTAAGAAGTATAGTTGATGTAAGGGCTTCCATAGTGTCTCAGTGGTAAAGAATTTTCCTTCCAAAGCATGGGTTCAATCCTTGGGTCAGGAAGATCCCCTGGAGAAGGAAATGACAACTCACTCCAATATTCTTGCCTGGAAAATCCCATGAACAAAGGAGCCTGGTGGGCTACAGTCCATGGGATCACAAAAGAGTCAGACACAATTTAGCGACAAAAGAACAATAGTTGATGTATAATACTGTATGTTACATGTGTACAATATAGCAATTCACAACTTTTAAAGGTTATACTCCATTTATAGTTATGATAAAATATTGGCTACAGTCCCCATGTGATACAATATATCTTGTAGCTTATTTTACACATAACCTCTTAATTCTTACCCCAGTATTGCCCCCCACTTCCTCTTCCCACTGGTAACCAGTAGTTTGTACTATATGTCTGTGAGTCTGCTCTTTTGTTATCTTCACGAGTTTGTTGTAATTTTTACATTCCACCAAAAAAGTGATATCATAAAGTATGTATCTTTCTCTGTCTGATTTCTTTCATTTAACACGATGTCCTCTAAGTCCATCCATGCTGCTGCAAATGGCAAGGTTTCATTCTTTTCTGTGGCTGAGTAGTATTCCATTTCATGTGTACATTCCACATCTTTGTCTATTCACCTGTGAACAGACATTTAGGTTGTTCCCATGTCTTGGCTATTGTAAATGGTGCTGCTACGAACATTAGGGTGCGTGTATCTTCTTGAATTAGAGTGTTCATCTTTTCCAGATATATGCCCAGGAGTTGCTAGATCATTATATTGCTAGATCATATGGTAGTTCTATTTTCAGTTTTTTAAGGAACGTTCATACTGTTCTCCATAGTGGATGCACCAGTTTCCATTCCCAGCAACAGTATAGGGGGGTTTACTTTTCTCTACATCCTCTCCAGCATGTATTATTTGTAGACTTTTTGATGTTGCTTACTTTAAAGAATATGCATATGCTCAAGCTTTTTCTTGGACTGCTTTACTTTCTATGCTCTGCCTACAGAAAGCCTTGTCTCCCTTTAAATTCCAGTTCAGATATCATCCCTTGCAAGAAACTCTCTTAGTTCCCAGAAGACTGAACATCCGCAGTCTAATAGTAACTTCAGTATCTATTCAATGCTTAACGTCATTGTGGCAAATTTAAGATTTGTGTGTGTGTATGTGTCTATCTCACTTGACTGTGAACATCTTGAGGACATAGAGCATGCCTTGTGCATTTTCCTAGCCCTTAAGGCTATTCCAGGTGTCAAATGTTTGTTCATTTACTTGAACATACTTGTTATGTGTATCTTTTTAAATAGGAACTGGAGACTGCTGATAATGATGTTTATGTAGGCCAGCCATGTCTTAGATGGGCTATTTTAAGTTTCAGAAAAGGGTTTGACCAAATTTTTCAGTTTGAATTTTTGGTCCACCCACCAACAATTTTTTTTTTTAGTATTTATTAAGCACTATTTAGTGCTTCCCAGGGGCTGTAGTGGTAAAATACCCATCTGCCAATGCAGGAGACATAAGAGACACAGGTTTGATCCCTAAGTCAGGAAGATCCCCTGGAGGAGGGCAGGGCAACCCACTCCAATATTCTTGCCTGGAGAATCCCAGGGACAGAAGAGCATAGTGGACTGCAGTCCATAGTGCTGCAAAGAGCCAGATACAACTGAAGTGACTTAGCACACACACAAGCACTATATGCTTCTAAGGAAAAAAAAAAACAAAAAACAAAAAAACAGGAAATTGAAGAGCCACCTCCCAATGCCCCACTGAATGGCTCTTCACCATGTTGCCAGAATAATCTATATTTTCTTCTGTCACTGAACTTCCTCCCTGCACTGTATGATGATCTGTTTCCACAAGATCCTTGAAGGTAGGGAAGCTCTCGTTCATTTGTATACTCAGAAACCTGGGAACCACTTGCACCTAGCAGATGTGTGTTAATCGCTCTGTTGTGTCCAACTCTTTGCAACCCCACGAACTGTAGCCTGCCAGGCTCCTCTGTCCATGGAATTCTCCAGGCAAGAATACTGGAGTGGGTAGCCATTGTCTTCTCCAGGGGATCTTCCCTAGCAGATGGTCAATAAATATCTGTTGAATGAAAGAACAAGAGACACAAAGAATTATAATGGATAAAAAAGAAGTATTATATATTATGTCCATCTTCAAGGAGCTGATGCACCACTTAGGGAAGCAACTTAGGGAAGTAAGTTACTTCCCTGAAAGTAACTTAGGGAAGTTACTTTCAGGGAAGTAACTACCTAAATATTCTGACCGTCATGTCCTACAGTTAATAGACATTTAATACATTTTAATGGATTACAATTAATAAAATGAGAGTCAATTTCTATGCGCAGGAAAAATGCGAAACACTCATTAAGAAGCACAAGTGCTGTCTGTCCTCTAGGAGAGCATAATCAAGTGTGAGGTAATAAAAATGTTCACAACACATTACTCAGCAGGTTGGTTTCCTGCCAAATGTATTTTGGAGATATCACTGTAAGCTGGAGTGGTTAGATAAGACCTCTTCCCAAAGGAAGAAGGTCTTTGTCAAGAACTGTGGAAAGTTTGAGATGCTAGCCTATTTGCAAACTGAAAAGTTAGTCTGCCACATTTTTATAGATGCTGCCAGAGACCACAAAAGGAGGTCAGAGGCAACCGCCTCTGTTACTGAGCACAGCTGGCACCAGGAGCTTTGCCTCTATACTGGTTCTCTTTATCCTCCATGGCACAAGGAGGTGTTAAAGGAGGATGCTCTACACTCCATGGGTTTGCATCACAGCTGATGGACCCTGAGCTCGGGAAACCTCAGTCTACTACAGAGAGCCAGCTAGCAAACCTGTTCCGTCTTTGCCTGGAGGGACACATTATCCCTACCTTCCTGGTCAGAAAGCAAATCTGTTTTCTCCCAGAGGGAGATTCTATCTTGGTGTCCCAAGGCTTTTTGCTGTACAAACATCCTTGAAAAAATGGCCCAGAGCAAAAGCTGTCAATGCCTTTCCTCAGAAAATGGACAGAAACACAAGAGAACCATGGAGAATGTTTTTTCAACATTCTTAAATTGATTCTTGAAGGTCAAGTGTAATTTGATCAAGTAATAGGAAGAGAATAAATATTTTGGGAAAACAAAGAATTTCATGTGCACATATTTATTTGATGACAGACATCTCCAGGCCTTAGTTTCTCTACATCTAGAATTGGAATCAGAGAAGGCCATGGCACCCCACTCCAGTACTCTTGCCTGGAAAATCCCATGGACGGAGGAGCCTGGTAGCCTGCAGTCCATGGGGTCGCGAAAATCGAACACGACTGAGCGACTTCACTTTCACTTTTCACTTTCATGCACTGGAGAAGGAAATGGCAACCCATTCCAGTGTTCTTCCCTGGAGAATCCCAGGGACGGGGGAGTCTCTGCCGTCTATGGGGTCCCACAGAGTTGGACACAACTGAAGCAACTTAGCAGCAGTAGCAGAACTGGAATAATACCTACTTCACAAAATTGTTGTAAAAATGACACGAGGTTATGTGTGATTACATATAACATCCAGCCTGGTAACTGACACATAACATGTACCAAACTGTTAGTTCTTTTCCATTTTCTCCAAGTATATATAGGTTGAGACTCTGTACACTGCCCTGACATTAAGAAAGGGAGAAAGAAAGGCCTTTAACCAGTAAATCTGCAAAATTTTTATTGTGCATCTACTGTGTTTCAAGCACCTGGCTAGATACCATGTCTGTCCTCTTAAAGTTTACCTTCTACTACACAGAGAAACTAAAAGAATAGAATTATCTTGCTCCCATCAACTAAACTCCTTAAAGGTATATCCCCAAAATTTTATGGCAATGTCATCTGACCAGGAAGCCAGGGAATTTGAGACAGACTAGCAGCATTAACATAAAATAAGAACAGAGAAATGTCAAGAGTTCAATGAAAGCATACACCAGTCAACAGTGGCTTTTCAGGATGATGTTGAAAGAAGGATGCTAACAATCACAGCAGGAAGATTTCATGTGAACGTTATCAACACATATGTATGACTGTTAAATCATTCATTTAACAAATGTTTATTGAACATTCACTACATGTTATGCTATGTTTAGTAACAGGTGCTAGAATTCCAGGATCAAGAGCGGGGATCCCATTGAGGGTGAGATAGCCTTCAGGAAACAAGGGATTAATTTTTCATAAGTTGGTGTCAGTGTTCATCTATATATGGATGGAGAGAGAAGTGTGAGAATATTGGAGATACTATGAACAAGATGTTCAGTGCAAGGATGATCAGATTATTGAATTATTGGACAATCTTAAATTAGGACTTGATTTAGGAGAAAAGGGAATTGTTAACATTTCTTTCTTTATTGATGGAGAGGACAATTATTTGTCATATCATAGACCATATATATTGGAGAAGGAAATGGCAACCCACTCCAGTATTCTTGCCTGGAGAATCCCAGGGATGGGGGAGCCTGGTGGGCTGCTGTCTATGGGGTCGCACTGAGTCGGACACGACTGAAGTGATTAACTGCAGCAGCAGCAGACCATATATGGGCTTCCCAGGTGGCTCAGTGATAAAAAGTCTACCTGCCAATTCAGGAGATGCAGGAGATGTGGGATCTATCCCCAAGTTGGGAAGATTTCCTGGAGTAGGAAATGGAAACCAGCTCCAGGATTCTTGCCTGGAAAATCCCAAGGACAGAGGAGCCTGGCGGTCTACAAACCATGGGGTCACAAAGAATCGGACATGACTTAGCAACTGAGCATGTATGCACGCAGACCGTATTTATGCCGGAACTATTTAATAGTAATAAAATAATAACTTTGAGAGAAAAAAATAGAGTTTTAAAGACCATCCCTATTTGGGAGTGGAATGGGTCTTGATGATGTAACCATAATGTTAAGCCCGCTCTATATAGAATAGTATATGAAAAAGCATTTCCAGTTGACTTTTCTGGAAGAACGATGGTAACAGTAGTTTTTTCCTATTTTGTTTCCAAAGTGAAGCAGACTAGATTTCAGTTATTTGTCAAGAAGCTACCCAAGGGGCTAGATTGTGAGAGATGGCACGTGCTGTTTGACAGCTGAGTGATGGGGGCTCACCAAGAGGAGAAGTGAATTACATTTGAAATGAGAAGCTAAGACAAGGGTATGCAAGCCAAGCCAAAGGGAACAGCGTTTCATCTTCAGTTTCTATTACTCGTGGATCATGAGATGAACTTCAGCTGACACTGAGTTGGTCTTACATTAGATGGCTTCAGAGAGTGTTGGATCTAGCTGTCAAATGATTCAAAGGACCTTAAAACTCTCCATGGGCCAGGCTCATCCCCTCCCCTACTGCCTTGTACAGCTAGCTGGCAGCTAGCTGAATGCTTCTGCTAGGACTTGGCTTTCCCCAGAGAGAGGAGATAGATGCATTATCAGTAACATCCTAGTTTGAATTCTTTTGCTCTGACTTGAGTTTGTGAGGGAAAACAAGAAATCTTGGCATAAAATGCTGAAAAGGAGAACAGAAAAGAGCTGAGAAATCCCAGGTGTGAAAGCATCTTCTCTTTTCCACACATTGTTTTCCCTCGGGACTCCCTTGTTAACCAGATTTACTGCTAAATCCCAACACACATTCTAAAACCTCTCCGAACTGATGAAAATGACAGTGCAGAAGTCATAATAATCCATCACAACAGCTCTCTTCCTTTCTAAGTCATGCTCCTGGCTGCTACCTTGAAAGGTCAAGTCCACACCAGTTTTTCCTAAGGCTACAGAACCCCAAGGTCTTTGAGCTATAGCATTTGAAGGTAAGAACAGGTTACAGAGTGCCATTTTTTGTGAAATGGAAGGACTTTTGTCTTTGTTCCACACAAAATGCTTTTCTCTCACTCCTCCTGAACCTGGCTCTGTCCATTTCTATCAGGTAAAGACCAGTAAAAGCAGGAACTGTTTGTCCATGGCTGAAATGAAACCTTATAGACCTCCCTCCCCCCGACAATTTTCTATTAGTAGACTTCCAGGGAAGCTCCTATCTAGCCAGCTATGTGCTCCTGTTTTTCATGGTGATTGTCAGTGTTCACCAGAAACAAAGATCACTGATATTCCCACTGGGTTTTTCAGAAGCAACTGAACGTTGAGCTCTTTTTATGTTGAAAATAGAGATTTAAGCATTATTCATAAACTTTCTCCCAACACATTCTCATCCTCATGGGCTTTTCACTAATTAGCTATGCAAGTCTTTGCACTAAAATTTAACTACCTATTAATCCTTGATTTTCCTTGCTATGCAAACACAGTATATATTTACATACAAATACATTTTGTCTATGTTTCCAAAAAAAGAGTATATAGAAGCAGGAGTTTATAAAAACATTAGGTCTGATTCCATTGGTGAGGAAAAAAATGCACTTTGAATTTGTGTATTCAGAAACACTGAGCCACTCTGTAATACAGAGGAACAAATCTGACTCTGTATAATATCTGTATAATATCGGTTTCTTTTACTGTAACCTTTGTATTCTATTGATTTTGCTTCCAGTAAAGAATATACAGTCCAAAGTGTTGCAAAGAGTTGGACATATCTAAGTGACTAAACACACACGCACGAGAATGTTGCCTATGGCTTGAATGTTACCTATACAGAATAGCCCGTTCTCAAGGCTCTGACTTTTAAAGGTGTAACACTTTCCCATTCCGTACAGAGATAAAAAGTTGCAGGACGGAGCATAACACTTGTCTTGTTGGAGGTTTACAGGAACATCATGACCTGAGATCAAGAAGTTTGCAACAGTCAACCACACGCCCTACCCTGTTATTATGCTGCACTAGGTCCTGTCTGATTCTTGGCAGCCCCATGGATTTCACCAGGCTCCTCTGTCCATGGGATTCTCCAGGCAAGAACACTGGAGTGGGTTCCGTTTCCTGCTCCAGGAGTCTTCCCGACCCAGAGATTGAACCCACATCTCCTGCATCTCCTGCATTGGCAGGTGGATTGTTTACCACTATCGCCACCTGAGAAACCACCTTGTTAGTGCAAAAGAAGCCAAATTCTGATTTGGGTAAGATGGTTCTCTAGGATATTAGTCTACCATCTTCTTGGTCTGTTGACTTTTTGAATAAAGTTGTTATTCCTGGTTCCAACACCTTTTCTCTCAACTTATTGGCCTGTCTTGTGGCAAGTAGGACTCAGTAACAGCTCCTGAAATTAGGTTGCTAGACAAGTCCAATTAATGTAAAATGTAACATGAAGATTAATTTTTATGAAACTCCTATGATGTGCCAGATGGTATGCTATGGGTTTTATGTATGCCCACTTAATCTTCGTAACATTGTAAACTGTATATTATAATCCTTATCCTACAGATAAGGAAACTGGAAGTTGAATAATGCACATGGAACTCATGCCTGTCTAATCCCAAAGCTTGAGCTTTCTGATAAACTATGATTAGAGCCAAAAGGAATCTTGGGGATTACCCAGGATAGCGGCTTTCCAAAATGTAGGATGGGTGTCAAAGGGGGTGGTACATGGGAGAGTGTGTTTCAAATGCAATATGTGCCATAGTGAAGAACATTTTTTTCAGTTCTTTTCATCTTTTTAATAACTCAATTCTCTATCCCTAAGACTTGTTTATCTTCTTTTCTTTCACAGAAAGATTAGGTCTCAGTACCATTGCTTTTAAGGACAATACCCAGCTAAGATGTAAGGCTATGTTTATTTTTCATTACAGTTATTTTTATAGCTGCTTTCTAGCTAGGGCAAATGAGGCTGCTTTTCCTTTTTGTAGTCATATAAATCTTTATTTTAAAAGTCAAAATATGTAGATTATTTTAAGCTAGGCTACTTAAAGAAAAAAGGTTATAAATAACAGCTCAGTGGTGTATACATGTGGTGAAAATCATGAAGATGCCCTAGGACAGCAATCCCCAACTTTTTGGTCCTGGGGATTAGTTTTCTCAGCCAATTTTTCCAGACAGAGATGGCACATTATGTTTATTACGTTGCTGCTGATCTGACAGGAGGCGGAGCTCAGGCAGTAATGTGAGCAATGGGGAGTGGCTATAAATACAGATGAAGCTTCACTCAGTCACCTACCACTTACCTCCTGCTGTGTGACCCAGTTCCTAAAAGGCTATGGATGGCACTGGTCTTGGGAATTTCGTCCCTAGGAAATCTAGACTTCGGAGGCATGGCTTTGTGGATTCTAGGCTAAAACTCACACGATACAATTGAAATTCATTTAGGCCCAGGGAGTCTTAATGACCCAGATAACCATGATGGTGTGGGTCACTCACCTAGAGCCAGACATCTTAGAGTGTGAAGTCAAGTTGGCCATAGGAAGCATCACTATGAACAAAGCTAGTGGAGGTGATGGAATTCCAGCTGAGCTATTTAAATCCTAAAAGATGAGGCTGTTAAAGTGCTGCATTCAATATGTCAGCAAGTTTGGAAAACAGCAGCAGCCACAGGACTGGAAAAGGTCAGTTTTCATTCTGATTGCAAAAAAAGGGAATGCCAAAGAATGTTCAGACTACCATACAGTTACACTCTTTTCTCAAGGTTATGATCAAAATCCTTCAAGTTAGGCCTCAGTAGTACATGAACTGAGAACTTCCAGATGTACAATCTGATTTAGAAAAAGCAGAAGAGCCAGAAATCAAATTGCCAATATTCACTGGATCATAGAGAAAGCAAGGGAATTCCAAAAAATCATCTACTTCTGCTTCATGGACTACACTAAAGCCTTTGACTGTGTGGATCACAACAAAGCATGGAAAATTCTTAGAGATGGGAATACCAGACCACCTTACCAGTCTCCTGATAAACCCATATGCAGGTCAAGAAGCAACAATTAGAAACAGACATGAAACAACAAACTGGTTCAAAATTAGGAAAGGAGTATGTCAAGGCTGTATATTGTCACTCTGCTTATTTAACTTATATGCAGAGTACATCATGCAAAATGCCAGACTGGATGAATCACAAGCTGGAATCAAGATTGCCAGGAGAAAGATCACTAACCTCAGATATGCAGATGATACCACTCTAATGGTAGAAAATGAAGAGGAACTAAAGAGTCTCTTGATGAGGGTGAAAGACAAAAGTGTTTTCATGGGCTTTTCAGCTGGCTTAAAACTCAACATTCAAAAAACTAAGATCATAGCATCTGGTCTCATTTCTTCATGGCAAATAGAAGAGGAAAAAGTGGAAGCAGTGACAAATTTTATCTTCTTGGGTTCCAAAATTATTACTGATGATGACTGTAGCCATGAAATTAAAAGATGCTTGCTCTATGGAAGGAAAGCTGTGACAAACCTAGACAGCATATTAAAGAGCAGAGACATCACTTTGATGACAAAGGTCCATTTAGTCAAAGCTATAATTTTTCCAGTAATCGTGTACTGACGTGAGAGTTGGACCATAAAGAAAGGTGAGCACCAAAGAACTGATGCTTTTGAATTGTGGTGCTGGAGAAGAATGTCCGTTGAGTTTTAAGTCCGTTGGACTGCAAGGAAATCAAACCTGTCAATTCTAAAGGAAATCAACCCCTAATATTTATTGGAAGGATGGATGCTGAAGCTCCAATATTTTGGCCACCTGATGCCAAGAGCCAACTCGTTGGAAAAGATTCTGCTGCTGGGAAAGATTGAAGGCAAAACAAGAAGAGACAGAGGATGAGATGGCATTGCCAACTCATTGGACACGTATTTGAGCAAAATCTGGGAGATTGTGGAGGACAGGGAAGCCTGGTGTGCTGCAATCCATGGGCTTGCAAAGAGTCAGACATAACTTAGTGATTGAACAAAAACAATAACAGGCCAAAAGAGGTGTAGTTGTGTCCATAACATACTAGTTTATTGAATTGCTGAAACATGATCATTTACCTTTTTTCAAAAAAATTGAAGTATAGTTGATTTACATTGTTTCAGGTATACAAAGTGGTTCAGTTTTATATATATACAGATGAGAAACGCTGGACTGGAAGAAACACAAGCTGGAATCAAGATTGCCGGGAGAAATATCAATCGCCTGAGATATGCAGATGACACCACCCTAATGGCAGAAAGTGAAGAGGAACTAAAAAGCCTCTTGATGAAAGTGAAAGAGGAGAGCGAAAAAGTTGGCTTAAAGCTCAACATTCAGAAAACGAAGATCATGGCATCTG